>CM067328.1:65645000-66195000 GCA_034376525.1 Nicotiana benthamiana
GGTATTCGGGAGTCGATCTTAGTGGAGGCCCACAGTTGTTGTTATTCCATTCGCCCGGGCGCCACGAAGATGTATTAGGATTTGAGATAGCATTACTGGTGGCACAGAATGAAGAATGAAATTGTTGCATATGTGGCTCGTTGTCTGAATTGTCAGCAGGTTAAGTACGAGCATCAGAGTCCCGGTAGGTTGTTTCAGAGGATTGAGCTTCCTGAGTGGACGTGGGAGATAATAACCATGGATTTTGTTACTGGCCTTCTTATGACTCGGAAGAAGTTTAATGCTATATGGTTTTTTAATGATAGGCTGACAACGTTAGCCTATTTTATTCTAGTTGCCACAACCTATTTCAGCTAAAAACTTAGTGCTTTGAATCGGTAACCAAAAGGGTGTTAAAAATATCAAAAACTTATTCTCAGATGATCAAGATTGAAGGTCAATAAAGTAGTCCAAGCAGAGACTCCTAGTCTCTTTCATAGAATAGAGACCTCTACGGCTTTGCTGAAATGATCCTCGAAGGCAGAAGATTTTTTGAATCTTTTTGTTGTTGCTGTTTTCGATACAAATAGAATTACTTTTTTTATACATGTCAAGAAAATGGCATTGCTTATAAACTTAGTTATTAGAAAAAAGAAGTTGTCTATCTTCACGCTAATGCAATATCTTATTCCCTTCACAAGTACACGAGCTTCTAGAGGTTCTACAAATAGACTCTGAAACAAATACAATTGTTTCGAATGAAATTAGCAGTAAATAAGGAAAGAGGAAGGGGACTTCAAGGTCTGTGGATGCAATAAAATCTACCTCGATACTGAAAATATGTGAATCCTAGTTGGTGCAACTCACGTACAGCTGGGGAAAACACCAAAATCTGCACAAGAAGTGCAGAGTGTAGTATGAGTTTAACTGACCTAATGTACTTCGTAAGTGTGGAGCCTAACCTGAACGAGATAGTGACGAAGCTATTGAAGCACACTCACGTATTTTAAACTGTACCAATGGAGATGTACGTGCAACATAACAACAAATACAGATTAAATACATACGATTGGGAGTGGACATGTGAAAAGGGATACAGGGTACGGTAACTACAACAGGAATGACAACACGAGACAATAAAATAACCTATCAACCAATGAAAACGGATAAACATACGGAATAAAGATGGTAAGAAATCACCGTCGTGCTTTTATCCTAAGCCTCACCACGAAATAATAATAACGGCACGGCATCACCCTTCGTGGTTTTATTTTCAACCTGACCATGAATGAATAAGAACATCACAATAGCACCGTTCATGCTTTTAATTTAAATTCTATGAAACGATAAATACTGCACGACATCACCCATCGTGATTTATCCCTCTTGCTCACCATGTAATAATCAGCAAAATGAAGCAATATAAAATGGCATCACCCTTCGTGCTTTAACACTTTTCCTTACAATGTAGCAATGAATATAAATATTTGGTAGATAGAATAAGCAAGAACAAATTTTACGTCAATAATAGTTCCAAAATACCGAACCTCAACTTCCAAATAAAGTCAATTATCACAAATAGTTCATAAATGCGGAAAGAACGATCAATTAAGTATTAAATTAGTGTAATCATGTATATCATAGTATAAGAAGACAACAATTACAAGAAAACAAGTCTCACCTGCATACTTTAAACCCAACAACAACACATATATACTCTTCACCTCATATATACATTGTACAAACACATTTAAATACGTATAAAATAGGCAAACAAGTCCTAATCCCTCAATTCAATGATAACAACACTTGCCTCGCCCCACGAATAAAATAGGTTCAATTTAGGTAATTATTGAAAAATTCAACTTCGGGCCCGCTTGGTCAAAACCCAAAATTCGATTATCCATTCACCCCAAGCCCGGTTATGCAATTTGTTTCAAAATCCGACCTTAACTGAAGGTCTAAATTTTAACTTTACAAAAAAAAGCTCTAATTCTACCTAAATCCCCAATTTCTAGCATGAAAATGCTAGATTTATGGTTGATATCATATGAAATATATTGGGTAATTTAAAGAAAGTAGGTTAGAGTGAATTTCCAATGAATTGAGGAAAAAATGCTCTTGGGTAAATCACCTCTATGATAGGGTTGAAAATTTGTAAGAATGAGCAAAATCCAGTCTCACCTAGTGTTTACGCAGCTATGGATGTCGATTACGATATATTGTTTGCAATTGCGAACATCATAATAGCGAGAAGGAGGTCGCAAATTCAATCTCCTCTCAGAAGCCTAGTCATCGAAAATGCAATGTATTGGTCGCAAATGCGAACCCCCAACTCTCGCAAATGCGGACAATTTCTTAGCAAATGCGAAGATTGTCAAGTACCATGCTGAGTCGCAAATATGACTTTGCCTTCGCAGAAGTGGAAAAAGTCAAAATTGCAAATAGGAACTTTTACCTCGCAAATGCGAGAATTCCCCATCCAGCCCATGTTCGCAAATACGATTCATATCTCACTAATGCAAGATCTACAATAGAACAACAGAAGTAAAAAGACATCAGCTATTCTACCTAGTCCGAAAGTACTCTGTGGCTTATCTGTAACTCACCCAAGCCGTTTGGTGTAATGACCTGGCCGGTCGTTTTTGGAACTTACTCCTCGATCCCCTATTAATTGCTTCCCCTAAGTTCATTTATGCTATTTTAGTTTGCTGGGACATTCTGTGGTGGTTTCTGAGTGTTTTGGGACACTTAGTCTCTAAAATAGAGCTTAAGTGTTTGAAAGTGGTCTTTTGTCAGAATTATGTGAATATGAACTCGGAATGGTAAATTTATGGTACAGTTAGCTCCGTTAGGTGATTTCAGTGTTGGGAGCATGTACGGAATGTATTTTGGAGGTTCGTAGCTCATATAGGCTAGAAATGCCGAAAGTTGGAATTTTGAAGTTTCCAGTCCAATAGTGAGATTTTGATCCGAGGATCAGAATGGAATTCCAGAAGTTTTTATAGCACTATCATGTCATGTGGGACATGAGTGCAAAATTTCAGGTCATTCAGACGTGATTTGGTTCGGATTTTGATCAAAAGTGTACTTTTAATGAAATTGAAGTTCTTAGATTTGATTAAATCGGGTTTCCGATGTTGTTTTAGGTATTTTAGGGATTAGTACAAGTTTCAAAGAGGTATTAGGTGGCATTGGTATTTTTGGTTGAGGTCTCGAGTGCATCAGGATGATTTTGGGTGGTTGGTGGAAGAATTTGCAGTTGAATGAATTGCGGAAGGCTTCTGCCTTCCTTCATAACCGCAATTGCGGTTTGGATTCCGCATATGCGGGTTTTTGGCTTCTTCAGTTTTCCGTAGGTGCAGACGTTTTACTACATATGTGGTTATGCACCTGTGAGTTTCCCATCGCAGATGCGGCTCCTGAGCCCTTTACGGAAAACCACTGAAGCGACTTGGATTGTGCAAAAGAGGGACCGCATAAGCGGTAATCACTGTTTAGAAAAGTGAATATCGAGGGTTGAGTTTCAAAGTTGGCAAAATCAATTGATAGCTCGGGAGAGGGCGATTTTTAGAGGATTTTTGAAGATAATATCATAGGGTAACGTTTTCATAATCATATTTAGTTGTATTCCATCAATATTTTATTAATCGATCATCTAATTTTGAATTTGGGACTAATATCGGGAAAAACTTCTTAGACCAAACTATTGAGTTTTGAGTGGGCATTTGATCTCCGATTTGGGAGATTTTTATATGGTTAGACTCGTGAGAGTATGAGGGTTTTTAAAATGTGAAAGTTATTAGATTCCGAGATGTTGGTCTGATAGGAGTTTTGGTTATTTTTATCTATTTTCATGCCCTAGCTTTAAATTTAATAGTGGAATCAGTTGTTTGCAATGTTATTTATGATATGTAATTGAATTGAATAGCTTTTGGTAATTTGTAGTCGAATACTCATGGCAAAGGCGTGATACATAGTAGAGTTTGAGCTGGTTCGAGGTAAGTGGCTTGTCTAACTTTGTGTGGGGGACTTTCTCCACTTAGGAGATTTTATTTTTTGATTGAGTGCCATGTACGTGAGGTGACGAGCGCGTACTTGTGCTAGTTGTAGAACACCCGGTTTTTTCTTAAAATGATCAAGTTGTTATTCTTTTCTTACTTGCCATATAGCATGTGATAGCCTAGAAAAGCATGTTTAGTTGACTTAATTGGTTTAGTTGCTAATATTTTCCTTGTTGCATTACGTGAAGCATGTTAGGCTAGATTCTCTATTGCCTTGGTGTTTAATTCCTTTTCGATTATTCTCTGGCTGTTGCTGCGTATTTATAATAGGTCTACGGATGTGAGATTCCGATAGCTCCCCTCTTTTTTGTTTACTTTGGGACTATAGGTTCGATTCGCGATAGATTCCCCTGCACACTTACCTTGGGACTACAGGTTATATTCCCAGTAGATCTCCATGCACATTGATTGTTGGGCTACGCGACGGTATCTCGGGAGATGCTTCGAGCATACATATATGATGGACTATGAGACGGCATCCCGGGAGATCCACTAGATAGTTGAGAAAGGACTACAGGATTGTATCCTGGGAGATCCTCATGGAATCATTGGTATTGAGTTGTACTTTTCTGTGTTTATTCTTATTACGGTTATTTGATGTTGACTTGTAGATTCTATCTTATTTCGTTATTGTTTCTATTATTCTATTTTTTTTCGTATTGCACATTATTATTATTATATCCAATACCATATATATAATGCTGCGACGTGCAGCTCGATCCCACATAATATATATAATGCTACAGCGCTGTGCCCGATCCAATAATATAGTCGACTGCACTCACTGGGGATGTGTACAGACTCCTGAGGGGCTCCTTCTGCCTAAGCGCTATAATATTGCGGTGTGCAGTTCGATCCATATAACATACTATTGTGGTATGCAGTCTGATCCATACTCATTATATCACTACGACATGCAGTCCAATCCATTAATGTACGTATATATACTGCTGCGGCGTGTAGCCCGATCCGGTATATATATGAAATAACCTCACTACGGGGTCTTTGACCCCTCTCAGTCAGCATAGACTTGGCCTCTCGGGCCAACTCAGCTAAGACATGTTATTCAACCCTAGGTATTTCTTAATTAGAGTGCAAGTTACTACATCCGATTTATTTCATGATTTACAGTTACAGTCAGGACATATTGTATGTGTTCAATAGGTAAAGTGAGGTCAATCGGCTCCACATGCTCTTTAGGAGTTCTACAGAACGGCAAAAGTCCCCAAACATGGAAACTAGCCCAAAATATACGGGTACAATCTTAGTCTTAGTCAAAAAACTGTAGTAAGTACACGCCCATCGAACGGCGTGTGTCATCGGATAGTGCAAATAGGGAGTTTCAAACCCTCAGTATATCATTCATAGCCATTACTCACCTCGAACCGGCCATAATCCTAGATCGCCTTGCGCTTTCCTCGTAAATCGACCTCCTCGAGTGTAGAATCTTACCAAATCCAGAAGGAATATGTTATAAACGGATAATGGGACATAACCCAATAGAAAGAACTTGAAAAACACCCAAAAATAAGAAGTTGGAAAAACTCGAGCCCTGAGCCCTCTTCTCTAAAAATTAAAAAATTCACATCACCGGAATCCTCGTCTCTCCACGAGTCCGTACATATAAAGTTCATCAAAATCATAATTCAAATGGGCAATCAGATACCCAATTTACATAGTAAAAACCAAACCTTAATTCCTTCAATTTTATGCCAAAATTCAGATGATTAATGGATGATTCTTCGATTAAATGACGTATCTAGGCCACGAGAATTACCTCCTATCACTTCCCATCGAAATACCTTCAAAATCTACCAACAAGCTCACAAGGTTGTGCAATAGTGGTGGAAAAATTAACCCAAGTCGCGGATGAAATGCTATAAAATAGTTTTTTCTACCCCAGTTATTACTCTATGCCATTGCATCCACGACCCTGCGATCGCATAGAGAAAATTTCCCAGGGCCCCAAAATCCTCTTATGTGATCGCATGATACCCTCTGCGATCGCAGAGCTTCAGCCCCTCCTACTACACGATCGCATACAATACTATGCGACCGCACTGAGCCATCTCCCAAACCTATGGGATCGCAAGCTTCCTTACGCGATCACAGAGAACAAAAATAGCCCCTCTCCTGGCCTTCTATGCGATCGCAATGCCACCTATGCAATCGCATAGAGGAAACCTTCTACAACATTTTCTGCGGAATTCTGCAACTTCAAAAAGCCAAAAACTCTCCGATTATGAAACCACCTCGAGGCCCTCGGGACCTCAAAAACACGCCCAAGCACACAAAAATCATCAATTCCTGACAGATTCAAGCATAAATTTAACTAAAACTTCCGAAAAAACTCATATTCGATAAAAAACTCAACTAAACGACGTCCAAATGACCTAAAATTTTGCACACATATATAATATATCCTAATGAAGCTACAACTATTTTGGGAATTTCATCCCGACCCCAGGATCAGAATCTCACCTAACAACCGGAATTCGCCAAAATTAAAACTTAGCCAATTGAAGCCTAATCCTACGCCGGACCTCTAAATTCAGTTCCAATTTCACCCCTAAGTCATAAATAACCACCCGAAACTAGTCGAATAGTCAGAAATCCATTCCAAGCCCGATAACTCATAAGTCAACATCCGATTGACATTTCCCAAATACCCTTCTCTTAAAGAGACTAATTGTCTTAATTCGAACCAAACTCTGTCTGAATCACTTCAAACTCTACAAACACCATCGAATGAAACGTATAGAAGCATAAAACGGGGACAAATGGGATGGTAAGTAACATGAAGATGGGCCGGGTCATCACAATATCATGACGTATAAGTAAGACCAGAAAGATATAATGAAAATAAATGTAAATGTGACGACCCGACCGGTCATCTTTGGAATTTATGCCCTGTTTCCCCGTTAACTACTTCCCTTAAGTTCATTTCAACTATTTTGGTTTTCCAGGATGTTCAATAATAGAATTCGGAGTGTTTTGGGACACATAGTCTCTAAATGAGTGCTTAAGTGTTTGAAAATGATCCTTAATCAGAACAGTGTTAAGAAAACTTCAGCATAGAAATTTGATTGTTTCATTAGCTCCATCAGCTGAAATCGGGGTTGGAAGCGTGTTTGGAATGTATTTTGGATGTCCGTACCTCATTTAGGCTGGAAATGCCCAAAGTTAGAATTTTTAAGATTCCGGTCTGATAGTGTATTTTTAATCTGAGGGTAGGAACGGGATTCTTGAAGATTCCATAATACCATCATGTCATTTGGGATGGGCGTGCAAAATTTCAGGTCAATCGGACGTATTTTGGTTAGGTTTTGAATCCAAAGCGAGTTTGGTTGGAATTTGAAGTTTCTAAGTTCAAATCATTGATTAATAATAGTTTCTGGCATTGTATTAGGTGGTTCAAGGATAGGTGCAAGTTTGAATGATGTAATGGGATATGCGCGTAGGATTGGTTGAGGTCTCAGGGGGCTCGGGTGTGTTTCCATGCCCATCAAGGCATTTTATGTTGAAAAAACAGTTGCAGATTTTATGTTGTAGGTGTTGCAGACTTTTAATCTCTCCAATCGCATACTCATACATGCGATTGCGTAGTGAAGCTTCATGGGTGGCCTTTTTCCTTCAAAGAGATCACAACGTTTCTCCTGCAATCGCATAGTATCTGAACTGCCTTGTCCGCAATTTCAAACTCTCCCCTGCGCTTGCATTGAGTTGACTTGGCTGGGGTCCCAGGTTCCTTTTCCTTTTACGGGATCGCATAGCTCTTGATGCGATTGCATAAGTACAACTCCTATCTTTACGCGATCGCAAGCCCATTTTTGAGATCGCATAGGCCAACTTCAGGGCCTTTCAAATTTACTCTACGCGATCGATGCAGTGTTCATGCGATCGTATTGAATAAGTTCCATAACAGTTATAAACATTTAAAAAAAAAGAACCCTTCCTCCATTTTTACAAAAGATCAAGCTAGGGAGCTTGGCTTTGGGAGATTTTTCGAGGGATTTTTAAAGGCAAATACTGGGTAATGATTCCTTACTCCTCTATGACAAAAACCCACTAATCTTATCTTATATTCAAGCTTTAATTTCCGATTTTGAATTATAATTGGGGTAAAGTTCTTAGACCTAACTTTAATGATTTGAAGGGAATTTGACCTCTTATTTGGGAGATTTTTGTATGGTTAGACTCGTGAGAGTATGAGGTTTCCGAAAATGCAAAAATTATTCGATTCTGGTACGTTGGCCTGAATGGCATTTTGGTTCTTTCACCTACTTTCGCGCCTTAGCCTTAATTGTAATAGTTTAATTAGCTACTTGCAACGTTACTTACCATATGTAATTGGTATTAATAGATTTTTGGCCACTCGGAGTTGAATACTTGTGGCAAGGACAATATTTCTTTACTATTGTTTAAAAATGCCTTGTGCATGACGTGACGGGTGTGTACTTGTGATAGCTGTTAAAATTTACCTTACGTGACTTATTTAGACTTTGTTTCTTCACGTAGTTAACTGTTAAAATGAAATTTCACTTGTTTTAGCTTAGGGAAAGCATGTTAGTAACTTATTTTCTCTACTTGACTAAATTGCAATATTTGTGTTCCTGCGAGCATGCTACACTCAAGATTTTTATCTGTTGCTTGTACTTATTTTCATCCTGTTAGTATTGATTTGTTGTGAGGTATTATATATATGCTGGACTAACGACTCGGTTCTCGGGAGATTCTCTGTTATTCGTTTGACGGAGTATGGGTTCAATTCCCGGAAGATCCTCTATTATTGGTATAATGGAGTACGGGTTTGATTCCCAGGAGATCCTCTGTAATTGATATGAAGACTACGGGTTCAATTCTCGAGAGATCCTCTGCTGTTGGGATGTGTACTACGGGTTCAATTCCCAAAACATCCTCTAGTATTGAGATGATCGACTACGGGTTGAATTCCCGGGAGATCCTCTGTTATTGACATTATGGGCTACAGGTTCGATTCCCGGAAGATCCTCAACTATTTGTAAGAATGGATTGCGTGTTCAATTCCTGGAGCTCCATGTGGCATCCTAATATTGAGTGATTGTTCTTGTATTCGTAGATTGTATTTGTAGCCGTTCTGTTCTACTTATTGTTTTGCTAGATACTCAAGATTTACTGTATTTCTTACTGTCTACTTATTTTATATTTATTCTTATGTCTATCTCAATTGGGCCTCGACCTTCCTCGTCACTACCCAATTGAGGTTAAGCTTTGCACCTACTGAGTACCGTTGTGGTGTACTCATGCTACTCTTCTGCAAACTTTTGTTTTGAAGATCCAGGTACTTCTGGCCAAACGTGCTACCAGTTACTTCAGAGCTATACTTGGAGACTTGAGGTACACATCTGCCGCATCCGCAAATCCAAAGAGTTTCCTTCTACTCTACCTTTTTGTTATCAGTACCATTTCATGTATTCAGTTGTTATCGACACTTCCAGATGTTATTTCCGTATGTTATGTTTTTACTCTTAGCCTGGCTTGTGGGTTTCCGGGTCTTAGAGGTTGTTATAGTATTATAGTGGATGTGTACATGCCCAGCGGCACTCTATACATTTCTCATGGTATCCAGTATTTTTTTATCATTTTCGTAAAGGTTGTTAAATTTCCGCAATATGTTGGGCTCTTAGTCTCGAAGATTGGGTGTCATCATCACAGGTTCACGATTGGTGAACTCGTGTCGTGACAAGTTGGTATCAGAGCTCTAGGTTCATAGGAGTTACGGGACACAGGCAGGTTTTTAGAGTCTTGTTGATCGGTACGGAGACGTCTGTTCTTATCTACGGAAGGCTATGTAACTGTTTAGGAATAAAAAGCTTCACTTCTTTAATTTCCTTGTCGTGCTATATTTTTGACATGCACGACCCAGGACGATTAGGCACCCGCACCCCCTCTTGTAGCCGCTAGAGAAAGCGGTCGGGGCATAGGTCGTGGTCGCGCATGGGGTGCAGCCAGGGCACCTGTACTAGCAGCTGTCGTGGTGCCACTAGTAGACCCAGCCAGGACTCAGGCATAAGAGATGCCTGTAGCCACCACTACTCCTACTGTTCAGAAAGCATGGGCGCAGTTTATGAGCATGTATAGCACGTTATCACAGGCAGGGTTGCTTCCCCTTCCCACAACCACGTCCTAGGCAGGGGGATGAGCCTATACTCCCTTAGCCCGCACTCCAGAGTAGAGGGTGTATATGGGACCAATTATAGATATTATTCCTGCCCAGCTTGCAGTACTGGTTCCACCCAGCCGCAACCCGTACTCAAGAAGTATGACCCTCCTATTTTCAATGGACTATCTACAGATGATGCTTTTGGGTTTTTAGAGGATTGTCACTGCATCATTCGTAACATGGGTATTACTACCTCGAGCGGGGATTCTTTCGCAGCTTTTTAGCTTCGGGGAGCCGCCCATGATAGGTGGCACACTTTTGAGTGAGACAGTGTGTACGAGGCTGCCTCCTTGAATTAGACTCAGTTTTAAGATATGTTTCAGAGGGATTTTGTTTCCCAGAGCCAACGAGATGCATGGCGTGTAAAGTTTGAGCACTTGCACCAGGGCCTTGTTATTGTCTCTTAGTATGCCATCTGTTATATTAGGTTGGCAAGGCATGCGCCTTCTTTTGTGGCTACAATTCATGAGAGGGTTTGCAGGTTCATCGAGGGTCTTATTCCTTCCATCAGGTCTGGCGTGGTGCGAGATTTGGAGATGGATATACCCTATCAGCAGGTAGTGAGCATAGCCAGGAGAATAGAGGGTATGCATGCTAGAGAGCGAGATGAGATAGAGGCCAAGAGGTCTCGAGAGTCTTGTCATTTCTCTGGTATTCGTACGTCAGGAGCAGGACGTCATGGGAGGGGCTACACGGGTTGCCTAGTTCACTCATCTCTTCCTTCATTCAGCAGTACTCCAGCTTCACCCAAGTCACACGAGCCTTATTATGCACCTTCAGTTTCTAATGTTGCTCTTGCGCACGGCACCTCAAGAGGTTAGTCTAGCAGGGGTGGGTCCAGTCAGTCGCAGCAACCGGACCCTCTTAGATCTTTTTATGAATGCGGGGATACCCGCCACCTGGTTAGAGAGTGGCCCAGACGTGGGAGGGGTGCGCCTTCTCAGATTCCACAGCCTAAGCATGCCCCACAGGGTCAGCAAGCCATTGTTCCAGCTCCAGCTGCTGACCCACCTGCCCAAGAAAGATGTAATGAGTTTTCAGGAGAGGCTCAATTATATCAGCTGGTTTATAGCTCAATCCACTGTCATTTGTAAACTCATATTCAAAGTGTTGAAGAAAGACGCCACTACAAAATAGACCGATGATCTTTAATAAGCCTTTGACAGAACCAAGGAATACTTGTCAACGCTGCTAGTTTTGGTTTCACCTGAACCAGGTTGACCCATATTGCTTTACCTTGCAGTATTCGAGGGAGAATTTTGTTGTATTCTAGTACAACAGGATGAAATAGGGAGAAATGATCAAGCCATCTACTATCTATTTAAGAAGTTCACCCCATGTGATGCCGAGTATTCTCTCTTAGAACACCCCTGTTGTGCTCTGACTTGGGTAGCTCAGAAGTTGAGGCATTATTTATGTTCCTATACCACTTATCTTATATCAATAATGGATCCACTGAAGATTATCTTCAAGAAGCCCATGCCCACTAGCAAGCTCGTCAAGTGGCAAATCCTGCTAAGTGAATTCGACATTGACTACGTAACTCAGAAAGAAACCAAAGGACAAGCCTTGGTAGATCATTTCACTGAGAATCCGGTGGACAGAGAATATGATCTTCTAAAGACGTATTTTATAGATGAAGAGGTATCTTTCATAAGAGAAGATATTGCAGAATCCTATGATGGTTGGAGAATGGTTTTCTATGGAGCAACAAATTTAAAAAGAATTGGCATAGTGCCAGTCCTAGTATCAGAAACCAGCTAGCATTATCCGGTGTCTGCCAAGCTCAGGTCTCTATGCACCAATAATATGCCCGAGTATGAAGCATGCATCTTAGGGCTCAAGCTGGACATTGACATAAACATTCTAGATTTGCTAGTGATCGGGAATTCAAACTTTCTCATCCATCAGGTTCGAGAAGAATGGGCATCCAAGAACTCTAATATACTTTCTTACCAACATCATGCGCAAGTGTTGAGGAAAAGGTTTACAAATATAGAACTCCAACAAGTTCTCAGAGTCCATAATGAGTTTGCTGATGCATTGGCTACCTTATCATCTATACTGCCACTAAAATACAACCACTTTAATATATTTCTGTTGCATGGATCAAATACTGCCTTTTTATTTTCTTTCTCTTGAATGGATGAAATACTGCCACCTTTATTTATGTCTTACATCAGCTGAATGATCGCCACCTTCTGCATTTTATGGCCTGAAAGATCGCCAAATTGTCCAAAGGCGTTATTGTTGGGAGGCAACATTTTCATAGCCTGAGAATGTAATGCCATGGCCTGAGGACCCCCGGTTTATCATTTGCATATCATTATTCAAAGGCATCATAGTTCGGAGGCATCATTCGCATTGCCCCTGAGAACATCATTATATAGCTTGTGAATCCGTTATCATACGCTTCATGGCCCAGGAGGTCATGGTCTAAGGACGTCATCCTAACCTTACAAAGACAATTATCATGGTCCAACGGGAACTTGCATCACGTTTCAATTTATGCACAATATATGTTTGTATTGCTCACTCGCAGGTGCACCGGCTAGCAATGTCCATCTCAGACTTCAACTACCTTTCATAATATATCCTACTCCGGTTCTAATAGCCTATCGGACTTCAACGACCTTTCTCAACCTGAACATCGCGTCCGTTCTTTTCGAAAAACTCCATCGGTATATTTCATCTATGTATCCTAAACTACATATGGACTGATTTCTGTAATCCAGGGATATGTAGGCGGCTCAAGAGCCAGATCTTTGCCAAAACTTTGCAAATCATTTCTTTCGGTCAAAATTGGCCATCATAACTTTACTCCAACAACTCTTCCATCCTTCCCTGGTAAAGAGGGGCAACTGTTGAAACCCAATTGTTTCCCTATGTATTTTGTATGCAAAATACCTTCAAACTAATATATGTGTGTGTGTGTATATATATATACATATATATACATATATATATGTATGTAAATACGCATGCGCAAGTGCTTTAGTATTTTTTTCAATTTTAAAATATTTTGAAAATTATTTTATTGTATGTTTGAGCAGTACAAAATGTAATAATCATTTCCAATATTATTATTTTGGTGAATAACTTATTTTATAATCATATTTCCACCAAAATATAATTGAAGGGATTTTTTTATATTTGTACAAAATTTATTTGTTATTTTTAAAGCTAAATTCCATATAATTGCAATTAGAGCCTATTTTAATATTTAATAGTATTTTATAATTATGAAATTATTTCCAGAATTTTTACTTCAATATTTGTATATCATTAATTAGACTAGTACCTTTAATTTATTTTTAAAAAATATTTATTTTTTTATAAAATAAAAAAGAAAAATGACTATTTGAATAACAACAATATTTTACTTCAAGTTAGCCTAATACAGCACCAATTAAACTCCAATTTCTAATTTTGAACTCCAACCCAATTCATTCAATTACCGGATCCGTAACCCGCATAAATGACCCACTCGGTCCCTCCATTTAATCAAGGTCGTTAATCTAAATGATCAAGATCACATTTCATTCTATCCTTTTTATTTCACCAAACACCCAACACTAAAATCATTTCCCCAAACCTGCCGTATAGAAATCCTCTAGTCTCTCAAACTCTCTACACCTTTCCTCTAACCCTAGCAACTTCTTGTCACTCTCACCCCGAAACCCACCGGATTCTATGGTTTCTCAGGCTACGAAACCCTTATACTCACATCCTACTGCACTTATGAGAGTGATTCTTGAAAGGTCGAGGAAATACTTCAAGGATCGTCAATCAAATCATCACCGACTTGAGGTTTCCGACTATTTCCGGCTTGCTCCATCATATCCTTGTCTCTTGAACCGGATTTCGACTTTATCTGACTTAGATTGGACCTTTTTAAAGACTTTCTCACGTTAGGGTTAACTTTTCGAGGTTTTCCTCCAATTCTTTTTAGATCTGTTATGTATTTATGCTATGCATAAATTATTAAATGATTTCCCTAAATTTTCCTTTGAAAATTGCTTTCAAAATCCTTAATTTCCAATTAAGGGTTTCTGGAAAGTATTCAAGTGTTTTTATGATTTTTGTTCTTCATTATTTGTATTATTTCTCTTACTGTGTTCCTATGTCATGTTCTCACTCGCTTTCTATAGTGTTCTTATACTTGTTCTACTATGTTCTTGTGTGTTCTTCTACTGAGTTTCATACTTTGTGATTGAATGTTCTTTAATGGGTTTTCTATACTCCGTCCTTGCATATTCTTCTACTATGTTTTCTACTCTATGATTCTTGTATGCTTTTTTCACTATGTTCTGGTATCTTCATCCTTAATAAGCGTGCATTTCTTCTACTGTTTATTCTACTATCAGGTGTTCTCTCACTACGCTTCGAAACTAGTTTCTTCATTCTGTCTGCTTTGATCTTTCTACTTGTTTGCATGTTTTCTCATAAGCTTATGAAAGAAACCACTAAGCCTATTTTTGACTACATACCTATCCATCTCTGTGTTCGATTCAAGGCGGAAACCCTTGAATTTGGGATTCCGCCGAAGTTTAATAATGTAGGTTAGCGTTTTATTTTATAGAACCCTAACTCTCTGCTAAACACTCCTACATTTATTATTTCTACTGATTTTACAAGGTCATGGAGAAACTCTTGGTATTTAAGCGTGCATGTATGCTTTTATATGTGTGTTGAATCTTTCTTTAAAATGATTTCAATTAACGACTGAATTAGAATATTTTTTAGAGTTTAATTGATTGTGATTGATTTTTCTTTAGTAAAACCAATTTCATCACCTTTACTGACTAGGTTCATTCATACCAAATATTTGGACCTTTGATTTCTTGGTTGTTAATTCATTCTCTTTGTTTAATTATTCAACCGTGTACTTTAAACAACCTTTTCCTTAAATAACCTTTATTTATTTGCCTTCAATTGCATGCTTTGCACTAAAAGTTTGATTAACTTCTTTCCTCTATTGGTTCATATGCATTTTGAATTTGATCCCCTTAATTAAATGGAGTTTTAGGTGGTTGTTTGAAAATCAGACATCAATTATTTTCTTACATTATTTCTCACGACTTTCACACTATAAATACCCGACCCTCTTTTCACAACACACAAAACTGAATACACTTCATACTTCACACTTACAATTTTCACAATCTCATATGTACTTTCACTTAGAAGTATTCTTGTCTGAACTTTCTCTTTCAAAAGACTATTGCTTTCTTTTTGCTTGTCTCTTCAAAACCGGTATGTCTTGATTCATTTCCCAACATCATTCCAAATGTGTTTATTTACACTCTTTGTACCCATGTCTACTTTCTGCAGAATTTGACATTGAAATGTTGATACGCTACTGCTCGGTTTACTTTCTTGTAAAGACTAGTTTCCTATCCCATTACCCTCTATATTTTTTAAAGTGGGGACTCACGGCATGGCAACAAGAATTGTTGCTCATGAACAGAATTTTGACCCCCCACCCACCAAGTAGGTTGGAGGGTGTGCCAGTACGTCTCATTGCTGGGTTAGACCTTTGCCTACTCGTTTCTTGTATCCCCACTCCCCTATGTATGTTAAGTTAAGGTATAGCCTAGATGCATCCCAATTGGTCTCCAGGGGTGAACCTGACCTTCAATAGGTCCTAACTCCTCAATTTACAAATGACAAGCTAGTCAGAGGTGTGCCAACACCCCAAATTTCTTGGCATGACCACCAGCTTACCATTTCCCCTATACCTCACTTGCACTTACTCCTATGACATGGATGTGAGGATCTCAATTTGGACATTTGAGGGTTGGCTCTTCCACACTGCACTGTAATTTGATTCTACAATTATATTTGGGGTGTAAGCATTGCGTGGAGATCTTGAAGCTCCTTGGAACTTTTACATATCCCAAATAAGAGAAAGGTTTTAAAAATCTGATCATAGAAGTTGGTTTATCTCATATCTTTAGACTATGAGTCTGAATTAGGCTGATTAGATGTAGATGTAATCACTAATATAATTTTACTTTCTTTCTGATTCATTCGGTTTGTAATAATATTGTAATAACTATTTGGGTAGATAGTGAAAAAGGATGGACTGAATGCATGTGAAGGGGTAGATATAATGTCTATATGGAATTACTACTTCCGGATAGATATCATGTCTATAGGGAATTACTACTTCCAAAATTCTATATCTCATATAGATAATTGCTTAAGTTCTGCATCTCATATAGATATCATGTCTGTAGGGAATTATTACTTATAAAATTTTTTCATTTCATATAGATATCGTGGCTATAGGTCTTCCTGCATCTTATATATATACCATGTTCGTAGGGTTTTCTGCACTTCGAAAAGATACCATGCCGATAAATCGTTACAAAAATTCTGCACTTCCTATAGATAGTATGCCTATAGGACTTCTTGCATTTTGCATATTCATCTATCACTAGGAAAACCATTTATAGGAGTTAAATAACCAATTTCTTATAGATGACCTGACTATAGGATCTCTGCATGACAATAACAACGATTAAACTCATTAACGCATAGAAAGCATGTCTATGGGAGCTGCCAACTAAAGCTGAATCGTCTAGTCACTCCTAAGTCTAAAATAAGTAGAAATTTGTTTAACACCCGCAGAACTTATGACCTTGTAACTGACAATGCTTTTTCTTCAATCAGTTTACTCCTTTATTTCTGAAAGTAATAGATATCATGTCCATAGGTCCCGTTTAACGCATAGGTAAACAGTTAGATAATTAAACAACTGTGTTAGTCTTTGACAACTACATCTATGCGGGCTAATTTCGACTCCCTATTTGGGAAATATGTTGTAAATCAACCTATCGTATGCATTAATTTAATTTAGACCTAACTAGTATGTGTATGACTTGCTAAACTATATGATTCTCTTTGATTTAATGAGATTTATTTGAGCCATATCTACTTACTTGATGTATATGGTTTGAATGTCGCCTTATAATATATCCTTTGAAACTCTAAGAAAATTCTCCCAACTCCCTCCCTGTTAGGATTAGTAGTCTCATATCCCTCCGTGACTGATAGGATTGCGACGGGTAATAGCATGCAACAAGTAACGATACTATTCTGTTCATTAATAACTTAATAGGGTAGGAATGGTAGATATGGACATGATGACCGATGCACTAATATCATGTGTGACCCCTCTTCTGAGGAGTGATTGCTGGATATTGCATTGATGTGATCCATATCGTTCATAAACCTAGGAACCCCTTCCCTTTACTTGTTTATTTTTCAGAGTTTGTTTAAAATTAATTTCCTCAAAATGCTTCCTTCCTTACCTTTGTCAAAAAAATAAGTTTTAGCTTATCTACATCATTATATGCAAGTCCTTTATTTGAGACCTAATTGATTATTCGTTTACATAATGTCACAATTGTAACATGGCCGGGAACCACACTAGTGGATCCTGAGTGCCAAACACCTTCTCCTCAGGATAATTTCTAGCCCTTACCCAAATCTCTAGTCTCTAAATCAAAACACCCTCTTAATGTCATAATGCACTTAATCATTAGGTGGCGACTCTTCAATTCAAAACCCGATTCACAAAAGGAACGAATTATCCTCTCAAATGTCACAAGCCCGAATTTGCCTTAAACAGGGGTCACGACAATGGATAGACCTTATGCGAACATGTGGACCATAATGCGATCGCGATGACCTGTGATCCCTCACCTTCGTGAAAGCGGGATAGACTTCGTGAACGGAAGCAAAATCCTCCCCGCTAGCCCTGTTCCTCTACACGAACGCGTGTTCCCACTCGGAAACGCGAAGAAGAAAACCAGAACTGGGCTATTGCAATACTTTTTGCAATTCTCTAAGTACTAAAACTTAACCCTTATGCATCTGAAACACATCCAAAGCCCCTGGGACCTCAACCAAAAGCACCAACAAAAACAAAAATATCATTCAAACTTTTTCCAACTTTTCGAATGCTACAAGTAACACCCATTTTTCATCAAATTTAAGCCTAAAATTTCAAAAACACTATAAAACACACTTTCAATCAAAAAGTCTACAAAACCTTGTCCGAATGACCTGAAATTTTGCATATACATCACAAATGACGTGATGAAGCTACTGTGACTCTGGGAATTCCATTCTGACCCTCGAATCAAAATCTCAATATCCAACCGAAAATTCAAAATTCAATATTTGGCATTTCAAGCCTAAATTAGCTACCGACCTCCAAAATACTATCTGAACACGCTCCTAATCCCAAACATACCTAACGGAAGCAACGAGACCATCGAATACCTATTACAAGGTCGTATTGATACTGCGCTAACTATGATAAACTTTCCAATACTTAAGCTCTCACTTAGGTGATCGGAGCATTAATTTTTAAGACGACCGATCGGGTCGTCACAATAATTTTTGAAGTAGTAAGGAGGGAATGACCCCACCATTGAGTCAGAGTGGATTGCCCGAGGAATTTTTAGGAGAATGTATTTAATTGTGGAGGGATTGGTAGAATCTATCGCTAAAAAGGAAGTGTCCTTGTTCTTATTAATCTCATTGCACCACCAGATAAGGTAGAGTGTTAGCATGTTATCGTCATCTGATAGGGATGTGGACTCGAGGGGTATCGATTATGTTATTTGCCCTATCAACCTAAAGTTATTAAGTGAGTCAAATTAAAATTTCTACTTGTTGCATATGTACATCTATATTAAAGAATTCTCAAAAACATTGTCTTGTCAAGCTATTGAATAACAAAACATTGCATATATCGACTCTTTGAACGACATGCATTATTCGTGAATCCACTGAATTACAAATCCTCTTATTTTATTTTTGTAGAACTAAGTTCTATAATTGTGTCCATGGATGATGTTATGATTCCATGATTAGTACTTCCAACATGCTTTCCTAAATTCTCAACAGGGGACTATATTCGATGAATCTCTTACAAAATCTTTTTATTTAAATTGCCAACCTATACTTGCTTGTGTCTATACATGCACCATCGTAATGTACACCTATGTAGTGTCAAGTTCCATGTAAAGCATCCCAGCATTGCAATCCTTCTCGAGTTACACTTTTACTTAGTTGTGTATATTGCTTATATTGCTTGAAAAATTACTCTAATATCTTGCGAGTATGATCATGAAAGCTTCTTGATGTCTAGTCACGTAAGATCATACCTTAACACCAATCACATGAGTGCGTGTCAATCAAAATGGTCACCATTGCATAAAGACTCTCTAAAAATTGAGATCCTCACATCCATGTCATAGGAAGATCTTCTGTCTCCATCTTTGTATAACATTCATGTCCACTTGGGACTTCCCGCAGTAAGTAGCTCACTCTTTTTTTATACGGAAAAGGTCCAAATATGCCTGTGAACTATGCAAAATAAGATAAATATGCCTGACGTTATTAGTTAGGCCGACATACGCCCAAAACGTCAAATAGTTGGGCATATATGCCCTTATTTGATGGAAACATGATTTTTTTTATTTAATTTATTGATGCCAAATTAACAAAATATAACATAAAAATAACCCACCCGACCCTACTCTCTCTAATTTTAAATGACCCAAAACATATAACCTAAAACATAAACGCCCATACATAAAACATACGCTCCTCACCCCATTCCAGCTTCTCTACACACGAGGTCTTTCTATCATATTCTTTATTCTGTCTTCTTCTTCCTTCCGTCTTCTTCTTCCAAAACAAAACCTTTCCATCTTCAATCTTCAGGAACAAAACCTTTACGAATGTCGGAATGTTCGAGTTCTTCAAATAGCCGTAGAAGGATGTGTGGATGTGGAGTTGCTGCACTCCATCTCATAGCGCAGGCTGAAAGGAATCCCGTAAGACGCATTTTCAGGTATCATAAACGTGATGTAATATTTCAAATTTTTTACCTAATTAATTCTTTTTCCGATAGATTTGGATCAACGATTTTGGAAAATTTGTAATCTACTATTGATGTGATGTTATGTTGTATTGCAGAAAATTTGATGTGGTTATTGGGAGAGGGAAGACGATGAATTTCAACCAAGAGCTACTGTTGTCATCAACAATTTGAAAGGGAAAAGGATGCTCTTCTTAAAGAAAGTTGTGGAAACAGGGTGGAAAAATTATTTGTTATGTTTTGTGTATCATTATTAGATTTGTTGTTAGTTTTATGTTTTGAGGGAAGACTTGAAAATATGATTGTAACTGTTTATGGTTGTAATTGCTTATGGTTGTTTGAGTTTCATAATTTAGATGCATTGTATTGTAATGATGGGACAAAAATTGTTGTAATACGCATTGTATTATTTATGATATGCTTGGCTTTTCCAACATTTGAAGAATGTTTGGCCGGAATTACTGCCAAAGATCATACAATAACAGGCCTCAAGGTTCCTGTTCCTTAGCATTTCACTCACAACTAATAGTCAGCTATGTTACTAGTTTACAGCCAGCTATGCGATGACACTTCAAAACAAATAGTCACTGCTTCAAACAAAACAACTGTTGTAAGCTAACTGAGAGGAAATTATGACCAAATCAAAATAACTTCAAAACAGAGATAAGCAGTAACCACAACTATAAGCTAACAATCACAAAAATAACCAGTTAACATCTAGTATTGTGCTAACATCAACAACAACACTAATGAATAAATAGTTAAACCAAGATAATATTCACCAATAATCAATATTTTTGTGCATAATAGTTATCCATAATAAGCCAACTTATGCTTAATTTCAGCATTCGGTACGGGGACTCCTTCCCCATTTGGCATTATCTTCTTTTTCTTTTTTCTTGCTTCAGCTTGGAGCTGGCTAAGTGTAACTTCAGCTTTCTCCTCCCAAGTTGCCTTTGTTGGTAAGGCAAGTTTGTCGTCATAGACACCCGATATCCCCCCCCCCCCCCCCGCAAGCAGTAAATTGAATCCTTCTACTCCCAGTTGAAAGTCTTGCTTTCAGCCTTCTTTCCTTAAGTATTGTCTATGACTCTGAGATGATTTGCGCCCTCAATAGTGGATCTTCCTCATCACCAATATTTTGGACATAAGCTTGTTATTGTTGTGTTGTGACTTGAGAAGAGTAAACAGATTGTGGTGTAGTCACTTGAGAAGTGTAGTCAGATTGTTGTGTTTTGACTTTAGTTTCAGATTGTTGTGTTTCCTCATCGCCAATATCAGGAACATCTTTATTCTATCAACCAAAGAATGAGTTATTAAGAAACAATCATACTTTACATTTCCATTATATGTTTGTTTTTCCTTGAAACAAGCCCTAGAATTGTGGTTCTCTCCACCACATTTGGTGCATGGCATCATAGTTCCTTTTCCTTGAATAACTCCACTCCCCCTTCCTCTTCCTTGCTTAATCAGGTTCCCTATTTCTCTTTACCTTGGGTCTGCCCATAGTCTTGGAAATTTCGGGAGGATCCATAGCTTGGCTAGGATTAATTTTCCAAAATTTAATACCCCTAACTAGTTGAAACTTGTGCTTGTAAGTTAAGGAATCAGCTTCACTGCTATAGTACCAATATATTGTTCCTTAGGATCACCCTTTCAAAAGCAAGATACAAAACTAATTAGATAACTTTGAAAATATAAGCTCAAGTGAGAAAACAAACCTAAAATATTTCATATAGTATCATATATTGTAGCTTTGAAAACAAGGGGGCAAGGGATACCAGAAAGTTTCCATAATCTACGAGTCCATTTTTAATGTTCAAGATCTACTGTATGTCTATCACCATCTTCTTTTGCCAATTTGCCTCAATATGTCTTACACAATAGCTGTGATGAGCATTAGGAAGTATATTCTGCACAACATCAATTAACCCCTATGATAAAACAAGAACAAACAGTCATAAAAGGCAAAAGATATAAGTGTATAGAAGAGAATAATAGAAATCAGGGATGAAAGTTCAAGTGTTTACGTTTGGAATATCTGATATGAAAGTCACTCCATGTCCATCATTTAGCTCTAGAGAAATATTCAAACACCCTGAAAACCAACCCCACGTCCTGGCCATTTCCTTGTCTACCACAGCCCATAGAAGAGGTTAAAATTGGTTCATACAATCTTGACCAATTTGCAACTAACACCTTACCCTTAAATCTACCCTTAAGAAAGATACCATCCAGCCCAATTAGTGGTCTCAAGCCATTATTCCATCCATTTTTAATGCATTGAAGCATATGTACATCCTTCAGAACTTTCTTTTCCCGCATTCAAGAGCATTCTTTGATAAATTGATCACAAAATCATTGTCTGGTTAGATTGTCTTCTTTCTTATCCATATGCCTAGAGTTTGTTATAGTCATCAACAAAACTACCCTCCAACTTCTTCCAAGCCAAACCCTTGGCCTTTTGAGCTTACATTTGGACACATTTAAATCAAAACCACTCTCAAACTCGGCTTTCATATCCTCTAACTTGTACTTAGGATTGTACTTCACATTTCTCTTATGAAATTGGGACAAAGTATTCTGATCAGCCTTAGCATTTTTGAAAGTTGGATCACATGTGTGTTCATCTTTCAGTGTTTTGATTCTAATGACATTTTACTTCTTATAATTTGAAATATACATTTTTAAAGGGCAGCCTTCAACACACATGTAACTAGCCCTAGTCCTATCAGATTTAAGAAACTTCAACCTTTTTTATTTACGAGGGAGTAGAAGCTTACTGCACTTCTAGCTTCTACAATATACTTAAATGTCATACCTACCTCTAACTCCTTAATATGTTCCAACTTATCAGTTACAACCATCTTCTTTTCTCTGACAATACCATCAAGTTCTATAGAATTATCCTCAAAACAATTTGATTCATCAAAATCACTTCCCCCAAGACTATGTTCGCATTCAAAAGCTACATCAATGTCTATTGAATATGTCTTTATATAATCAGTAATATTTTGAGCAAATACCTTTAAGCCAAACTTATCAACAGCACATAAATTAATAACCTTGAAGTCTTTAGAAAACAAGCATTAAAGAGTCTTTACACCTTCGTTATCAGCTACCAAGTAGTAAATTCCCGAAGATCCAGTCACTATAAATTGTTCGACAGAACTAAACCCTAACATTTTTGGAAACTATTCACAGATAAAATCATATTTAATAAGATAAGAGACAAAACCAGATAAAGTGTGCACTGACATCTTGTTATTTAGGTCTCGGGGGAAAAGACCTAACTACCCCCATAGTGAAGCACCTAGTCCAATTTATCATTCATTTTCAACGGACTTCACATATAAAGCTATAGAAAAAGGGAAAACGAAGGGACCATATTAGCATGTATAAAGTAGTGATATTCAAAAATACAGATAAAAAAACATGTCAAACTCTGTCCAAGATAAACCATCAAAAATATCAAATTAACTGACTCTTTTTTGTTCTTTACTGTATTAAAATACAAAAAGATATCAGAAACAATATCACTCATTATTCGATTCTAACAAAGTATAGCTTGTCCATACATATGAAACACACACATAAAAAATTTGAAATCCCATATATAACACATAAATAACAAATAAAGTAGTCACAGCTGAAGATGGAAGATGGAATACCCTAGCTTGTCATACTCAAAGATGGAAGAAGAAGACAGAATGAAGAGGATTTATAGAAGGAGCTCCTGTGTGGAGAAGAGGGAAAGGGGTGGGGAGCATATGTTATAGGGCTGGGCGATTCTATTTTAGGTTATATGTTTTAGGTCTTTTAAATTAGGGTGTTTCGGGTCGGGTGGGTTATTTTTATGTTGGGTTTGGTTAATTTGGAATCAATCAATTAAAAAAAGAAAAAAATCAGGTTTCCGTCAAATAAGGGCATATATGGCCAACTATTAGACAGTTTGGGTATATGTGGGCCAAACTAATAAGGACTGCTATATTTATCCTATTTCGCATAGTTCACGAGCATATTTGAACCTTTCTGGTTTCCCGTAGGGTGGTCGTGTATAGCAGTTGGTAGTTAATATAGCAGAAGAATATCTAGCTCATAACAAATATTTATTTTCTTATTACATCTATGAAACATTTTGTGTTCCTTAGTTAGTGAATTCATTGAGGTAGTTTCCCCAAAACCTGCTTGATAACCACGAGAGAACATATCCTTCCATGAGTCATTGTGTCACTTCCTTTCTCGTGAGGACCCTTAATAGGCTCTCCGTCAAGATCAAGCAAACTTTTGGAGGTTATCGTAGCATAACGCCTGTTTCTCTTGTCTTTTTTCTTTCATTAGCATCTCGGTATTAATCAAAGTCAAAATCCATGGATAAATCATTATGAACATCTGCAAACCTTTCATGATTATATAATATTATCTCATTAGGTTCCCACCTTACTTCAAGTTCATCAAGGGTTGATAGCATGTCGTAATTAATGAGATTGAATGATCTCCTTTCGATAATGGATTACCTATATATGTGCTAGTCAATCGATCTACTTATCATCCTAAGTCCCGCCTTTTGGTTTTGGGTTGATAAATGAGTAATACACTTAGTAACACATTTATGCCAAAATTATTCTCTCATTTGAGTCTTATAGCGTCTCCAAATTTGGATGGTAATAGTTGGTTGCGTAGAAGTGTGCCATAGTGTTTCATTATGAAATAGAGTTGCTAAACATTATTGTATTTTTGAATTCTGGAGCTATACATCACGTTACTATAGATATCTTCTTTCAAAAATGTAGCTTCTCGTAATCATTTTATATTACCACCATTCCAAGTGGTTACAATGTAAAGGTTACTTCCAAAAGGCTTTCTCACTTTCTTTTCATTTGTCTTGCATCATGTGTTGATTACCCGTAACTTCAATGCTATATTATCTCAATGTCTCAACTATTTATCCAACTATATGATCTAATTTAATTAACCTCACTATTATGTACTCTACAAGCGCCCTGAGAGTTGAAAAATTTCCCCTTTTCTACAGACTTATGATGTCTTCAACTTTGTTTAAGCTTGTCGATTCCAAGTGGTGCTCTTAGTTGTGTTTCCTTACTATCCATTTTCATCTGGTAACTCTCCTCATGAATCTAATTTTATGCCATATCGCATCAAGGGTCGGGGTATGTTCCTTTTGTTTGGATAAAATTATATTACTCGCACTCCTTGTGAGATTTTCTCCTATACAGTCATCTATCTGCTCCACTTGTCCATGTGACTAGGTAAGTGCATCAATACATCTCACCCTTTCATAATTATTTATATGGTCTCTTAGAGGTCTTTTCTATTCTAGATCGTAATGATTTATGTACTTTCTTGCCATTGTTGACGATTTTCTAGGACTATGAGGGCTCGTCTCATGGGTTCCAAAAGTAATTTTTTCCTTCTAAGTTCATGATCAAATTACCATAATTTCAAACCAAAGTGTTTCCTCTTTTCAAAAGTCATGAATAGGTTGGATTTGATGAGTTTATGTGGCTCCCTAGTCAGTTGACTTCTAGGAGTAGTGACAACGTCACTGTCATATAAGGGAATTTTGCTACCTATGGCATTCCACCGCCTTAAGAAGGGTTAGATTATTCGAATTATGATAATCTCAGAAGTGGATGACTTCTTTTCCATCCTCACTCACTTGTGGCATAGAGTCATTGTGTCGTTTATTGTTAAAAGTGAAATCAAATTCCACATATTTTATTTCTAGCCTCAATCACACCCATGTTGAAAAAGTCTTACTATTTGAGCTCAACTACTTACATTACACTCAGGGACACAACTCGTGCATTCTACTTGATCGCCTCTTTATAAATCTCAAGTTCACATACATGGTATCCACATTTTCTAAGAATTTTAGTTACCAAGATGCTTCATCTATCTGATAATTGATTAGTCACCTGGATTAAACTATGTCAGCATCATTAATTTAAATCCTCATGTCTCTGAGTATGTAGCCTCAAGAAATCTCTCCTCAACACATTTATGAACTCCTGAATAATTTCATCCCTATATAGAAGTCTGTTGCTACTTACGGTATTGGATCTACTTGGTATTGAAGTTTCAAATGTGTCAAAGTCATGCTGTGATCACATATATTCAGTAGGTAATTATATAATCAATTTATTATTGCACTTCCTAGAGTAATCGTGAAGGTCACCACAAGTTTAGTTTAAGTGTTCACATAGCAATTTATAATCTCGGAGGGTGAACCAGTTATTTTCGAAATTCTCCCATGTAGAGGTCATGTGAATTGATGATGAACGGTACGTAAGAACAATTCCCATTGGGTCTCACTAGGAGTATGATGTTTCCCCACAATTGTTCCTCATATATTTGTGTTTTCATATGTCAATGTCTAAGAAGGTAGGTGGAGATCATTTGTGTAGCAGCCTTGTGAAGATAATTGAGGGTGAATGTTCATAGATAGTTTGGAGGTTGGGTTTGTTTCGGTGAATGCGTTATGGAAGAGCCTTAAAGTACATGAGGCCACATTTAAGGCCGAGAGTATTTTGGAAATAAAGTATTTTGTCTTGATTGAATAAAAGTTGGTTGTTATTTGAAAGGTATCTTCTAGGTGTTATGATTTAAAAATATCAGTCCAAGTCTAGGTATCATCCTGATAATATAGTGATTGTAATGCTGAGGTTTGTGTTATATATATATATATATATATATATATATATATATATATATATATATTGTGTTGCTTTATCAACTTGTGGATGTATTTTTAGGATGGTCTTGGTAGTTCCTTGGCAGGTGGATTGTCCTAGTTACAAAGGAGACTCTGTCAACATTTATAAAAAAATTTGGAGTTAGTAGAAATTTATGGGCTTGAGGTAGGTTGGAAAAGAGATATATATGTGGTCGACAACGACGGACTGTATAAGAAATGTGGCGAGAGAGGAGTTAGGGACATCTTCGGGTCGCACCGGTGGCCGAAAATGAGACTGGTCGTGGAATGCAGTTGTCTAAGATTAATTGGCCGCAAAGAAGGTGGCTTACCATCGGTTAGTAGGGTGCACTAGCGAGGAATAGATTAGAGCAAAAAATATGAGGTATAAGGTAGCTAGGAAGGAGGCGAAGATAGAGGTCACGGAGGCTAAGACTACAGCTTTTCTTGTATGTTTGAGGAACTGGGGAACAATGGCAGGGAGAAGAAGTTATTCCAACTGGCTAAGGTGAGAGAGAGGACAACTCGGGATCTAGACCAAGTCAGGTGCATAAAAGATGAGGATGGAAAAGTTTTGATTGGGGATGACCAGAATAAGAGAAGGTGGTAGATCAACATTTATAAACTTCTAAATGAAGAAAGGGATCAGGATATTGTACTAGGTGAATTGAGGAATGTATTCACTCCCCATGATTTAAGTTATTGTATGGAAATTGAGGTCGATGAGGTCATGTAGGTGATGATTAAGATGGAGAGGGACAGAGCTATCGATCCAGACAAAATTCCGGTTGAACATTGGAGGTGTATGGGTATTTGAATGTTGGGAAGATCTCCACATGGCATTTATTGATTTGAAGAAAGCGTTCGATCGGGTCCCTAGGGAGGGCTTATGGAGTTACTTGGAGGCTAAAAGGGTTCTGGTTGCCTATATTAGGGTGATTAAAGATATGTATGATGAAGCTAAGACTCGGGTTAGGACAATAAGAGGCGACTCCGAGAACTTTTTGGTTATTAGTGTGTTGGACCAAGGGTCTGCATTTAGCCCATTCCAATTTGCCCTGGTGATGAATGCACCAACCCATCATGTTCAAGGAGGGGTGCCATGGTGCATGTTATTTGCTGATGACACAGTTCTATTTGACGAGACACTAAGCAGCGTCAACGAGAGCTAGAAGTGTGGAGACACGCCCTTGAGTCTAAAGGTTTCAACTTAAGTAGGACGAAGACGGACTAACACGAGTGCAAATTTAGGGTCGAGCCGATTGAAGCGGGAGTCGACCTGAGGCATGAATAATAATTCATTCCCAAGAGGGGTAGTTTAAAATACATTGGGTCGTTCATTCATGGGATCGGGGAGATCGACGAGGATGTCACACACCGTATATGGGTGGGGTTGATGAAGTGGAGGTTAGCGTTGGAGTCCTATGTGACAAGGAAGTGCCAGCGTTACTAAAAAGGTATGTTTTATAGATCCATGATTAGGTCTACCATGTTGCATGGAACGAAGTGTATACCAGTTTAGAACTCACATATACACATGATGAAAGTAGTATAGATGAGGATGTTGAGGTGGATGTGCGGGTATACAAGGATGGATAATATTAGGAAAGAAGATATTTGAGAGAAGGTGAGTGTGTCGCCCATGGAGATCAAGATGCGGCAAGCAAGACTTAGATGATTCGGGCACATTCAGAGGAGGAGACTTTTGCACCGGTGAGGAGGTGTGAACGACTAGCTATGGTCGGCACGAGGATGGAGATCTAAGAAGAATTGGGGAGAGGTTATCAGGAAAAACATGGCGCGACTTAGGATTGCTCAGTTTAGGGCCCTTGACATGGAATTGTGGATGTCAAGCATTAATGTTGTAGGCTAAGGAAAGTTGTGAATATTTCTACAACGCATTAGAGTGAAATTACCGAGATAAGAGTTAGTTTTAGGGTGCTAGTGATCATCTACTGATGCAGGGCTTTATCTGTTGGTTAGTATTATTATACCCTTCATATATTTCATATTTCTAATATTATGATATTTATTATGATTCTATTAATGTCATTAATATATTGTCTCTTGTTGCTTTCTTGAGCCGATGTTCCCCTAGAAAAAGCCTCTTTACCCATCAGGGTAGGGGTAAGGCCTGTATATATATTACCTTCCACATTGCCTAATTGTGGAATTATACCGGGCCATTGTCATCGTTGTTGTTGTATTTATTTAGAGGTATTATATTTTATAATATTTTTATCACTTGAAGGATTAGACTAATTGATTGATGTTTGTAAGCTATGTCCTAATGTGGAAACTGTTGTAGTTGTTGACTTATGAATTGTCTTTACTCTATTTGTAATTTAAGATTTGGGTTGTATTTCCGTTTACTTTTCTGAGTTCTTATTATGGTGTTCTGTTGCCCTTTGATGTTTTCTTTCCTTATTGAAATTTCTATATAGATAGCCATACCATGTACTCTTTATACAGATATCATGTTCTGTAGATTCTATTCTTATACTTGTTCCATTAATTAGACTAGTGGGTGTCTTGACTACTTGTCATTACTATTCCACCGAGGTTGTTCTCGCATCGCTATGGTGTGTTCATATTACACTTCTGTATAATTTCTTGAATAGATCTAGGTATTGATAGTTAGTAGCTGTGCAAATTTTTGCAGAGGAGACTCAAGGTAATCGTGCTGCTGCGTTCGCGGGCTTTGGAGTCACCTTTTTATGTTGTATTCACAATGTTGTACATATTTCAATGCATATGTATTTAAAAATGTAGCGAAACTCTGTAGAACATATTACTTGTACTACCGATTTTGGCAATTTGTAAGTTTTTTAAATATTTCTATGATGAGACTATTAGATTTTCTTTATTATTGTTGTTATTCAGTAAATGTCACGCTTACTAGGTGCTATAACGAAACCCAACGGAAGGGATATTGGGTCGTGACAGTCTTCCACTTTTTTGCATGCCCCCTCCCAATTAGTACGTTATCATCCTTTGTTATTATTGCTGCTAAATATACACTTTTGAAGATTTATTTACGTTGGTGTCTTGACTTAGGCTTGTCACTACCTCATCGAGGTTAAGCTCGACACTTATGGAGTAAATTGGCTCGCTTGTAGTTATACTATATTTCTGCACTTCTTGTGCATAGACTGACATTCGTTCCAGTGGTTCATGAAATATGTCAGATGTGATAGTTTCATACGGAGACTCGAGGTAGACCTGCTAGCGTCTGTAGACCTTGAAATCCCTTTCCATTTCTCACTTTTATTGTTTATTTCTTTCAAATAGTAATATTTATTCCATACCTTGTTTGTAGACTTATAGTTTCTCGTGTACTCATGATTCTAGATTTTTGGGAGAAGATATTATCACGTGGTTTATTACTATGTTTTACTTGGCCTTTTTTCTCATCGAATATAATTACAGTGTTTTTAACCGTTAAAATTAGTTAATTAATTATATCATGCCACCTTTGTCTAGCAAGTGCATATTAGACGCTATCATGATCCAGAGGTTGGGAATCCATCTCGTCGTACTAGTACTCAAAACGACCTATCAAATCATCTCAGAATATTCGTTTGACGACCTAGGGTATTTTGATATCACGAATGGCTTCCAATTGTGAATTCTATAGTGTCATGTGTACAATTATCACATAATTCTATTCGTAGTGTTATTTTCTTTTTTTTGAAACGTAAAGCATATTATATATATATATATATATATATATATGTATATGTATATATATATTTATGTATATGTATATGTATATGTATATGTATATTTATATGTATGTATATATGTATATGTATGTATATATGTATATGTATATGTATATGTATATGTATGTATATATGTATATGTATATGTATATGTATGTATATATGTATATGTATATGTATGTATATATGTATATGTATATGTATATGTATATATATGTATATGTATATATTATATATATATATATATATATATATATTAGAAAACATTTTTGGTATGCACTTGTGTCCCTCTTGGATTATATTGCATTTCAAAATCAGTACTTGGTAAAATTAGTGAGTAATTGCCTGGCTCAAAATAATTTAAAAATTTTATTGTATTGACGCAAATTTAATGTTTTTCTCAATTTGGTTTATCTTCTAACTACATTTGCTCTTATTTCTGTTAGAACATTAAAAATTTTCCAATTAAACTTAAATTTTCAGATTTGGTTGATGTTAATGCATTTGGAAAGTTTGATTTTAATTATTAGAACATTCCTATTCAAGTCAAATTTTAAATTTGACTAGAGCCAATTCTTTTTTTCATAATATGGATCTATTTTAAATAATAATATCATTCATACAATTATAGCCCTCCATGGGGTATTTAGTACTTGGATATCACGCAAGACCAGTGCTAATTCGAACTCCTAAAGGTTGATGAATTTTTAAAGGCATTAAATTATTTTCCTATTTGAGTTAAATTTATAGATTTTTGATTAACATCCACATTTTCTAATCTGGAATTGTTAATTAAAGTTTAGTAAGTATGATAAAATATTTATCTTTTTAACTGAAAAGTTTAGATTTCTTTGATTGCTTTCATTTATAATATTTGGTTAGAAATTTATTATGACGAAGTCTTGATGTGTATAAATAGTGATGGTATTCTATTTCCCATAAGTATCATTTCTTAAAGAAAACTACTCATCAACAAGCTTTTATATCATACTTCTTACTTATAAATTTAGCCATGGAGGGTAAGAAGACTAGAGGGCGACAAAGTATTCCGATGAAAAAAATTGAAAATGAGGACGACTGCTATGTTACATTTTCAAAGCGTCGTTCGGGTCTGTATAAACAGGCCAACGAACTTGTTAAGCTATGCGATGTTGATATTGGAGTTGTACTATTTTCTCCTACCGGTAAGCTTTTTCATTTTTTCATCCTACATCAGAAGCTATTATTGATCGTTTTTTAAATCCTAATATGCAATTAAGTGAAAGCACTCGACTAGTTGCGGCTCATGCACGACACAACGTGAATGAACTCAACAATATGAAGGATTTGTTTGACAACATAAAAGAAGCTACAAGTGCCGACTCTCTTCTACTTGACAACATGAAAGAAAACAGTCAAAGATATCGGTGGGAGTCAATTGAGAAATTCAGTGCAGATGAAGTAAAAGAGTATGAATCTTTGTTAAGTGCAATTGTTTTTAATCTGAATAATCGTTTGAAGTATTTAAATAATGAGGCTTCATCTTCGTCTTCTTCGGAGGCTTATTCAGAAAATACAGATAATTAATGCACCTACTGCTTAATTTTAAATTCATATTATTAGGACGTGATAATTTTATTTTGTACTTTTCAGTTTGGTTTGATGATGCTACATGCTATATTCTGCTATGATTTCTATTATTAATATATGATGGTTTTACTTTTCAATAATATATGCTTTCACCGATCTGAGTTAGTTTTCGTTACCTCTGTGTTTAGACATAATTTATAATCTTATAAATATTACAATCAAAATATAATTTGGCTAATGGTTTTATCCACTTCTATAAGAATTAATGTTGACATATATCTATGGTCAGAAAAATAAATTAAATGTATTTTTCTCGTAAAAAAGAAGAAGAATTAGATCAGAAGATAAAAAAACACCGATATGAAAAATAAATTGTCCATTACTTATGCTCGCACTTCAATCATTCCAATAGAAAATTTTAATATGCAATATAATTAAGAGGCCGAACAAAACATCTAAATGAGTTGCATAAAAAAATATTTGTGCATAAAAAATCTTTGTTTCTTCTTGATCTTGAAAGATCACGCAATCTTCCTTCTGAAAATAATTAAGAAACCAATGTGTCATTTAAGTTCTATGCATTGATGATATACAAAATATTTATATATGTAGGTCAATTTAAAAGGTAACTATATGTAATAGCATTAATCTATAACCTAGAATAAATGAAAATATAAAAATACTTAAATTGTTTTGTCACAACTTGTAGACAAGAAAATTAGGTGGCATGTAGGCTAAATTGATAGTTGTATTAATTTTTTTTAGAATAGTGAATTTCTGAATGTTAGTGGCATACAGAGTGAATAATGGGTCTGCCTCCTTACAACACATAGATGAGACAGCAACTCCATAGACAGATTTGTAATGTACCACAACCATTAATAATTGTTGAGATTTACAAATGTAATCGTTCTTATTACCATATGAGTCTACGGGATCACGAACTAGCATAAACACAAATTCAACACAAAAGTGTCAGATATGAATTAGTTCTACCATGAGCTAGAGATGCAAGCTTCAATCGGGAATTCTTCCATAAATTCAAGACAGAACACAATTACGCATACAAGATTCCATCACATTAGACTCTTTTAGAGCAAATGAATTGAATTTGCAAGCTTTCAAAATCATATAGTTATGATATATAGCAGGAGTGTTAACATAAAGAAAAATTACAATGCGGATAGCTTAGCTACTAATTAAAGGCTGGGACTCTAACAATGAGGCATAAACTAAAGCAGTTATGTAGATCAACATGGATTCTATAGGTAACTAATTGATGCCAGAAGCATGAGCATGAAGAATATTCATGCAAATTCCCAAATATACAGTATGAATGGCATGCAATAGATAGAATATAAAGCTATATAAGCATATTCATGCTTCAAAGACTTGTTAGACCAGAATCACGTACATACATAAGGGAATATATTGGGCAAATTTGGTTCTTCATGCCCATACGCTATCCACATACAGCCTCGCTAGAGAAAGCGGCCTTGGTAAAGTCGACCCAATCAGGGCCGGCCTCGGCCGATAAACGGACTTAGTGACAAGACTCGCTGCAATGTCACATCAAGCTCTGACACTCGTATACCGAGGCCACCAACTCTCGTACGTTCTTTGTATTATTTCGAGGAAGATCCCTTAATATATAAAGGGGACTTTCACTTTTGTAAAGACTCAGGTGTATTTCATTACTAAAAATATACTACTCTCTCTCTCTGGTGTAAAATCTAATGTTTGTCTCATTGTTCTTTTATCTTAGTCATTCCACCATCTCTAGACCTTATTACATTTGATTCCGATTTACTCGAATTATTTTTGATTGTTTTCAAGCTATATAAAGTGTTCGAATAAATTTTTAGCCAAATAATTTGATGCCGTCTGTGGAGACTTCGAGAATCAAAGTTGTAGTTTGTTTCGAGAGATCCTTCGAGAAGCATCCTTTACAACCTAGAATTGCTGAAAACTGACTATTCTGGAGGTTAGAACGGACCTCACGGGCACTCTCAACGCGGTTGCCGAAGGAGATGCCCTACACACAAACCCCAGTGCTCTGATATGCGTGGAAGACTTACACTCCTCATAAGAAGACCTGGTGGTGCCACGAGAAAGAGAAGCTTCAACATCTACTACTAAGGAGGCACCTCCAGAAATAAAGAGATTACTAGAAGAGTGGCTGACAAGCACTCTGAGCGGTCTAACCAAAACACCATCTCAAAATTATAGATGCACCCTAGAAGCAGATCATGTCGCAACCGAGGATGAGCTCGAGGTCACGAGAACAAACAACGTTCTTGTCGATGTCCAAGGTAACGACGGAACACTCGCTGCCATCCTTAAAAATATGGAATAGATGGGGAACGAGAAGAGATCTCTCCGCGACCAGATGAAAGAATACAAAGAAAGGGTGGATAAGATCTCTGGCACACCTAAGCTGTTTCCGAAGCGCGACATGGGGAGGTTCTTCGAACAATCTTACACGGAAGAAGTCGTGCCGTACCCCATCCAAAAATCCTTCAAGATGCCCCCCTGCTTTAAAGTATATGAGGGCACCACCGACCTTGAGGACCACCTGATACACTATGTTCCGCCGTCAAAGGCAACGACTTATTAAAAGAACAGCTACCATCCGTGCTTCTGAAGAGGTTCGGTGAGACGCTAACAGGAGGGGCACCAACGTGGTACTCACAACTACCGGCCAAGAGCATCTCAACCTTTGAGGAGATGGCTCATTAATTCGCTACTGCCCATGCGGGAGCGAGGAAGGCGGAAGTACGGGTCAATGACATTTTTGCTGTGCGTCAAACCCCAGGAGAAAGACTCAAGGAGTTCCTTGCCAGATTCAACAGAGTCAGAATGAGCCTATCTAATGTGTCCGAGGGCATAGCAGTTGCGGCCTTTCAGAACGGGCTCAGTAGAGATGGCTTGAAGGCAACCAAGAAGCTACTTAGTCGTCTCCTAAAATATCTCCCCACCACCAGGGTAGAAATACACAATGGATATTGCGCCGAAATAAGCGGGGATGATGACCACCTCAACTGCCCGACCCGAAGGTTGACATGGTACATCTGGAAATTCGAAGGGCCCGGCGTAGCGAGGGAAGGCGGTAAAAAATCCCACGCCTCATGAGGGAAAGACATCAACCATACATCAGGTCCTCACACCGCCACCACCAAGGCATGCAGACGCCATGCAACGACATACTGCTCCACTAAGGAGCGACAAAGGTACACCCCCTCCATTATTTGCACATAACTTTTGTGTGTTCCCTTTAGAGGTAGTGTATGCACTAGAGAAGCTGGACAACAAGGTACAATGGCCAGCAAAGATGAAGTACGACCCAGCCACATGAAAGTCAAATGTCCTGCGCGAGTTCAATAAAGAACGAGGTCAGAGAACGGAGGACTGCATAGGTCTCCGACAGGATGTAGTCCGAATGTTGAACCAAGTGTTCTTGAAGAAACTGCTCAGCGACAAGGGAAAGCTCAATTTCGCACGAGGGCGGGAACCACACCATGGCCCACAAAGGCCACCCTCACCAACACGCACCACCAGCATGATCATTGTAGAAGGCAATGATTCGGCGATCAATCACGTCAAGTTCACCACTACCCACGAACGGTATGATGACCTCAAAGATAGTATCACCTCCTATAAGTCTGATGCCGACGGTTTATGCTTTCCTCATTATGATGCTTTAGTTAAGACTTTACGCATACTCGATACTGATGTTAAAAAGATCATGGTCGACGATGGAAGTAAAGTATGTATCATTCATCCAAGAGTCCTCGTACTCATGGGAATCGAGGATAAAATAATCCCGCGCAGCATAACGCTAACAGGTTTTAATAATGCAGTGGAAACAATCTCAGCCGAGGTGAGGCTGCCCATCCTTGCAGGTGGAGTCACGATGGAAACCACCTTCCACGTGATGAACCAAGAAACAACATATAATGCCATTATCGGACGCCCATGGATGCACGCCATGAGAGCCGTCCCATCCATCTTCTACCAAGTAATAAAATTCCCAACCCCATGGGGAGTGCACTGCATATGGGGAGAGCCCCGCATCGCCCAACAATGCTACAAGATAGCGCAGGATTACACACATACCAAACAGCTCCAAAGAGCAAGCGCAAAAGCATAGCAATCAGCCCTGTCGGGGACCAAGGTCCATCCGACAGAAAATTCCATCGAAGACCCTGAGGAGTTCGAGGCTAGCAAGGCTACGGTCGATGAACTCGACCCCGTTCAGATAAACAGCAGAAACCTTGCGAAGAAAGCATACATAGGCCACGACCTATCAAATCCAGGTCAACACCGTGAATTTTTATCTAACCATGCGGATCTGTTTGCTTTTTATCATACAGATATGCCAGGAATTCCACGAGAAATTTCCTCTCACAATCTCAACGTTGACCCATTGCACCCGCTCGTGCGGCAAATAAGAAGAAAATTCAACGCCACCATTAACGAAGTACTGAGCGAAGAAGTGGACAAATTGCTAGCCAATGGATCCATCCGGGAAGCCAAGTATCTGGAATTGGTCGCCAATGTCGTAATGGTAAAAAAGAAGAATGAGAAGTGGCGGATGTGCATAGATTTCACTGATCTAAACAAAGCACGCCCGAAAGACTCTTTTCCGCTATCCCACATCGACCATCTGATAGACGCAACGGCATGCCATGAGCTGCTGAGCTTCCTGGATGCATATTCCAGCAACAATCAAATCATGATGGCCGAAGAAGATCTGGCAAAGACAACTTTTATCACCCATCAGGCGACGTATTGCTATAAATTAATGCCATTCGGGCTCATGAACGCAGGGGCCAATTACCAGAAACTAGTGACGAACATGTTTAAAGAACAACTCGGCAAAACAATGGAGGTCTACATCGACGACATGTTGGTCAAATCATCGAAGAAAGGAGGATCACCTCGCGCATCTGAAAGAGGCTTTCAAAATACTAAGGAGTACAGTATGAAACTGAACCCCGAGAAGTGCGCTTTTGGAGTTGCGTCGGGAAAGTTCCTGGGATTCCTATTATCACAAAGAGACATCAAAGTCAACAATGACCAGATCAAATCCATAGAGGCCATCCAAAAAACGCTAAACAGCAAGAAGCAGGTGCAGAAATTAACAAGCTGAATAGCCACCCTCTCCTGGTTCGTCTCACGCTCCTCCGACAGATGCCACAAGTTCTTTGGTGTACTGAAAAAAGACCAAGTACTGCAATGGAACTGAGAATATACTGTGGCCCTGAGGAACTTAAAAGCATAATTATCATCACCGCCCCTACTGGTTAAAGCCAACCCCGTAGGAAACGCAAACGTCACGTCATAACCTGGACCACCTCGGAAGTAGAAGTAATGATCACGCATGTGATCGATGACGTCACTTCAAAAAGAAATTCCCAAAAGAGAGGTAACATGTCAATGGAATGACCTCTTCATACAACTAGCACGTCTCTTACAGGGGTATCAGCAGGAACAGCCAAATTTCCATAGGCGTCAAGCATGTAAGTCCGTCCATTAGGAACGTCCTTCAGCTGCGTCCCCCATTAAACGAAGGGACTATCTGTATTGGGCAAATTTGGTACCTCACGCCCATACGCTATCCACATACGACTTCACTAGAGAAAGCGGCCTTGGTAAGGTCGACCCAAGCAGGGCCGGCTTCAGCCGACAAACGGACTAAGTGACAAGACTCGCTACAACGTCACACCAAGCTCTAACACTCGTATACCAAGGCCACCAACTCTCATACCTTCTTTGTATTATTTCGAGGAAGGTCCCTTAATATAAAGGGGACCTTCCCTTTTGTAAAGACACATGTGTATTTCATTACTGAAAATATGCAACTCCCTCTCTATCTGATTCTCTCTCTCTGGTGTAAAATCTATTGTTTGTCTTATTTTTCTTATATCTTAGCCATTCCACAATTTCTAGACCATATTACAGTTGATTCCGATTGACTCGAATTATTTTTGATTGTTTTCAAGCTATATAAAATGTTCGAATAATTTTTTAATCAAACAAGAAACTCGTTCAGACATTAAAATTTCAAACTCAGACAATTACGTTCACATAGATTCAGCATCACAGTTGATATAAAGCTCCAAAGTTGAAGAATTTATGCTCATCTCACTCATAGAGATACACGTTTCAAACTTGTAGATTCATGCAAATAAGAGAGAGAATTCTGAAACCTGTGAAGAGTAAGGATTATAATGTAACTAGTAATTTTTTCACGCTTTGTGCGATCATAAAGAAAAATAAAATATTACTAAATAATTAGTGTCATATAAAAGAAACTCAATCTCTATTAATCAAACATTTTTCATGATTTTAACATGAACTATTACATCGATTACAACTAATGAAATAAAAAGGTTAAGTATGCATTTTGATATTATTTGGTTGAAGTTTGGAAAAGAAAAGTATTTGAAATCCAAATGTTATTTCAATTAAATAGCATTTAATAATATATATAGTCAAGCTAAAATAATCTTCATGAATGTCAGATATTCCTGTTTTGACAATGTTACTGCATGTGATAATGCTACACCGGTCCAAATTTAGCAGTTTACAACAATTCAATGAGTGAGATTGGAATTCTGCTACAATCATTCATATATGCTATAATAACTTTTATTTTTCTTGTTTTACTTTCTATTTTGGGTTCTAACTGCAATAAATCATGAGAAAGTAACTGCAATGACAAAAATTTGGTGTTATTTACACTACTCTTATAGCTCTGTAATCACAGTTTCCAATACTATTAATGCTATTAAAATTACATAAAAAAGTTATTTGAACTTACACATGAGGTTTTCAATTTGTATTCTTAACATTCGTTCATTTTCTCCTCCTTTCTACTCGTACCATATTACAAATATAAGGATATTCAAAATTATTGTAATGGTACAATGCTAGTTAATAAAAGTGTTGAGATATGTAAATAGGCAATGATGATACTACTCAGATGTAGACCATTTTGGTCATTGAAGGAAAGAGTCATATCTGAGCCTAATAGGCTACTTCTACAATTAGGCTATTTTTGTAATTTGTTTGTCTATGTCTGTAATTAGACTAGTTGCGTAAATAGGCTATACTTGCAATTAGGCCAGTCATGTAAATAGGCTATATCTGTAAAAGGGGTTATTTTGATATAAGGGGTCAGGGGTCGTTTGTAATAACCGAGGCGTCATTTTCTCAGAAATAATATCTGAGTCTTCTTCGAGACTCTTCGATGCTCTCCCTTCTCTCTACTTTCTCTCTCTGAGTTTCTTCGATATTGTGCATGTTTTCATGGTATCAGAGCCTTGTATAGTGATCCGATGATGCTCTTGTGTGAGTCAATGATTCATTTGACCATTCTCTGATAAAAATTCGAGGTTTTTCTGAGATCGAAAGATCGATGATTTTTTTTGGTTCTGTTAGGGTTCCTTCGAGCCTCTATCTTCACAATCTGTGACTGTTCCTTCTCTATTGAATGGTTCAGTCGTTTATTGTGAAATTTTCGGAGATTTTCCGGTGAGTTTTCAACCTCTAGGGTTTTCTGGTGGTCAAAACGGTTGTTTGATTGCCATTCGGTGGTTTGATACTCATTTTGCTGAGGTTTTGGTTGTTGTCACTACTGTTGCGACATCATTGACGGTATTTGCGGTAAAGTTTTGACGGTTACTTCTAGGGTTCATACCTAGGGTTTCATTTGTTGTTAAAGGCCGATCTTCTCCGGTTGCGAAGAAGGACGATAACCTCTTTCCTATTCTTTGGTTGTGATTCTTTGACTGCTTGTGCGATTATTTGATTTTATCTGTGAATAACCTGTTTGAGTTGTGAGTACTGGTTGTTTAGATTGTGAATATTGATTTTTGGTGATATTTGTAAAAGATTTCATTCATTTGAACATGGCTGGTAACACGAGTGGTAATGGTTCTGGTGGTAACTCTGGTCCTATCGATCCTTCCAATCCTTTGTTTGTACATTCTTCTGATGTGCCTGGTGCATTCCTTGTTCCCACTCCTTTTTCAGGTAGTGGTTATGGAGGGTGGAAACGTAAGATGACAATGGCTTTATCTGCTAAAAATAAAATTTGTTTCATTGATGGTTCTTTTTCCCGACCTAGTAATAATGTGAGCTTACAGAGGTTGTGGGATAGATGTAACATGCTCGTTATGTCATGGTTAACTTCTTCTGTGTCATCTCAAATAGCTGATAGTGTACAATATTCTGACACTGCTCAAAGCATGTGGTCTCAACTTGAGAAGAGATATGGTACCCCCAATAAAACAAAAATCTTTGAGCTTAAACGGGAACTCTCTCAGACATCCCATGGTTCCCTTGATGTAGCCTCATACTTTAATAAACTCAAGAGTTTATGGGATGAATTGGGGACAATGGTCCCAAACCATGGACAGAAGTGCACTTGTGCTGCTAAGAATGGTATTATCGAGGAAGATGATGAAAACAAGATTTATCAGTTCCTTATGGGACTGAATGAGACATATTTGGGTGTAAGGAGTAATTTGTTAATGATGCAGCAATTTCCTTCCCTTGACAGTGTTTATAATATTGTACTCAATGATGAAAAACAAAGAGAAGTCAAGTCTGTCTCCCATATGAGCCCAGACTCTATGTCTTTTAATGTTCACACTGACAGGCCCTCTGCTGGGTTCAACCAGGGTAAATTGTCTAGTTCTAACTTCAGACCTAAAGTCAATTTTGAACAAAATAGAGGAAACTTGTTTTGCAGATATTGCAAGAAGTCTGGACACTTATTTGATAAGTGTTTCAAGCTGCATGGTTTTCCTCAAAGCAATTCTTACACCAAGGGAAGGAAATCTGCTGCTCATCTTTCCACTAGTACTGATTGTGTGTCTGCTGATACAGGAAATTCAGGTCTGTCTGTTCCTCTAGGGGATCCTATTGCCAGTCAACCTGTGATACCAGGGTTGAGCAGACAGCAATGTGATCAGATTGTGAGCTTAATTCGACAGAGTCTTTCTACTAGTGATCAAGCTCCTTCTCCCATGAGTTCTGCTAATTTTGCTGGTACTTTGATGTCTGAGAGTCTTGTTTCTGATTCCAAGTTGTGCATGCTTACAAACATAAATTCTGCTACCTGGATCATTGATTCAGGGGCTTCCAATCACATGACTTATGATAAAAATCAACTTTTTGATATTATACCCTTAACTATCCCTTACCTTGTTTCCCTTCCTAATGGTTATAAAGTAAAGGTCACTTGTACAGGATCATTTGCATTGACTCCTTCTCTTACTCTTCACAATGTACTCTTGGTTCCTTCTTTTAAACACAATTTGATTTCTGTTCATAAATTGATGAAACAATTGAATTGTTTAGTTTTGTTTACACCAACCTCATGTCTTCTTTACCTGTTACAGGACCTTTCTCTGAAGAGGCTTCTGGATCTTGGTAAAGAGGAGGCTGGTCTGTACAAGTACTCTTGGTCACCTCCTTCCTCTTTTGCCTCTTCCAAGTCTTCTTCTACTCCTGAGCATAGTGTTTCACATGTTTGTAATGATGATGTTGTTTCTGAGGGCAAACATTTTAGCTCAATTGTACGATCTCCCAGTTGTAATAATGCTGCTACTACTGATATGAACTATATTTGGCATTTGAGATTAGCACACACTTCCTTTGCTAATATGAAACATGTTTCTGGCTTACCTTTTTCTTTTGTTGCTAAACAACCTTTTCCTTGCTCTATTTGTCCTATGGCTAAACAAACCAGACTCCCTTTCCCTGATAGTAGCATTAGCACTACTAAACCATTCCAACTTATACATGTAGATACTTGGGGCCCTTACCATACCCCTACTTCCCTTGGTAGTAAATACTTTCTCACCTTAGTTGATGACTTTTCTAGGGCCACCTGGACACATTTGATGGGTTCTAAAAGTAATGCCTTCCCTCTATTAAAATCTTTCATTTCCTATGTTCAGACTCAGTTCAATTCCATGGTCCAGGTTGTCAGGAGTGATAATGCCCTGGAACTGGGTTCCAGTGCAGAAGGGATTTCCTTTTTCAGTGAACTTGGGATTGTGCATCAAACAACTTGCCCTCATTCTCCTCAACAGAATGGGGTTGTTGAGAGAAGACACAGATCCTTACTTGAAACTTGTAGGGCTCTTCTTTTTTCAGTCTGGTTTGCCTATATCATTTTGGGGTGATTGTTTGTTAACTGCAACATACATCATTAATAGATTGCCATCCAGAGTACTTCATTACAAATCACCTCATGAATTATTGCATGGTTCTCCCCCTTCCTACTCTCACCTAAGAACTTTTGGTTGTTTGGCTTATGCTGCTGTCCCTATCCCTCAAAGGGATAAACTGAAGTCCAGAGCTCATTCTTGTGTTTTTATTGGTTACCCTTTTGGTAAGAAAGGCTACAAATTGTATGATTTGAATTCTAAGAAATGTTTTGTTTCTAGAGATGTTGTCTTTCATGAAACTCACTTTCCCTTTAAAACTGCACCTCCATCTTCCTCTCCTCCTCCTCCTGTTCCCTTTTCTGATGACATTCTTGACCATTCTTACTGCTACCAACTTCCAGTGATTCTTCCCCTTCTTCTCCTCTTAGTTCTTCTCCTGCCTCTCCTGTATCCATTCCTTCTCCCCTTTTCAATCATGATACTTCTCCTCCTGCTTTACCTGTCTCTCAGCCTGCTTCCTTGCCCAGAAAATCCACCAGACAACATATTCCCCCTCCTTACCTCAAAGACTATGTTTGCCAACATCCAGCCTTCTCTGGTTCCTCTTCCTCCAACTTGGAATCTGAACCTATGTTTTACTCTCAAGCTGCCTCTGTACCAGCTTGGCAGGATGCCATGAGGAAGGAATTTGATGCATTGGATACTAACCATACTTGGGACATTGTGCATCTTCCTCCAGGCAAGAAACCTATTGGCTGTAAGTGGGTTTACAACATCAAATATAAATCTGATGGCTCTATTGAAAGATATAAGGCAAGGTTGGTTATTAGAGGTGATACACAGGTTGAGGGTGTAGACTTTACAGACACATTTTCTCCTGTTGTTAAGATGACTTCAGTGAAATGCATTATTGCAGTGGCTGTTAAAAACCACTGGCCATTGTTTCAGCTTGATGTTAACAATGCCTTCCTCCATGGTGATTTGGATGAGGAAGTGTATATGAAACTTCCTCCAGGTTTGGTGGTATCTGATTCTGCTTCTCCTTCTTCTTCTTCTACCTCTTCTTCTTCTTCTCTTCCTTTGGTCTGTAAACTAAAGAAATCTTTATATGGGCTCAGGCAGGCCTCCGGGCAGTGATATGCTAAGCTGTCATCTGCTCTTCATTCAAGAGGTTACAGGCACTCTTTGAATGATTATTCCTTGTTCTTAAAAGGTACCCTGATTCCCTTGTTGTGGTGGCTGTGTATGTTGATGACATTATAGTAACTGGGCATGACTGTGATGAGATTGCTGGCTTAAAAGCCTTCTTGGATGATACTTTCAAAATCAAGGATTTGGGGTCATTGCATTATATTCTGGGTCTTGAGGTTAAACATGTCCCTCGTGGGATACATCTGAATCAGCATAAGTATGTTAATGACATGTTGCATGCTTTTGACTGTGTATCTGTTTCTCTTGTTGTTTCCCCTCTGGACATTTCTTTCAAACTGAATGCTGATTCTGGTGACCTTTTGCCCGCTCCTGACCAGTTCAGGAGTCTTGTTGGCAAATTGTTGTTCTTATCCCATACTCGCCTTGATATATGCTTTGCCCTGCAACATCTGAGTCAATATCTTAAATGCCCAAGGGTTCCCCATATGTCTGCTGCTATGCATGTTTTGAGGTATCTTAAAGGCACTTCTTCTTTGGGTCGCTTTTACTCTGATGTTGCTGATTACTCTGTGACTGGGTACTCTGATAGTGACTGGGCAGCCTGTCCTGACACTAGAAGATCTGTTACTGGTTTTTGTGTATTGTTGGGTGGCAGTCTTATAAGTTGGAAATCGATAAAGCAACCAGTTGTCTCTCTTTCTTCTGCTGAAGCTGAGTACATGGCTTTGAGCAAGGTTACTGCTGAACTAACTTGGCTCTCTCGTTTACTTGCTGATCTTGGGGTATCTGTTCCTTCTCCTATTTCTGTATTTTGTGATAGTCAGGCTGCTGTCCACATTGCTAATAATCCAGTTTTCCATGAACGTACTAAGCATATTGAGGTGGATTGTCATTATGTTCGCACTTTGCTACACAATGGTTTCCTAAAGCTTTCCCATGTTTCCACTTCTCAGCAGCTGGCTGATCCGTTGACCAAAGGATTATCTGGGACTGCTCTTTCTCCTATATTGTCCAAGTTAAAGGTGGTTTCCCCACCTTCAACTTGAGATGGGGTGTTGAGATATGTAAATAGGCAATGATGATACTACTCACATGTAGACCATTTTTGTCATTGAAGGAAAGAGTCATATCTAAGCCTAATAGGCTACTTCTACAATTAGGCTATTTTTGTAATTTTTTGTCTATGTCTATAATTAGACTAGTTGTGTAAATAGGCTATACTTGCAATTAGGCCAGTCATGTAAATAGGCTATATCTGTAAAAGGGGTTATTTTGATATAAGGGGTCAGGGGTCGTTTGTAATAACCGAGGCGTCATTTTCTCAGAAATAATATCTGAGTCTTCTTCGAGAATCTTCGATGCTCTCCCTTCTCTCTACTTTCTCTCTCTAAGTTTCTTCGATATTGTGCATGTTTTCAAAAAGTGGTATAAACTTTCCTTGATAAGACCATCAGCCAACCACAGTATGAAGTCTTATGAACAACGCATGCATCAATCTAACAAAGAAGAATGATGTTATACTCATGTTTTCTCGGCATTGTTATACATGTCTGTCACGACCCAAACCCCGATCGTGATGGCTCGCGATACCTGGTTAAGCAAGCACGACCATTTAAACATTTTCAGCCAAGTAAATGCCAATTTCTAAGATAAAATTGTTAGTTTAACATTAATAAAACACTGCGAAATCAATAATAAGAAATAATAGCAGCCCAAGGGATCCGGCGTCACAAGTCAGAGACTCTAGATACAATCGAACAATATCCTATTCAAATGAAAAATTTAGATACGAAGACAAAAGATAGGCAAGAGGAGAGCTCAGGTCCTGCGAACGCCAGCAGCTACCTTGATAACTTCGGTACTGAACTGACGATTAGCAGATAGTCGCAGCTAAGCCTCTGGGATCTCTGTATATGCACACAAGGTGCAGGGAGTAGAGTGAGTACTTCCAACTCAGTGAGTAATAGCAATAAATAATAGCTGAATGCGAGAAATCCGTAAGAACACTATACAGTTCTAATATCAACATTAACGGCAATGAATAAATGCTAAATAGGGGAAAGAATCTGATAAATACTTCTCTTTCCGTACGACTAGTTACTAACACTGCTGCGGGCGAAGCCCCATCCAATACCATATATGTATAATGATGCGACATGCAGCTCGATCCAACATAATATATATAATGCTACAGCGCGCAGCACGATCCAATAATTTAGTCGACTGCACTCACTGGGGGTATGTACAGACTCTCGAGGGGCTCCTTCAGCTTCAGCGCTATAATATTGCAGTGTGTAGTTTGATCCATATAATATATCACTGGGGCGTGCAGTCCGATCCATATAATATATTATTGCGGTGTGCAGTCTGATCCATACAAATTATATCACTACAACATGCAGTCCAATCCATAAATGTACGTATATATACTGCTGCGGCGTGCAGCCCGATCTGGTATATATAACAAATACCCTCACTACAGGGTCTTTGACCCCTCTCAGTCAATATAGACTTGGCCTCTCGGGCCAACTCAGCTAAGACATGGTATTCAACCCTAGGTATTTCTCATTTAGGGTGCAAGTTACTACATCCAGTTTATTTCATGATTTACAGTCAGAGTCGGGACAGATGGTATGTGTTCAATTGGTAAAGTGACGTCAATCGGCTCAACATGCTCTCTAGGAGTCCTACAGAACGGCAAAAGGCCCCAAACATGGAAACTAGCCCAAAATATATGGGTACAATCTCAATCTCAGTCAAAAGGTGTAGTAAGTCATCTATCAAGATGGACCAAGTCTGACTCCTCAGTAGTAACATCATCACGCCCATCAAACGGCGCGTGTCATCGCATAGTGCAAATACGGGGTTTCAATCCCTCAGTATATCATTTATAACCATTACTCACCTCAAATCGGCAAAAATCCTAGCTCGCCTTTCGCTTTCCTCGTAAATAGACCTCCTCGGGTGTAGAATATTACCAATTCCAGAAGGAATATAGCATAATAGGATAATGGGACATAATCCAATAGAAAGAACTTGAAAAACACCCAAAAATAAGAAGTTGGCAAAACCCTAGCCCAGAGCCCTCTTCTTCAAATATTACAAAATTCACATTACCAGAATCCTTGTCTCTCCACGAGTCCGTACATATAAAGTTCATCAAAATCAGAATTCAAATGGGCAATCAGATATCCAATTTACATTGTAAAAACCAAGCCTTAATTCCTTCAATTTTATGCCATAATTCAGAGAATTAATGGATGATTCTTCGATTAAATGACGTATCCAGGCCACGAGAATTACCTCCTATCACTTCCCATCGAAATCCCCTTCAAAATCGACAAACAAGCTCACAAGGTGGTGCAAAAGCGGTGGAAAAGTTAACCCAAGTCGCGGATGAAATGTTATAAAACAGGTCTGTCTACCCCAGTTATTACTCAATGCCATTGCATCCATGACCCTGCGTCGCATAGCAAAAATTCCCCAGGGCCCCAAAATCCTCTTATGTGATCTCATGATACCCTCTGCGATCGCAGTGCTTCAGCCCCTCATACTACACGATCGCATACAATACTATGCGACCGCACTGAACCATCTCCCAAACCTATGGGATCACAAGCTTCTTTACGCGATCGCAGAGCATAAAAATAGGCCCTCTCCCGGCCTTATGCGATCGCAATGCCACCTATGCGACCACATAGAGGAAAACCTTCTGCAATATTTTCTGCTGAATTCTGCAACTTCAAAAAGCCAAACACTCTCCGATTAAGAAACCAACTCGAGGCCCTCCGGACCTCAACCAAAAGCACCAATGTACCCAAAACATCATACGAACTTGTTCTAATCATAGAAACACGCCCAAGCACACAAAATCATCAATTCCTGACGGATTCAAGCTTAAGTTTAACTAAAACTTCCGAAACTCATATTTGATAAAAAACCCAACTAAATGACGTACAAATGACCTGAAATTTTGCACACAAATATAAAATCATCTAATGAAGCTACAACAACTTTCGGAATTTCATTCCGAGCCCATGATCAAAATCTCACCTAACAACCGGAATTCTCCAAAAGTAAAACTTAGCCAATTCAAGCCTAATTCTACGCCGGACCTCCTAATTCAGATCCAATTTCACCCCTAAGTCATAAATCACCATCCGAAACTAGTCGAACAGTGAGAAATCCATTCCAAGCCCGATAACTCATAAGTCAACATCCGATTGGCATTTCCCAACTATCCTTCTCTTAGTGAGACTAATTGTCTTAATTCCAACCAAACTCTGTCTGAATCACTTCAAACTCTACAAACACCATCTAATAAAACATATAGAATCAAAAAACAGGGACAAATGGGATGGTAATTCACATGACGACGGGCCAGGTCGTCACAACATCATGACGCATAAGTAAGACCATAAAGATATAATGAAACTAAATGTAAATGTGACGACCCGACCGGTCGTCTTTGGAATTTACGCCCCGTTTCCCTGTTAACTACCTCCCTTAAGTTCATTTCAACTATTTTGGTTTGCAAGTGTTCAGTAATAGAATTCAGAGTGTTTTGGGATACTTAGTCCCTAATTGAGAGCATATGTGTTGGAAAATGATCCTTAATCAGAACAATGTTAAGAAAACTTCAAAATCAAAATCCCATGGTTTCGTTAGGTCTGTTAGGTGATTTCGGGGTTGGGAGCATGTTTGCAATGTATTTTGGATGTCCGTAGCTCATTTAGGCTAGAAATGCCGAAAGTTAAAATTTTTAAGATTCCGGTCCGATAGTCTATTTTTTATCCTAGGGTAGGAACGGTATTCTGGAAGTTTCCATAGAACCATCATGTCATTTGGGATGGGCGTGCAAAATTTTAGGTCAATCAGACGGATTTATTTAGGTTTTCAATTCAAAGCGAGTTTGGTTTGAATTTGAAGTTTCTATGTTTAAATCATTGATTAATTATAGTTTCTGGCATTGTATTAGGTTGTTTAAGGATAGGTGCAAGTTTGAATGATGTTATCGGATATGCTCGTAGGTTTGGTTGAGGTCTCGGGGGCCTCAGGTGTGTTTCCATGCCCATCAGGGCATTTTATTTTGAAAAACAGTTGCAGATTTTCTATTGTAGGTGTTGCAGACTTTTAATCTCTCCAATCTCATACTCATACATGCGATTGCATAGTGAAGCTTCACGGTGGCCTTTTTCCTTCAAAGAGATCACAACTTTTCTCCTGCAATTGCATAGTATCTGAACTGCCTTGTCCGTGATTGCAAACTCCCCCCCACGCTTTCAAAAAGTAAACTGGGCTGGGGTCCCAGGTTCCTTTTCCTTATACGCGATCGCATAGCTCTTAATGTGATTGCATAAGTTCAACTCCTATCTTTACGCGATCGCAAGCCCATCTATGCGATCGCATAGGCCAATTTTAGAGCCTTTCAAATTTACTCTACGCGATCGAAGCAGTGTTCATGCGATCATATTGAATAAGTTCCAGAACAGTTATAAACATTTAAAAAAAAGAACCGTTCTTCCATTGTTACAAAATCTCAAGCTAGGGAGCACGGTTTTGGGAGCTTTTTCAAGGGATTTTCAGAGGCAAATACTGGGCAATGATTCCTTACTCCTCTATGACTAAACCCCACTAATCTTATCTCAAATTCAAGCTTTAATTTCTGATTTTGAATGAAAATTGGGGTAAAGTTCTTAGAAATAACTTTGATCCTTTGAAGGGGAATTAGACCTCTTAATAGGGAGATTTTTATATGGTTAGACTCGTGAGAGTACGAGGTTTCCGAAAATGGAAAAATTATTCGATTCTGATACGTTGGCCTGAAGGGCATTTTGGTCATTTCACCTACTTTCGCGCCTTAGCCTTAATTTTAATAGTTTAATTAGTTACTTGCAACGTTATTTACCATATTTAATTGGTTTGAATAGATTTTGGGCAACTCGGAGACGAATACTTGTGGAATGGACAATATTTCTTTACTGTTGTTTAAAAATGCCTTGTGCATGAGGTGACGGGCCTGTACTTGTGCTAGTTGTGAAAAATTTACCTTAATTGACTTATTTAGACTTTGTTTCTTCATGTACTTTACTGTTAAAATGTAATTTCACTTGTTTTAGCTTAGGGAAAGCATGTTAGTAACTTATTTGCTCTACTTGACTAAATTGCAATATTTGTGTTCCTGCGAGCATGCTACACTCAAGATTTTTATCTGTTGCTTGTACTTATTTTCATCCTGTTAGTATTGATTTGTTGTGAGGTTTTACATATATGCTGGACTAACGGTTCAGTTCTGAGGAGATCCTCTGTTATTGGTATGATGGAATATGGGTTCCATTCTCGGAAGATCCTCTGTTATTGGTATAATGAACTACGAGTTTGATTCCCGGGAGATCTTCTGTAATTGATATGACAGATTACGGGTTCAATTCTCGGGAGATCCTCTGCTATTCGTATGTGGACTACGGGTTCATTTCCCAAGACGTCCTCTAATATTGAGATGATGGACTACGGGTTGAATTCCCGGGAGATTCTCTGTAACTGACAAGATGGACTACAGGTTCGATTCCCGAAAGATCCTCAAATATTTGTAAGAATGTATTGCGGGTTCAATTTCTGGAGCTCCATGTGGCATCCTGATATTGAGTGATTGTTCTTATATTCGTAGATTGTATTTGTAGTCGTTCTGTTCTTCTTATTGTTTTGTTAGATACTCAAGATTTACTGTATTTCTTACTGTCTATTTATTTTATATTTATTCTTATGTCTATCTCAATAGGGCCTTGACCTTCCTCGTCACTACCCAACTGAGGTTAGGCTTGGCACTTACTGAGTACCGTTGTGGTGTACTCATGCTACTCTTCTGCAAACTTTTATTTTTCAGATCCAGGTACTTCTGGTCAAACGTGCTACCAGTTACTTCATAGCTATACTTGGAGACTTGAGGTATGCATCTGCCGCATCCGCATATACGAAGAGTTTCCTTCTACTCTACCTTTTTGTTATCAGTTCCATTTCATGCATTCAGTTGTTATCGACACTTCCAAATGTTATTTCCGTATGTTATGTTTTTAATCTTAGCCTGTGTTGCCTGTGGGTTTTCGGGTCTTAGAGGTTGTTATAGTATTTTAGTGGATGTGTACATGCCCGGCGGCACTCGATACATTTCTTATGGTATCCAGTACTTTTTAATCATTTTCGTAAAGGTTGTTAAATTTTCGCAATATGTTGGGCTTACTTAGTTTCGAAGACTGGGTGTCGTCATAACAGGTTCACAATTGGTGAACTCGGGTCGTGACAAGTTGGTATCAGAGCTCTAGGTTCATAGGAGTCATGGGACACAGGCAGGTTATTTAGAGTCTCATTGATCGGTACGGAGACGTCTGTACTTATCTACGGAAGGCTATGTAATAGTTTAGGAAAAAAAATCTTCACTTCTTTAAATTCCTTGTCGTGCTATATTTATGACATTGATTCTAAACTTCTGTATTCTATTCTCTCATAGATAGCGAGGACATGCACGACCCAGGACGATAAGGGACCCGCACCCCCCTCTTGCAGCCGCTGGAGAAAGCGGCCAGGGCATGTGTTGTGGTCGCGCATGAGGTGCAGCCAGGGCACCTGCACGAGCAGCCTCCATGGTGCCACTAGTATACCCATCCAGGACTCATGCATCAGAGACGCCCGTAGCCACCAGTACTCCAGCTGTTCAGGAAGCATGGGCGCAGTTTATGTGCATGTATAGCACGTTATCACAGGCAGGGTTGCTTCCCTTTCCCACAACCACTTCCTAGGCTGGAGGAGGAGCCCAGACTCCCATTTCCCACACTCCAGAGTAGAGGGTGAATGTGGGACTGATTCCAAATAATATTCCTGCCTAGCGGCAAGCCGTACTCAAGAAGTATGACTCTCCTATTTCAGTGGACTATCTACAGACGATGCTTTTGGGTTTTTGGAGGATTGTCACCGCATATTTCATACTATGGGTATTACTGCCTCGAGTGGGGTTTCATTCGCAGCTTTCTAGCTCCGGGGAGCCGCCTATGACGGGTGGCACACTTTTGAGTGAGACAGTCTGGACGAGGCTGCCTCCTTGAATTGGACTCAATTTTAAGATATGTTTCAGCGGGATTTTGTTTCCCAGAGCCTCCAAGATGCATGGCGTGTGAAGTTTGAGCACTTGCGCTAGGACCTTATTACTATCTCTGAGTATGCCATCTGTTATACTAGGTTGGCCAGGCATGCGCCTGCTTTGGTGGCTACCATTCATGAGAGGGTTTGCAGGTTTATCGAGGGTCTTATTCCTTCCATCAGGTCTGGTGTGGCGCGAGATTTGGAGATGGATATACCCTATCAGCAGGTAGTGAGCATAGCTAGGAGGATAGAGGGTATGCATGCCAGAGAGCGAGATGAGATAGAGGCCAAGAGGTCTCGAGAGTCTTGTCATTTCTCTAGTACCTGTACGTGAGGAGTACGACGTCATGGTATGGGCTACACGGGTTGCCTAGTTCACTCAGCTCTTCCTTCATGCAGCAGTACTCCAGCTCCACCCAGGTCACATGAGCCTTATTAGCACATTCAGTTTCTAGTGTTGCTCTTGCGTAGGGCACCTCAAGAGGACAGTCTAGCAGGGGTGGGTCCAGTAAGTCACAGCAACCGCGCCCTCTTAGATCTTTTTATGAGTGCGGGCATACCCGCCACCTGGTTAGAGAGTGGCCCAGACGTGGGAAAGGTGCACCTTCTCATATTCCACAGCTCAGCATGCCCCAGAGGGTCATCAAGCCATTTTTCTAGCTCCAGCTGCTGACCCACCTGCCTAAGAAAGATGTAACGAGTTTCTTGGAGATGCTCAATTACATCAGCTAGTTTATAGCTCAATCCACTTTCATTTGTAAACTCATATTCATAGAGTTTAAGAAAGACGCCGCTACAAAACAGACCGATGATTTATAAAAAGCCTTTGACAGAATAAGGGAATACTTCTCAACGCTGCTAGTTTGGTTTCGCCTGAACCAGGTTGACCCCTATTTCTCTACCTTGCAGTATTCAAGGGAGCATTTAGTTGTATTCCAGTACAACAGGATGAAATAGGGAGAATGATCAAGCCATCTACTATCTATTTAAGAAGTTCACCCCATATGATGCCAAGTATTCTCTCTTAGAACACCCTTGTTGTGCTCTGACTTGGGTAGCTCAGAAGTTAAGGCATTATTTCTGTGCCTATTCCACTTATCTTATTTCAATAATGGATCCAGTGAAGTATATCTTCCAGAAGCGCATGCCCACTGGCAAGCTCTTCAAGTGGCAAATCCTTCTAAGTGAATTTGACATTGACTACGTAACTCAGAAGGAAACCAAAGGACAAGCCTTGGTAGATCATTTCACCGAGAATCCCGTGGACGGAGATTACGAGCCTGTAAAGGCGTATTTTCTAGATGAAAAGGTATCTTTCATAAGAGAAGATATTGCAAAATCCTATGATGGTTGGAGAATGGTTTTCTATAGAGCAGCAAATTTCAAAGGAATTGGCATAGTGCTAGTCCTAGTATCAGAAACCAGCTAGCATTATCCGGTGTCTGCCAAGCTCAGGTCTCTGTGCACCAATAATATGCCCGAGTACGAAGCATTCATCTTAGGGCTCAAGTTGGCCATTTACATGAACATTAAAGATTTGCTAGTGATCGGGAATTCAAACTTTCTCATCCACCAGGTTCGAGAAGAATGCGCATCCAAAAACTCTAAAATACTTTCTTACCAACACCATGCGCAGGTGTTGAGGAAAAGGTTTATAAATATAGAATTCCAACAAGTTCTCAGAGTCCATAATGAGTTTGCTGATGCATTGGCTACCTTATCATCTATAATGCGACTAAAATACTACCACTTTAATTTATTTCCGTTGCATGGATCAAATACTGCCACTTTATTTTCTTTCTCTCGCATGAATGAAATACTTCCACCTTTATTTATGTCTTACATCGGCTGAATGATCGCCACCTTCTGCATTTTATGGCCTGAAAGATCGCCAAATTATCCAAAGGCGTCATTGTAGGGAGGCAACATTTTCATTGCCTGAGAATGTAATGCCATGGCCCGAGGACCCCCGTTTTATCTTTTGCATATCATTATTCAAAGGCATCATAGTTCAGAGGCATCATTCGCATTGCCCTTGAGAACATCATTATACAGATCATACGCTTCATGGCCCAGGACGTCATGGTCTAGGGACGTCATCTTAACCTTCCAAAGACAACAATCATGGTCTAACGGGAGCTTGCATCACGTTTCAATTTATGCACAATATATGTTTGAATTGCTCACTCGCAGGTAAACCAGCTAGCAATGGCCATCTCTGACTTCAACTACCTTTCATAATATATCCTACTCCGGTTCTAATAGCCTATCAGACGTCAACTACCTTTCTCAACCTGAACATCGCGTCCGTTCTTTTCGAAAAACTGCATCAGCATATTTCATCTATGGATCCTAAAATACATATTGACTATTTTTGTAAACCCAGGGATATGTAGGCGGCTCAAGAGCCAGATCTTTGCCAAAACTTTGCAAATCATTCCTTTAGGTTAAAATTGGCCATCATAACTTTACTCCAACAACTCTTCCATCCTTCCCTGGTAAAGAGGGGCAACTGTTGATACCCAATTCTTTCCCTATGTATTTTGTATGCAAAATACCTTCAAACTAATATATGTATATATATATATATATATATATATATATATATATGTATGTATATATATATGTATGTATATATATATGTATGTATATATATATGTATGTATATATATAAGCATGCGCAAGTGCTTTAGTATTTTTTTCAATTTTAAAATATTTTGAAAATTATTTTATTATATGTTTGAGCTGTACGAAATGTAATAATTTTTCCCAAGATTATTATTTTGGTGAATAACTTATTTTATGATCATATTTCCACCAAAATATAACTGAAGGGATTTTTTTATATTTGTACAAAATTTATTTGGTATTTTTAAAACTAAATTGCATATAATTGCAATTAGAGCCTATTTTAATATTTAATAGTATCTTATAATTATGAAGTTATTTCCAGCATTTTTAATTCAATATATATATATATATCATTAATTAGACTACTACCTTTAATTTATTTTTAAAAATTATTTATTTATTTTTATAAAATAAAAAAGGAAAAATGAGTATTTAAATAACAGCAATATTTTACTTCAAGTGTAGCCTAATACAGCCCCAATTAAACCAAATTTTGAACTCCAACCCAATTCATTCAATTGGCTGATCCGTAACCCGCATAAATGACCCACTCAGTCCCTCCGTTTAATCAAGGTCGTTAATCTAAATGATCAACGATCACATTTCATTCTATCCTTTTTATTTCACCAAACAGCCAACACTAAAATCATTTCCCCAAACCTACTGTATAGAAATCCTCTAGTCTCTCAAACTCTCTAAACCTTTCCTCTTACCCTAGCAACTTCTTGTCACCCTCACCCCGAAACCCACCGGAATCTATGGCTTCTCAGGCTACGAAACTCTTATACTCACATCCTAGTGCTCGTATGAGAGTGATTCTTGAAAGGTCGAGGAAATACTTCAAGGATGTTCACTCAGATCATCACCAACTTGAGGTTTCCGACTATCTCCGGCTTGCTCCGGCATATCCTTGTCTCCTGAATCGGATTTCGACTTTATCTGACTTAGATTGGACCTTTTTAAAGACTTTCTCACTTTAGGGTTAGCTATTCGAGGTTCTTCTCCAAATCTTTTTAGATTTGTTATGTATCTATGCTATGCATAAATTTTTATATGATTTCCCTAAATTTTTCTTTTGAAAATCGCTTTCAAAATTCTTCATTTCCAATTTAGGGTTTCTGGAAAGAATTCAAGTGTTTTTATGATTTTTCTTCTTTATTATTAGTATTATTTCTCTTACTGTGTTCCTATGTCATGTTCTCACTCGCTTTCTATTGTGTTCTTATACTTGTTCTACTATGTTCTTGTGTGTTCTTCTACCGAGTTTCATACTCTGTGATTGAATGTTCTTTAATGGGTTTTCTATACTCCGTCCTTGCATATTCTTCTACTATGTTTTTTACTCTATGATTCTCGTATTCTTTTTTCACTATGTTCTGGTATCTTAATCCTTAATAAGCGTGCATTTCTTCTACTGTTTATTCTACTATCAGTTGTTCTCTCACTACGCTTCGAAACTAGCTTCTTCATTCTGTTTTCTTTGATCTTTCTACTTGTTTGCATGTTTTCTCAGAAGCTTATGAAAAAAACCACAAATCCTATTTTTGACTACTTACCTCTCCATCTCTGTGTTTGATTCAAGGCGGAAACCCTAGAATTTGGGATTCCGCCGAAGTTTAATAATGTAGGTTAGCGTTTTATTTTATTGAATCCTAACTCTCTGCTAAACACTCCTACATTTATTATTTCTACTGATTTTACAAGGTCATGGAGAAACTCTTGGTATTTAAGCGTGCATGTATGTTTTTATATGTGTGTTGAATATTTCATTAAAATGATTTCAATTAATGATTGACTCAGAATCTTTTTTAGAGTTTAATTGATTGTGGTTGATTTTTCTTGAGTAAAACCTTTTTCTTCACCTTTTGTGACTGGGTTCATTCATACCAAATAATTAGACCTTTGATTTCTTGGTTGTTAATTGATTCTCTTTGTTTAATTATTCAACCTTGTACTTTATAAAACCTTTTCCTTAAATAACCTTCATTTATCTGCCTTCAATTGCATGCTTTGCACAAAGAGTTTCATTAACTTCTTTCATCTATTGGTTCATACGCATTTGAATTAAAAGAGATTGTTGTGTTTTGACTTCAGTTTCAGTTTGTTGTGTTTCCTCATCGCCAATATCAAGAACATCTTTATTCTATCAACCAAAGAATGAGTTACTAAGAAACAATCATACTTTAAATTTCCATTATATGTTTGTTGTACCTTGATAAAAGCCCTAGAATTGTGGTTCTCTCCGCCACATTTGTTGCATGTCATCATAGTTCCTTTTCCTTGTATAACTCCACTCCCCCTTCCTCTTGCTTGGTTAATCAGGTTCCCTGTTTCTCTTTACCTTGTGTCTGCCCATAGTCTTGGAAATTTCGGGAGGATCCATTGCTTGGCTAGGATTAATTTTCCAAAATTTATTACCCCGAACTAGTTGTAACTTCTGCTTGTAAGTTAAGGAATAAGCTTCACTACTATAGTACCAATGTATTTTTCCTTATTATCACCCTTTCAAAAGCAAGAAATAAAACTAATTAGATAACTTGGAAAATATGAGCTCAAATGAGAAAACTAACTTAAAATATTTCATACAGTATCATATATTGTAGCTTTGACAACATGGGAGCAAGGGATCCCAGAAAGTTGCCATAATCTACAAGTGCATTTTTAATGTTCAAGATCTACAGTATGTCTATCACCACCTTCTTTTGCCAATTTGCCTCAATATGTCTTACACAATAGCTGTGATGAGCTATAGGAAGTATATTCTGCACAACATCAATTAACCCATATGATAAAACAAGAACAAACAGTCACAAAAGGCAAAAGATATAAGTGTATACAGGACAATAATAGAAATCAGGGATAAAAGTTCCAGTGTTTACGTTTTGCATATCTGATATGAAAGTCACTCCCTATCTATCATTTAGGTCCAGAGAAAGATTCAAACACTATGAAAACCAACCCCAAGTCCTGGCCATTTCCTTGTCTACCACAGCCCATACAAGAGGATAAAATTGGTTCATACAAACTTGACCAATAGACACTAACAACTTACCCTTAAATCTACCCATAAGAAAGATAAAATCCAGCCCAATTATTGGTCTCAAACCATTTTTCCATCCATTTTAATGCATTAAAGCATATGTACATCCATAAGAACTTTCTTTTCTCGTATTCAAGAGAATTATTTGATAAATTGATCAGAAAATCACTTTCAGGTTAGATTGTCTTGTTTCTTATCCATATGCCTAAAGTTTGTTATTGTCATCAACAATACTACCCTCCAACTTCTTTAGAGCCAAACCCTTGGCCCTTTTGAGCTTACTTTTGGACACATTTAAATCAAAAGCACTCTCAAACTTGGCTTTCATGTCCTCTAACTTGTACTTAGGATTGTACTTCACATTTCTCTTAAAAAATTGGGACAAAGTATTCTGATCAGCCCTAGCATTTTTGAAAGATAGATCACATGTGTGTTCATCTGTCAATGTTTTGATTCTAATGCCATTTTACTTCTTATCATTTGAAATATACAGTCTAAAAGGGCAGCCTTCAACACACTTGTAACAAGCCCTAGTCCTATCAGTTTTAAGAAACTTCAACCTTTTTTATTTACGAGGGAGTAGAAGCTTACTGCGCTTCTAGCTTCTACTATATACTTAAATGTCATACCTACCTCTAACTCCTTAATATGTTCCAACTTATTAGTTACAACCATCTTCTTTTCTTTGACGATACAATCAAATTCTATAGATTTATCCTCAAAACAATTTGATTCATCAAAATCACTTCCCCCAAGACTATGTTCGCATTCAGAAGCTACATCCATGTCTATAGAATATGTCTTTGTATGACCAGTAATATTTTGAGAAAATACCTTAAAGCCAAACTCATCAACAACAAATAAATTAATAACCTTGAGGTCTTTAGAAAACAAGCACTAAAGAGTCTTTACACCTTCGTCATCAGTTACCAAGTAGTACCTTCCCGAAGGTCCACTCACTAAAAATTGTTCGACAGAACTAAACCCTAACTTTTTTGTAAACTTTTCACAAATAAAATCATACTTAATAAGATAAGAGACATAACCAGAAAAAGTGTCCACCGACATCTTGTTATATATTTCTCGGGGGAAAAGACCTAACTACCCCCATAGTGAAGCACCTAGTCCACTTTATCATTCATTTTCAACGGACTTCACATGTAAAGCTATAGAAAAAGGGACAACGAAGGGACCATATTAGCATGTATAAAGTAGTGATATTAAAAAATACTGATAAAAAACATGTGAAACACTGTCCAAGATAAACCATCAAAAATATAAAATTAACTAACTCTTTTTTCTTCTTTACTGTATTAAAATACAAAAAGATATCAGAAACAATATCACTCCTTACTAGATTCTAACAAAGTATATCTTGTCCGTACATATGAAACACACACATAAAGAAAATCGAAATCCCATATATAACACATAAATAACAAATAAAGTAGTCATAGCTGAAGATGGAAGATGGAACACCCTAGCTTGTCATACTCAAAGATGGAAGAATAAGACAGAATGAAGAAGATTTATAGAGAGCTCGTGTGTAGAGAAGTGGGAAAGGGGTGGAGAGCATATGTTATAGGGCTGGGCAATTCTATTTTTGGTTATATGTTTTAGGTCTTTTAAATTAGGGTGTGTCGGGTCGGGTTGGTTATTTTTATGTTGGGTTTGGTTAATTTGGAATCAATCAATTAAAAAAAAAATCAGGTTTTCGTCAAATAAGGGCATATATGCCCAACTATTAGACAGTTTGGGCATATATGGGCCAAACTAATAATGACGGGTATATTTATCCTATTTCGCATAGTTCACTGGCATATTTGGAATTTTCGTGGTTGCCCGTAGGGTGGTCGTGGATTGCAATTGATAGTTAACATAGCAGAAGCATATCTAGCTCATAACAAATATTTATTTTCTTATTACATTTCGGCAACATTTTGTGTTCCTTAGTCAGTGATTTCGTTGTGGTAGTTTCCCCAAAACGTGCTAGATAACTACAAGAGAACATATCCTTCCATGAGTCATTGTATCACTTCCTTTCTCGTGAGGACACTTACTAGGCTCTCCGTCAAGACCAAGCAAACTTTTGGAGGTTATCATAGCACAACGCCTGTTTCTCTTGTCTTTCTTTCTTTCATTAGCATCTCGGTATTAATCAAAGTCAAATCCATGGAGAAATCATTATGAACATCTGCAAACCTTTCATGATTATTTCATATTACCTCATTAGGTTCCCACCTTACTTCAAGTTCATCAAGGGTTGATAGCATGTCAGAATTACTTAGATTGAATGATCTCCTTTCGATAATGGATTACTTACATATGTGCTAGTCAAACGATCTACTTATCATCCTAACTCCCGCCTTTTGGTTTTGGGTTGATAAATGAGTAATACACTTAGTATCACGTTTATGCCAAAATTATTCTCTCATTTGAGTCTTATAGGTAGTTGGTTGTGTAGAAGTGTGCTATAGTGTTTCATTGGGAAATAGAGTTGCTAAACATTATTGGATTTCTGGAGCTATACATCATGTTACTATAGAGATGTTCTTTCAAAAATGTAGCTTCTCCTAATCATTTTATATTACCACCATTCCTAGTGGTTGCAATATAAATGTTACTTCCAAAAGGCTTTCTCACTTTCTTTCCATTTGTCTTGCATCATGTGTTGATTACCCGTAACTTCAATGTTATATTATCTCAATGTCTCAACTATTTATCCAACTATATGATCTAATTTAATTAACCTCACTATTATGTACTCTACAAGCGCCCTGAGAGTGCAAAAATTTCCTCTTTTCTACAGACTTATGATGTCTTCAACTCTGTTTAAGCTTGTCGATTCCAAGTGGTGCTCGTAGTTGTGTTTCTTTACTATCCATTTTAATCTGATAACTCTCCTCATGAATCTAATTTTATGCCATATGGCATCAAGGGTCGGGGTATGTTCCTTTTATTAGGATAAAATTATATTACTCGCACTCCTTATGAGATTTTCTCCTATTCAATCATCTATCTGCTCCACTTGTACATGTGACTACATAAGTGCATCAACACTTCTCAGCCTTTCATAATTATTTATATGGTCTCTTCGAGGTCTTTTTTTATACTAGCTCGTAATGATTTTATGTACTTTCTTGCCAATTTTGACGATTTTCTTGGACTATGAGGGCTCGTCTCATGTGTTCCAAAAGTGATTTTTTCCTTAAAAGTTCATGATTAAATTGCCATAATTTCAAACCAAAGTGTGTCCCCTTTTCAAAAGTCATGAATAGGTCGGATTTGAAGAGGTTATGTGGCTCTCTACTCACTCGACTTCTAGGAGTAGTGACAACGTCATTGTCATATAAGGGAATTTTGCTACCTATGGCATTCTATTGCCTTAAGAAGGGTTAGATTATTCAAATTATGATAATCTCATAAGTAGATGGATTCTTTTCCCTCGTCACGCACTTGTGGCATACAGTCATTGTGTCGCTTATTGTTAAAAGTGAAATTAAATTCCACATATTTTATTTGTAGCCTCAATTACACCCATGTTGAAATAGTCTTATCATTTGAGCTCAACTACTTACATTACACCCAGGGACACAATTGGTGCATCCTACTTGATCGCCTCTTTATAAATCTCAAGTTCACATACATGGTATCCACCTTATCTGAGAATTTTAGTTACCAAGATGCTTCATCTATCTGATAATTGATTAGTCAAACTATGTCAGCATCATTAATTGAAATCCTCATGTCTCTGAGTATGTAGCCTCATGAAATACTCTGTCCAACACATTAATGAATTCCTGAATAATTTCATCCCTATATAGAACTCTGTTGCTACTTACGGTATTGGATCTACTTGGTATTGAAGTTTCAAATGTGTCAAAATAATGTTGTGATAACATATATTCAGTAGGTAATTTTATGATCAATTTATTATAACACGTCTTTGAGTAATCCTGAAGGTCACCACAAGTTTTGTTTAAGTGTTGACATAGCAATTTAGAATCTCTGAGGGTGAACAAGTTATTGTCGTAATTCTCCGACGTAGAGGTTATGTGAATTGATGATGAAGGGTACATAAGCACAATTCCCATTGGGTCACACTAGGAGTATGATGTTTCCACATAGTTGTTCCTCATAATTTTGTGTTTTCATATGTCTATGTCTAAGATTGTAGGTGGAGATCATTTGTGTATCAGCCTTGTGAAGATAATTGAGGGTGAATGGTTATAGATAGTTTGGAGGTTAGGGTTGTTTCAGTGAATGCGTTATGGGAGAGCCATAAAGTACAAGAGGACACATTTAAGGTCGAGAGTATTTTGGAAATAAAGTATTTTCTCTTGATTGAATAAAAGTTGGTTTTTATTTAAAAGGTATCTTCTAGGTGTTATGATTTAAAAATATCACCCCAAGTCTAGGTATCATCATGATAATATAGTGATTGTAATGCTGAGGTTTGTGTTTTATATATATATATATATATATATATATATATATATATATATATATACATACATACATACATACATACATACATACATCAACAAGGAACTACCAAAACCATCCTAAGAATACATCCACAAGTTTATAAAGCACCAGAATATATATATATATATATATATATATATATATATATATATATATATATATATATATATATATATATATATATATATATATATTCTGGTGCTTTATAAACTTGTGGATGTATTCTTAGGATGGTTTTGGTAGTTCCTTGACAGGCGGATTGTCCTAGTTACAAAGGAGACTCTGTCAACATTTCTAAAACATTTAGGAGTTAGTCGAAATTTAGGGACTTGAGGTAGGTTGGAAAAGAGATATCTATATGGTCGACGACGACAGACTGTACAAGGAAGGTGGCGAGAGAGGAGTTAGGGATATCTTGGGGCTGCACCGGTGGCCGAAAATGAGACTAGTGGTGGAATGCAGTTGAATAAGATAAAGTGGCAGCAAAGAAGATGTCTTACCAGCGGTTAGAAGGGTGCACTAGCGAGGAATTGAGTAGAGAAAAAAATAAGAGGTATAAGGTAGCTAAGAAGGAGGCGAAGATGGAGTTCATGGAGGCTAAGACTACAACTTTTTCTGGTATGTATGAGGAACTGGGGAACAATGGCAGGGAGAAGAAGTTATTCCAACTGGTTAAGGTGAGAGAGAGGACGACTCGAGATCTGGACCAAGTCAGGTGCATAAAAGATGAGGATGGAAAAGTTTTGATTGGTGATTACCAGATTAAAAGAAGGTGGTAGACCAACTTTATAAACTTCTAAATAAAGAAAGGGATCGTGATTTTGTACTAGGTGAATTGAGGAATGTATCCAGTCCCCATGATTTAAATTATTGTAAGGAAATTGAGGTCGATGAGGTCATGTAGGTGATGATTATAATGGAGAGGGACAGAGCTATCGAGCTAGACAAAATTCCGGTCGAACATTGGAGATGTATGGGTATGTGTATGTTGGACAGATCTCCACATGGCATTTATTGATTTGAAGAAAGCGTTCGATCGGGTCCCTAAGGAGGGCTTTTGGAGTTACTTGGAGGCTAAAAAGGTTCTGGTTGCCTATATTAGGGTGATTAAAAATATGTATGATGAAGCTAAGACTCGGGTTAGGACAGTAAGAGGCGACTCCGACCACTTTTTGGTTATTAATGGGTTGCACCAAGGGTTTGCTTTTATCCCATTCCAATTTGCCCTGGTGATGGATGCCCCAACCCATCATATTCAAGGAGGGGTTCCATGGTGCATGCTATATACTGATGACATAGTTCTAATTGACGAGACACGAAGCAGCATCAACGAGAGGCTAGAGGTGTGGAGACATGCCGTTGAGTCTAAAGGTTTCAAGTTAAGCAGGATGAAGAAGGACTAACTAGAGTGCAAATTTATGATCGAGCCAATGGAAGCGCGAGTCGACGTGAGGCATGAATCGTAATTCATTCCCAAGAGGGGTAGTTTAAAGTACACTGGGTCGGTCATTCATGGTATCGGGGAGATCAACGAGGATGTCACACACCGTATATGGGTCGGGTGGATGAAGTGGAGGTTAGAATCAGAGTCATATGTGACAAGGAAGTGCCACCGTTACTAAAAAGGCATGTTTTATAGAGCAGTGGTTAGGCCTGCCATGTTGTATGGGACGAAGGGTTGGCCATGTAAGAACTCAGACATACACAAGATGAAAGTAGCAGAGGTGAGGATGTTGAGGTGGATGTGAGGGCATACAAGGATGGATAATATTAGAAAAGAAGATAATTGAGAGAAGGTGAGAGTGTCGCTCATAGAGATCAAGATGCGGCAAGCATGACTTAGATGATTCAGGCACATTCTGAGGATGAGACCGTATGCACTGGTGAGGAGGTGTGAACGACTAGCTATTGTCGGCACGAGAATAGGTAGATGGAGACCTAAGAAGAATTGGGGAGAGGTAATCAGGAAAAACATGGCGCGACTTAGGATTGTTGAGTTTAGGGCCCTTGACAGGGAATTTTGGATGTCAAGCATTAAGGTTGTAGTCTAAGGAAAGTTGTGGATATTTCAACAACGAATTAGAGTGAAATTACCAAGATAAGAGTTAGTTTTAGGATGCTAGTTGTCATCTACTGATGTTGGGCTTTATCTGCTGGTTAGTATTATTATACCCTTCATATATTTCATATTTCTAATATTACTGTTATTTATTATGATTCTATTGATGTTACTAATATATTGTCTCGTGTTGCTTTCTTGAGCCGACGGTCCCCTAGAAAAAGCCTCTTTGCCCATCAGGGTAGGGGCAAGGCTCGTATACATATTATCTTTCCCATACCCTAATTGTGGAATTATACCGGGCCATTGTCGTCTTTGTTGTTGTATTTATTTAGAGGGATTATATTTTATAATATTTTTATCACTTGAAGGATTAGACTAATTGATTGAAATTTGTAAGCTAAGGCCTAATGTGGAAACTGTTGTGGTTGTTGAGTTATGATTTATCTTTACTCTATTTGTAATTTCGGATTTTGGTTGTATTTCCGTTTACTTTTCTGTGTTATTATAATGGTGTACCGTTTCCCTTTGATGTTTTCTTTCCTTATTGAAATTTCTATGTAGTTAGCCATACCATGTACTCTTTATACATATATCATGTTCTGTGGATTCTATTCTTATACTTGTTCCGTTAATTAGACTAGTGGGTGTCTTGACTACTTGTCATTAATATTCAACCGAGGTTAGTCTTGATATTTATATGGCATCGCTATGGTGTGTTCATATTACACTTCTGTATATTTTCTTGAATAGATATAGGTATTGATCGTTAGTAGCTGTGCAGATTTTTGCAGAGGAGACTCAAGGTAATCGTGCTGCTGCGTTCGCGGGCTTCGGAGTAACCTTTTTATGTTGTATTCACAATGTTGTACATATTTCCATGCATTTGTATTTAAAAAAAGTAGCGAAACTCTGTAGAACTTACGACTTGTACTACTGGTTTTGGCAATTTGAAAGTTTTTTACATATTTCTATGATGAGACTATTAGATTTTCTTTATTATTGTTGTTATTCAGTAAATGTTATGCATACTAGGTGCTATCATGAAACCCAACAGAAGAGATATTGGGTCGTGACAGTCTGCCACTTTTTTGCATGCCCCTTCCCAATTAGTACGTTATCATCCTTTGTTGTTATTGCTGCTTTATATACACTTTTGAAGATTTATTTACGTTGGTGTCTTGACTTAGGCTTGTCACTATCTCGTCGAGGTTAAGCTCGAGACTTATGGAGTAAATTGGCTCGCTTGTACTTGTACTATATTTCTGCACTTCTTGTGCATAGACTGGCATTCGTCCCAATGGTTCATGAAATATGTCAGATGGGATAGTTTCATACGGAGACTCGAGGTAGACCTGCTAGCGTCTGTAGACCTTGAAATCCCTTTCCATTTCTCACTTTTATTGTTTATTTCTTTCAAAATAGTAGTATTTATTTTAGACCTTGTTTGTAGACTTATAGTTTATCGTGTACTCGTGATTCTAGATTTTTGGGAGAAGATATTATCACCTGCTTTATATCAGTACTATGTTAGACTTGGCATTTTTTCTCATAGAATATAATTACAGTATTTTTAACCGTTAAAATTAGTTAATTGATTATTTCATGCCACCTTTGTCTAGCAAGTTGATATTTGATGCTATCATGATCCAGAGGTTGGAATTCCATCTCGTCACACTAGTAATCAAAACGACCTATTACATCATCTCAGAATATTCTTTTGACGACCTAGGGTATTTTGATATCACAAGCGGCTTCCAATTGTGAATTCTATAGTGTCATGTGTACAATTATCACGTAATTCTATTCGTAGTGTTATTTTCTTTTGTTTGAAACGGAAAGCATATTATACATATATATATATGTATATATATATATATATATATATATATATATATATATATATATATATATATATTAAGTATATTAGAAAACATTTTTGGTATGCACTTGTGTCCCTCTTGGATTATATTGCATTTCAAAAATAGTACTTGGTAAAATTAGGAGTAATTGCCTGGCTCAAAAAAATTTCAAAATTTTATTATAGTGATGCATATTTAATGTTTTTCTCAATTTGGTTTATCTTCTAATTACATTTGCTCTTATTCCTGTTAGAACATTAAAAAATTTCCAATTAAACTTAAATTTTCAGATTTGGTTGATGTTAATGCATTTTGAAAGTTTGATTTTAATTATTAGAATATTCCTATTCAAGTCAAATTTTAAATCTGACTTGAGCCAATTCTTTTTTTCAGAACATGGATCTATATTAAATAATAATATCATTCATACAGTTATAGCACTCCATGGGGTATTTAGTACTTGGCTATTACAGACCATGTCACGCAAGACCAGCGCTAATTCGAACTCTTAAAGGTTGATGAATTTTTAAAGGCATTAAATAATTTTCCTATTTGAGTTAAATTTAAAGATTTTTAATTAACATCCACATTTTCTAATCGGGAGTTGTTCATTAAAGTTTAGTAAGTATGATAAAATATTTATCTTTTTAACTGAAAAGTTTAGATTTCTTTGATTGCTTTCATTTATAATATTTGGTTAGAAATTTATTATGACCAAGTCTTGATGTGTATAAATAGTGATGGTATTCTATTTCCCATAAGTGTCATTTATTAAAGAAAACTACTCATCAACAAGCTTTTATACTATACTTCTTACTTATAATTTTAGCCATGGAGGGTAAGAAGACTAGAGGACGACAAAGCATTCCGATGAAAAAAATTGAAAATGAGGATGACCGCTATGTTACATTTTCAAAGCGTCGTTCGGGTCTGTATAAACAGGCCAGCGAACTTGTTAAGCTATGCGATGTTGATGTTGGAGTTGTACTATTTTCTCCTACCGGTAAGCCTTTTTCATTTTTTCATCCTACATCCGAAGCTATTATTGATCGTTTTTTAAATCCTAATATGCAATTAAGTGAAAGCACTCGATTAGTTGCGGCTCATGCACGACACAACGTGAATGAACTCAACAATAGGAAGGAATTATTTGACAACATAAAAGAAGCTACAAGTGCCGACTCTCTTCTACTTGACAGCATGAAAGAAAACAGCCAAAGATATCGGTGGGAGTCAATTGAGAAATTCAGTGCAGATGAAGTAAAAGAGTATGAAGCTTTGTTAAGTGCAATTGTTTTTAATCTGAATAATCATTTGAAGTATTTAAATAATGAGGCTTCATCTTCGTCTTCTTCAGTGGCTTATTCAGAAAATACAGATAATTAATGCACCTACTGCTTAATTTTAAATTCATATTATTAGGACGTGATATTTTTATTTTGTACTTTTCAGTTTGGTTTGATGATGCTACAAGCTATATTCTGCTATGATTTTTATTATTAATATATGATGGTTTTACTTTTCAATACTATATGTTTTCACCGATCTGAGTTAATTTTGGTGATCTCTGTGTTTAGACATAATTTATAATCTTATAAATATTACAATAAAAATATAATTTGGCTAATGGTTTTATTCACTTCTATAGGAATTAATGTTGACATATATCTTTTGTCAGAAAAATAAATTAAATGTATTTTTCTCATAAAAAGAAGAAGAATAAGATCAGAAGATAAAAAAACACAGATATGAAAAATAAATTGTCCATTACTTATGTTCGCACTTCAATCATTCGAATAGAAAATTTTAATATGCAATATAATTAAGAGGCCGAACAAAACATCTAAATGAGTTGCATAAAAAAATATTTGTGCATTAAAAATCTTTGTTTCTTCTTGATCTTGAAAGATCACGCAATCTTCCTTCTGAAAATAATTAAGAAACCAACCTTTGGTATGTGTCATTTAAGTTCTATGCATTGATGATATACAAAATATTTATATAATTAGGTCAATTAAAAAGGTAACTAATGGTAACTATATGTAATAGCATTAATCTATAACCTAGAATAAATGAAAATATAAAAATACTTAAATTGTTTTGTCACAACTTGTAGACAAGAAAATTAGGTGGCATGTAGGCTAAATTGATAGTTGTAATAATTTTTTTAAGAATAGTGAAATTTTGAATGTTAGTGGCATACAGAGTGAATAATGGGTCTGCCCTTTATAACACATAGATGAGACAGCAACTCCATAGATAGATTTGTAATATAACATAACCATTAATAATTGTTGAGATTTACAAATGTAAGCGTTCTTATTACCATATGAGTCTACGGGATCACGACCTAGCATAAACACAATTTCAACACAAAAGGGTCTGATATGAATTAGTTCTACCATGAGCTAGAGATGCAAGCTTCAATCGGGAATTCTACCATAAATTCAAGACATAACACAATTACGCATACAAGATTCCATCACATAAGACTCTTTTAGAGCAAATGAATTGAATTTGCAAGGTTTCAATATCATATAGTTATGATATATAGCAGGAGTGTTAACATAAAGAAAAATTACAATGCGTATAGCTTAGCTACAAATTAAAGCTATGTAAGCATATTCATGCTTCAAAGACTTGTTAGACCAGAATCACATATATACATAAAGGAATGTATTGGGAAAATTTGGTTCTTAATGCCCATACGCTATTCACATACGGCCTCACTAGAGAAAGCAGCCTTGGTAGAGTCGACCCAACCAAGGCCGGCCTCGGCCGATAAACGGACTGGGTGACAAGACTCGCTGCAACGTCACATCAAGCTCTGATACTCATATATCGAGGCCACAAACACTCGTACCTTCTTTGTATTATTTCGAGGAAGGTCCCTTAATGTATAAAGGGGACTTTCCCTTTTGTAAATACTCATGTGTATTTCATTACTAAAAACATACAACTCTCTCTCTCTCTCTGGTGTAAAATCTAATGTTTGTCTCATTGTTCTTATATCTTAGTCATTCCACCATCTCTAGACCTTATTACAGTTGATTCCGATTTACTCAAATTATTTTTGATTGTTTTCAAGCTATATAAAGTGTTCGAATAAATTTTTAGCCAAATAATTTGGTGCCGTCTGTGGAGACTTCGAGAGTCAAAGCTGTAGTTTGTTTCCAGAGATCCTTCGAAAAGCACCCTATGATAGGCGTGGAAGAGTTACCCTCCTCATTAGAAGACCTGGTGGTGCCATGAGAAAGAGAAGCTTCAACATCTACCACTAAGGAAGAACCCCTAGATATAAAGAGATTACTAGAAGAGTGGCTGACAGGCACTCTGAGCGGTCTAACCAAAACACCACCTCAAAATTATAGATGCACCCCAGAAGCAGATCATGTCACAACCGAGGATGAGCCCGAGGTCACGAGAACAAACAATGTTCTCGTCGATGTACAAGGTAACGACGGAACACTCGCAGCCATCCCAAAAAATATGGGAGAGATGGGGAACGAGAACAGATCTCTCCGCGACCAAATGAAAGAACACCAAGAAATGGTGGATAAGATCCCAGGCGCACCTAAGTTGTTGCCGAAGCGAGACATGGGGAGGTTCTTCGAACAACCTTACCCGGAAGAAGTCGTGCCGTACCCAATCCCAAAAACCTTCAAGATGCCCCTTGCTTTAAAGTATATGACGGCACCACCGACCCTGAGGACCACCTGATACATTATGTTACAGCCGTCAAAGGCAACGACTTATTAAAAGAACACGTACCATCCGTGCTTCTGAAGAGGTTCGGTGAGACGCTGACATGAGGGGCCCTAACGTGGAACTCACAACTGCCGGCCAAGAGCATCTCAACCTTTGAGGAGATAGCCGATAAATTCGCTACTGCCCATGCGGGAGCGAGCAAGGCGGAAGCACGTGTCAACAACATTTTTGCTGTGCGTCAAACCCTAGGAGAAGGACTCAGAGAGTTCATAGCCAAATTCAACAGAGTCAGAATGAGCCTACCTAATGTGTCCGAGTGCATGGCAGTTGCGGCCTTTCAGAACGGGCTCAGCAGAGATGGCTTGAATGAGACCAAGAAGCTACTCAGTTGTCTTCTAAAATATCTCCCCACCACCTGGGAAGAAATACACAATGCATATTGCGCCGAAGTACGCGGGGATGATGACGACCTCAACTGCCCGACCCGAAGGTTGACAATGGTACATCTGGAAATCCAAAGGGACCGTCGTTGCGAGGGAAGGCGGGAACAAATCCCACGCCTCAAGAGGGAAAGGCATCAACCATACATCAGGTCCTCACACCAGCCACCACCAAGGCATGCAGACGCCTTGCAACGATATACTGCTCCACTAAGGAGCAACAAAGGTACGCCCTGTCCATTATTTGCACATAACTTGTGTGTGTCCCCTTCAGAGGTAGTGCATGTATTAGAGAAGCTGGGAAACAAGGTACAATGGCCAGCAAAGATGAAGTACGACCCCGCCACCGGAAAGTCAAATGTCCTGTGCGATTTCAACAAAGAACGAGGTCACAGAACGGAGGACTGCATAGGTCTCCGACAGGATGTAGTCCGAATGCTAAACCAAATGTTCTTATAGGAGCTGCTCAACGACAAGGGAAAGCTCAATATTGCACGAGGGCGCGAACCATACCATGGCCCACCAAGGCCACCCTCACCAACACGCACCACCAGCATGATCATTGGAGAAGGCAATGATTCCGCGATCAATCTTGTCAAGTTCACCACTACCCACGAACGGTATGATGATTTCGAAGATATTATCACCTTCGATAAGTCTTATGCCGAGGGTTAATTCTTTCCTCATTAAGATGCTTTAGTTGTTACTGTACGCATACTCGATACTGATGCTAAATGGATCATGGTTGACGATGGAAGTAAATCATGTACCATTCATCCAAGAGTCCTCGTACTCATGGGACTCGAGGATAAAATAATCTTGCGCTGCATAACGCTAACAGGTTTTAATAATGTAGTGGAAAGAATATCAGCCGAGGTGAGGCTGTCTATCGTTGCAGGTGGAGTCACGATGGAAACCACCTTCCACATGATGAACCGAGAAACTACATAAAATGCCATTATCAGACGCCCATGGATGCACGCCATGAGAGTCGTCCCATCCATCTTCTACCAAGTAATCAAATTCCCAACCCATGGTGAGTGCACTGCCTACGGGGAGAGCCCCGCACTGCCTAAGAATGCTACAAGATAGCCCACGATTACACACATACCAAACAGCACCAAAGAGCAAGCGCAGAAGCATAGCAATCAGCCATGTTGGGGACAAAGGTCCATCCGATAGAAAATGCCATCGAAGACCCTGAGGAGTTCGAGGCTAGAAAATCTACGGTCGATGAACTCAACCCTGTTCAGATAAATAGCAGCAACCCTAAGAAGAAATCATACATAGGCCACGACCTATCAAATCCAGGTCAATACCGTGAATTTTTATCTAACCATGCGGATCTGTTCGCTTTTTCTCATGCAGATATGCCAGGAATTCCACAAGAAATCGCCTCTCACAAACTCAATGTTGACCCATTGCACCTGCCTGTGAGGCAAATAAAAAGAAAATTCAATGCCGCCATTAATGAAGCAGTGAGCGAAGAAGTGGACAAATTTCTAGCCAATGGCTCCATCAGGGAATCCAAGTATCTGGAATGGGTCGCCCATGTCGTAATGGTAAAAAAGAAGAATGGGAAGTGGCGGATGTGCATAGATTTTGCTAATCTTAATAAAGCATGCCCAAAAGACTCTTTGTCGCTGTCCCACATCGACCAGCTGATAGACGCAACGGCAGGCCATGAGCTGCTGAGCTTCCTTGACGCATATTCCGGCTACAATCAAATCATGATTGCCGAAGAAGATTAGGAGAAGGAAACTTTTATCACCCATCAGACGACGTATTGCTATAAAGTAATGCCATTCAGGCTCATGAACGCAGGGGCCAATTACCAGAAACTAGTGACGAATATGTTCAAAGAACAACTCGGCAAAACAATGGAGGTCTACATCGACGACATGTTGGTCAAATCATTGAAAAAGGAGGATCACCTCGCGCATCTGAAAGAGGCCTTCGAATACTAAGGAAGTACGGTATGAAACTGAACCCCGAGAAGTGTGCTTTTGGAGTAGCGTCGGGAAAGTTCCTGGGATTCCTATTATCACAAAGAGACATCAAAATCAACCCAGACCAGACCAAAGCCATAGAGGACATCCCAAAAATGCTAAACAGCAAGAAGCAGGTGCAGAAATTAACAGGCCGAATAGCCGCCCTCTCCTGGTTTGTCTCACGCTCCTCCGACAGATGCCACAAGTTCTTTGGTGTACTGAAAAAAGACCAAGGACTCCAATGGAACGGAGAATGCATAGAGGCCCTGAGGAACTTAAAAGCATACTTATCATCACCGCCCCTATTGGTTAAAGACAACCCCGGAGAACCATTGCCGATATATCTGGCCGTGTCAGAGGTCGTAGTCAGCGCCGTCCTAGTGTGCGAAAACAAAGGTACGCAATCTCCTGTTTGTTATATCAGGAATACGTTAGTGGACGTCGAAACTCGGTAACCCCACCTCGAGAGATTGTCATCCCAAAAAGGATAGTGACGACCTTCTCTCAAAGGAGCGTCGTGCACAAACCCGAACTCTCGGGGTGACTCGCCAGATGGGCCGTCGAGCTCAGCGAGCATGATATTACCTATCTCATAAGAACCGCTATCAAGTCGTAAGTCTTAGCTGACTTCATCACCACCTTCAGCGTGGAAGTCCTGCTAAAGGAGAAACTTGAGGCACAACGCGCATCCTCCAAAAACGACCTATGGGTCCTTTATAGGGATGGTGCCGCCAATGCATCGAGATCAGGACTAGGAATCGTTCTTGATATCCCTATGGGAAAATTGATTCGCCAGTCCATACAATTCCCGAAAAATAACTAACAATGAGGCCGAGTACGAGGTCGTAATTGCAAGCATGAAGCTGGAGGCAATGGAAGGAAAGACACTCCAAAACAACTGGAACATCGCTCACCTCATAAGTTTCCACTTCTAAAAAGGTGAAACCTGAGTCGTACTCTTTTTTCCCTTATCAGATTTTTGTCCCAATTAGGTTTTCTCGGGAAGGTTTTCACGAGGCGGCAAAGGAGCCACCTGGAGATGTTTTGCAGCACGAGTGCATCATGTCCACCTCTCTATGTATACTCCAAGAACGACATGATACAGGGACTAAATTAGTGACATCTGCAAGTGAATAGAAAGGCTACGGCCACCTCCAAGTGTATCGAAAGGCTACAGCCACCTCCTAGTGCATAGAAAGGCTACGGCCACCTCCAAGTGTATAGAAAGGCTACGACCATCTCCAATTGAATGAAAATGCTACGGCAGTGTCCAGATGAATGAAAAGTCTACGGCCATCTCCAAACGAATGAAAAGTTTACGACCATCTCCAAATGAATGAAAAGGCTACGGTTATCTCCAAATGAATGAAAAGGCTATGACCATCTCCAAATGAATGAAAAGGCTACGACCATGTCCAGATGAATGAAAAGGCTACAGCCATCTCCAAACGAATGAAAAGTCTACGACCATCTATGAATGAATAAAAAAGCTACGACCATCTCCAAACGAATGAAAAGGCTACAGCCATCTCCAAATGAATGAAAACGCTACGGCCATCTCCACATGAATGAAATGGTTAAGGCCATCTCCAAATGAATGAAAACGCCATGGCCTTTATTTTACCTATCTATGGCCATCATTTTATATGGCTAAGGCCATCAGGCTACGATCTTTATCTTACATGGCTATGGCCATCGTTATATATGGCTAAGGCCATCATGCTACGACATTTATTTTACATGGCTATGGCCATAGTTTTATATGGCTAATGCCATCAGGTTACGGCTTTATCTTACATGGCTACAGGCATCGTTCTATATGGCTAAGGTCATCAAGCTACGGCCTATGGCCATCATTTTATATGGCTAAGGCCATCAGGCTACGGCATTTATCTTAAATGGCTATGGCCATCATTTTATATGGCTAAGGCCATCAGGCTACGACTTTTATTTTACATGGGTATCGCAATAATTTTACATGGCTAAGTCCATCAGGCTACGGCCTTTATTTTACATGGCTATGGCCGTCGTTTTATATGGCTATGGCCATCAGCCTACGATCTTTATCTTACATGGGTATGGACATCATTTTATATGGCTAAGGCCATCATGCTAGAACCTTTATTTTACATGGCTATGGACATCGTTTTATATGGCTAAGGCCATCAGACTACGACCTTTATATAACATGGCTATGGCCATCGTTTTATATTGCTAAGGCCATCAGGCTACGACCTTTATCTTACATGGCTATGGCCATCGTTTTATATGGCTAAGACCATCAGGCTACTGCCTTTATATTACATGGATATGGCCATCATTTTATATGGCTAAGGCCATCAGGCTATGTCCTTTATCTTACAATGCTACGGCCATCGTTTTATATGGCTAAGGCCATCAGGCTACGACCTTTATTTTACATGGCTATGACCATCGTTTTATATGGCTAAGGCCATCAGGCTACGACATTTATTTTACATGGCTATGGCCATCATTTTATTTGGTTATGGCCATTAGGCTGTGGCCTTAATTTTATGTGGTTATGACCATTATTGTAAATGGCTAAGGCCATTAAGCGACGGCTTTTATTTTTACATGGCTATGGCCATCATTTTCATCAGACTACGACCTTTATCTGCACATGACTAGAGCCATCGTATTCACAAGGCTACGGCCGCCTATTTTATATGGCTAAAGCCTTCAGGCAAACATTACACCTCTATGGCCGACAAATTCCAAGCAGCTACGATAATGAAAAGTACAACGACATGCCAATAGGTAGAAAAGATTATTTACAATGAAAAATTACATGTTTTCACCAAGGGGAACAAACACCCCTGATACAAAAATAAGTACAAACAAGTATATTTACAAAGACCCTATGAAACAAATACTTATCTAGCCCGTCTTGGCCTGAGGTGGTTCGTCCTCAGTTCCGGGAGGTATGCCCTTGAAATCCAAGGGTTTAGCCCGCCGCCTCACGAGCGACTCAAACTAGTTGGCGATGGTACTCAACCTCGGCTTCAGACGCTCGACCAGCCGCCAGGAATTCCTCAAGCACGAACAGCATGGCCTACGCGTACACCCATATCTCGTGCGCTTCACGAGATATATTGACATATGCGAGAGCTAGCTTAAGCTCCCCGACCTCGGCCTTCGTGGCTTTAAGTTCCTCCATTAGAGTCGCTACCCAGGTGCGCAATCTGCCGCCCCCTCTGCCACAACACGACAAAGCTGAAGCTCCTCGTCCTTAGCCCGTATAAGGACCTCTATATCCACGGCCCGAGCAACAGTGACCATGAGCTGTCCATCCACACTTTCCAGCTCGGCCACTCTTTTCTTCAATTGCGCCTCAGACTCTACTAGGCCCTCATTAACCACTCTAAAGTTGGGGTCCTACTTGTACATGTCGGGTAGGGTTCAATGTGCCTCACGCGCCTTACTGTACTTCTGTGCCAGCTGGTTGTATTTGGCCATTTTCTCTTTGCGGCGCCAATCCCTCTCCACCTCTAAGACAAGACTCTGGAAAAAAGACCAAGTAAGTACGGGAAAATCACAACCCTACAAAAAGAAAGGTCATCAAGCAAAGCAGAGGAATACCTGTAGGGTCGCGCCTGCCACTCTTTGGGCCAAGGCTTTATCGCTATGCTCCGCAAGGGCCGTGCGCTCAGCATCGGCGCACAAGAGCGTCATGTTGGATGCTGCCTCCTCACACTTCTCTAGCAGATTATAGTGGCTTGTGATCACTATACGACGAGAAGATTGGCCGGCCATCATCTCCACCCGGTTCAAGGACATGCCTCATCTGTTTGCGCCATCCATGTCTACCCCCGAGCCCGCCACATTCATGTCTTCACTTCTCCTCGCCGTTTCCTCCCTTCTTAGATGAGCTCTTCTTGAGAGAATAACCTCTGCCACAAAGGCCAGCCTTGATTCTGAAGTTGCCTCCTCTCCCACTTCTCCACCTCTTCACGGTCCCCCTCCGCAAGGTCCAGTGTAGGCTCAGAGGGGGTCGGCATGGCAGAAGGCGTCCTTACGGTGGTAATCTCAAGGACAGCAACCGGCAACTCTATGGGCGCCGTCTCAAGTACGACCCTATCAAACCCTCAGATGCTATCTCTGGGGCCGCTTCTGATGTATCCTCCTGTCTTAAAGGGGGAGAAGCAGTGCCCCTGGAAGTGCCGACAAAGATCAGATCCGCCTCAAGATCGAATGTCGTCTTAGAAGAACCGGTTGCAGTCTTCTTCTTCTTCTTCTGATGCTTCTTCTTCTCTCCTTCTTAGAGGCGCGCCAACCTACCATAACAAAGATTAGACAAAGAAATTACCGGACGGGCCGTGGAGCCTAAGAAATTATGTCCAAGAACGGCTTTCCTTTTCAAATGATATCAGCGCCTGCACCCACGACCTAATGTCGTCAACTGTACGAGGATGACGAAAAGTCACTGCATGAAAACAAAGGAAACTTTCGACAGTAAGAACCAACAAACTGGGGTCAAAATTGTAAACATCACGCACAACAATACTTACGTGCGTCATTCCACGCTTCTGGAAACCCATTAGGTAGGGCACAAGGTGTTCGGTACGGACATAGAAATTTACTATTGCCCTTCTCGTCCACCTGCGCTACGAAGCTTTTCTTGCCCCTAGTCCTCAACTGGCGAATCGAGCCTCTCATTAAAACCACATTGAACATTTGCAAAAGGTGATGAACAGTCACCTCCTTTTTGGCCTTCGCCGCATAAACACATACTACACTGCACACCTTCAAGGCGTACGAGGTAAATTGAGCCGGACACACTCCAAACAAGTGAAACAACTCCTCCGCTAAAGGGTAATTTGAAAGGGTGTAATCAATTCTGAAGGCCTTTTCATAGAAGGCACAGTACCCGGTCTTGGGCACGTTAGCGTAATCTAGCTCCGCGAGAACCATGTCAACGTGATCAGGAATATCATACGTCTCCCTAAAAGAGGCCATGTGGGACCGTGTCCTCTCACTACGCTCCCAAGGGTAGACTTTATGCATATTCAGAAGTCGCTCCTTTTGCTCATATCGCGTGGGAGCAGGTTGTCCGTTGATAGAGGAACAAAAACCTCCTCGGCCTCCTTGCCGTCAAAGGATGACACGGCCTGGTGGAAGCAACGTCCCTGGTTCTGGCATCATCACGCCTACGTTTAGCCATAGTGAATGAAGTAAGAAAAAGGTATTACGAGTCACAAGTTTGATTCCTGAGAATGAGAAATTCAGAGAAGAAAAAAATAGCAAACACCTGAAAAAGATAGTGAAAAGAGTGAGGAAATATTCTCCGAAAGGGATTGAAAAATGAACCTAATCCAACTCACCACCTATTTATAAGAATAGGTACATGGAAATTGAAAAGGAATGATTCAAAGAAAAAGTGTAGGAAACGTAAACGTCACGTCATAATCTGGACCACCTCGAAAGAAGAAGTAATGATCATGCATGTGATCGATGACGTCACTTCAAAAAGAAATTCCCAAAAGGGAGGTATAATGTCAACGGAATGACCTCTTCATACAACTAGCACGTCTCTTATAGGGGTATCAGCAGGAACGGCCAAATTGCCATAGGCGTCAAGCATGTAAGTCTGTCCATTAGGAACGCCCTTCAGCAGTGTCCCCATTAAACGGAGGGACTATCTGAATTGGGCAAATTTGGTTCCTCACAACCATACGCTATCAACATACGGCCTCACTAGAGAAAGCAGCCTTGGTAAGGTCGACCCAAGCAGGATCGGCCTCAGCCGACAAACGGACTGAGTGACAAGACTCGATGCAACGTTACATCAAGCTATGACACTCGTATACCGAGTCATGATTACGTCTTCTTTCCCTGTGAGTTCTCGAATCGATGAAAATAAAAGGTGACTGTAGATTGGTAGCCAATTAATGGTTATACACTACATGTAAAAAAGCTATGAAAGATGCCGGTGCATATGGTGTGAAGATTAGAATACCATGTAAATAAAAATAATAAAATTGTAATCATGCAAATTTAAGAGTGTTCTATTTCTTTTTTCTTGAATGGAGTTCTGCACTTGGAAAATCTGTAATGTCTATTGCATTTAATGAAGGGAAGTTAAAAGGTTGCAACACAGCTAAACCAATTCTTCTCTACAAAGGTTAGAGCTTGTGAAAACTACAGGTAAGATTTAAAAATTTATCTTCTATTTTAAAAACCTAAAAATTATAAATATCACTCCCCTAATTGTCAATACATGTCAAAATCACTTATTTCACACGTACCATTCCTTTTTCTTTTCTATTCACTCAATTATATGTGTCAAAATGCATGAGTCCAAGCAAGTTGCTCAAATAATTTTAATATCCGTATCAAAATATAAAAACAGCAGGCTAAAATAACTAAACTACAATTGTATCACAATTGTAAGGTACATGTCTGTCACGACCCAAACCCCGGTCGTGATGGCTTCCAACACCTGGTTAGACAAGCCCGACCATTTAAATATTTTCAGCCTAAGTGAATGCCAATTTCTAAGATAAAATTGCTAGTTTAACATTAATAAAACACTTCAAAATCCATAATAAAAAATAATAGCAGCCCAAAGGATCCGGCTTTTCAAGTCGGAGACTCTAGATATAACCGAACAGTATCCTATACAAATGATAAATTTAGATACGCAAACAAAAGATAGGCAACAGGAGAGCCTAGGTCCTGCGGACGCCACCAGCTACCTTGATAACTGCGGTACTGAACTGAGGATCAGCAGATAGTCGCAGCAAAGCCTCTGGGATCTCTGTTTCTACACACAAGGTGCGGGGAGTAGAGTGAGTACTTCCAACTCAGTGAGTAATAGCAATAAATAACAATTGAATGTAAGAAATTCTGTAAGAACACTATACAGTTCTAATATCAACATTAACGGCAATGAATAAATGCTAAATAGGGGAAAGAATCTAATCAATACTTCTTTTTCCGTCCGACTAGTTACTAACACTACTGCGGACGAAGCCCGATCCAATACCATATATATAATGCTGCGACGTGCAGCTCGATCCAAAATAATATATATAATGCTGCAGCGCGCTGCCCGATCCAATAATATAGTCGACTCCACTCACTGGGGGTGTGTACAGACTCCCGAGGGGCTCCTTCAGTCTAAGCGTTATAATATTGCGGTGTGTAGTTTGATCCATATAATATATCACTGCGGCGTGTAGTCCGATCCATATAATATATTATTGTGGAGTGCAGTCCGATCCATACACATTATATCACTACGACATGCCGTCCGATCTATAAATGTACGTATATATACTGCTGCGGCGTGCAGCCCGATCCAGTATATATAACAAATACCCTCACTACGGGGTCTTTGACCCCTCTCAGTCAATGTAGACTTGGCCTCTCGGGCCCACTAAGCTATAATTACCTCCTATCACTTCCCATCGAAATCCCCTTCAAAATCTACCAACAAGCTCTCAAGGTGGTGCAAAAGTGGTGGAAAAATTAACCCAAGTCGCGGATGAAATGTTGTAAAACTAGTCTATCTACCCCAGTTATTACTCTACGCCATTGAATCCACGACACTGCGATCGCATAGAAAAAATTCCCCAGGGCCCCAAAATCCTCTTATGTGATCGCATGATACCCTCTACGATCGCAGAGCTTCAGCCCCTCCAACTACACAATAGCATACAATACTATGCGACATCACTGAACCATCTCCCAAACATATGGGATCGCAAGCTTCCATACGCGATTGCAGAGCACAAAAATAGGCCCTTCTCGCGGCCTTCTATGCGATCGCAATGCCACCTATGTGATCGCATAGAGGAAACCATCTGTAACATTTTTTGCTAAATTCTGCAACTTCAAAAAGCCAAACACTCTCCGATTATGAAACCACCTCGAGGCCCTCGGGACCTCAACCAAAGTCACCAATGTACCCTAAAACATCATACGAACTTGTTCCAATCATAAAAACGTGCCCAAGAACAAAAATATCATCAACTCCCGACAGATTCAAGCTTAAGTTTAACTAAAACTTCTGAAACTCATATTCGATAAAAAACCCAACTAAACGGCGTCCAAATGACATGAAATTTTGCACACATAAATAAAACCACCTAATGAAGCTACGACAACTTTGGGAATTTCATTCCAACCCCAGGATCAAAATCTCACCCCTAAGTCATAAATCACCACCCAAAACTAGTTGAACAGTCAGAAATCCATTCCAAGCTCGATAACTCATAAGTCAACATCCGATTGACATTTCCTAACTAGCCTTCTCTTAAAGAGACTAATTGTCTTAATTCCAACAAAAATTTGTCCGAATTACTTCAAACTCCACAAACACCATCTAATGAAACATGTAGAAGCATAAAACAGGGACAAAGGGGATGGTAATTCACATGACGGCAGGCCGGGTCGTCACAATATCATGACGCATAAGTAAGACCAGAAAAGTATAATGAAAGTAAATGTAAATGTGACCACCCGACCAGTCATCTTTGGAATTTACGCCCCGTTTCCCCGTTAACTACTTCCCTTAAGTTCATTTGAACTATTTTGGTTTGCCAGGATGTTCGGTAATAGAATTCAGAGTGTTTTGGAACACTTAGTCTACAAATGAGAGCTTATGTGTTGGAAAATGATCCTTAATCAGAACAGTGTTAAGAAAACATCAGAATCAAAATCCGATGGTTTTGTTAGCTCCGTTAGGTGATTTCGGGGTTGGGAGCGTGTTTGGAATGTTTTTTGGATGTTCGTAGCTCATTTAGGCTGGACATGCCTAATGTTAGAATTTTTAACATTCCGTTCCGATAGTGTATTTTTTATTCAAGGGTAGGAATGGGATTATGGAAGTTTCCTTTGAACCATCATGTCATTTTGGGATGGGCGTGCAAAATTTCAGGTCAATCAGACGTATTTTGGTTAGGTTTTGAATCCTTAGCAAGTTTGGTTGGAATTGGAAGTTTCTAAGTTTAAATCATTGATTAATTAAAGTTTCTGGCATTGTATTAGGTGGTTTATGGATAGGTGCAAGTTTGAGTGATATTATGGGATATGCTCGTAGGTTTAGTTGAGGTCTCGGGGGCCTCCGGTGTGTTTCCTTGCCCATCAGGGCATTTTATGTTGAAAAATAGTTGCACATTTTCTGTTGTAGGTGTTGCAGACTTTTATTCTCTCCAATCGCATACTCATACATGGGTGGCCTTCATGGGTGGCCTTTTTCCTTCAAAGAGATCATAATTTTTCTCCTGCAATCGCATAGTATCTGAACTGCCTTGTCCACGATCGCAAACTCCCCCCTGCGCTTGCATTGAGTTAACCGGACTGGGGTCCCAGGTTCCTTTTCCATATACGCGATCTCATAGCTCTTGATGTGATTGCATAAGTAAAACTCCTATCTTTACGCGATCGCAAGCCCATTTTTGCGATCGCATAGGCCAATTTCAGGGCCTTTCAAATTTACTCTACGCGATCGAAGTAGTGTTCATTCCATCGCATTCAATAAGTTCCAAAACAGTTATAAACATTTAAAAAAAAAGAACCATTCTTCCATTTTTATGAAAGCTCAAGCTAGGGAGCTCGGTTTTGGGATATTTTTCGAGGGATTTTCAGAAGCAAATACTGGCTAATGATTCCTTACTCCTCTATGACTAAAACCCACTAATCTTATCTCAAATTCAATCTTTTATTTCCGATTTGGAATGAAAATTGAGGTAAAGTTCTTAGACTTAACATTGATGATTTGATAGGGAATTTGACCTCTTATTTGGGAGATTTTTATCTGGTTAGACTCGTGAGAGTACGAGGTTTCCGAATATGTAAAAATTTTCGATTCTGATACGTTGGCTTGAAGGGTATTTTGGTTATTTCACCTACTTTCGCTCCTTAGCCTTAATTTTAATAGTTTAATTAGTTACTTGTAACGGTATTTAGCATATGTAATTGGTTTGAATAGATTTTGGGCCACTCGGAGTCGAATACTTGTGGCAAGGACAATATTTATTTACTGTTGTTTAAAAATGCCTTGTGCATAAGGTGACGGGCGTGTACTTGTGCTAGTTAATTTACCTTACTATACTTATTTAGAATTTTTTTCTTCATGTACTTAATTGTTAAAATGCAATTTCACTTGATTTAACTTAGGGAAAGCATTTAAGTAACTTATTTGCTGTACTTGACTAAATTGCAATATTTGTGTTCATGCGAGCATGCTACACTCAAGATTTTTATCTGTTGGTTGCACTTATTTTCATCCTGTTAGTATTGATTTGTTGTGAGGTTTTATATATATGCTGGACTAACAGTTCGGTTCTCAGGAGACCCTTGTTATCGGTATGACGGAATATGGGTTCCATTCACGGAAGATCCTCTATTATTGGTATAATGGACTACGTGTTTGATTCCCGGGAGATCCTCTGTAATTGATATTACAGAATACGAGTTCAATTCTTAGGAGATCCTCTGCTATTGGTATGTGGACTATGGGTTCAATTCCCGATACATCCTCTAATATTGAGATGATGGACTATGGGTTGAATTCCCGGGAGATCCTCTGTTATTGACATGACAGATTACAAGTTCGATTTCCGAAAGATCCTCAAATATTTGTAAGAATGGACTGCGGGTTCAATTCCTTGAGCTCCATGTGGCATTCTGATATTGAGTGATTGTTCTTGTATTCGTAGATTGTATTTGTAGTCGTTCCATTCTACTTATTGTTTTGTTAGATACTCAGGATTTACTGTATTTCTTACTGTCTACTAATTTTGTATTTATTCTTATGTCTATCTCAATAAGGCCTCGACCTTCCTCGTCACTACCAAACTGAGGTTAAGCTTGGCACTTACTGAGTACCGTTGTGGTGTACTCATGCTATTCTTCTGCAAACTTTTGTTTTGCAGATCCAGGTACTTCTGGTCGAACGTGTTACCAGTTACTTCAGAGCTTTACTTGGAGACTTGAGGTGTGCATCTGCCGCATCTGCAGATCTAATGTGTTTCCTTCTACTCTACCTTTTTATTATCAGTTCCATTTCATGTATTCAGTTGTTATCGACACTTCCAGATGTTATTTTCGTATGTTATGTTTTTACTCTTAGCCTGTGTTGCCTGTGGGTTTCCCGGTCTTAGAGGTTGTTATAGTATATTAGTGGATGTGTATATGCCCGGCGGCACTCTATTCACTTCTTTTGGTATCCAGTATTTTTTTATCATTTTTCTAAAGGTTGTTAAATTTCCTCAATATGTTGGGCTTACTTAGTCTCGAAGACTGGGTGTCGTCATAAAAGGTTCACGATTGGTGAACTCGGGTTGTGACAAGTTGGTACCAGAGCTCTAGGTTCATAGGAGTAACGCGACACAGGCAGGTTATTTAGAGTCTCGTTGATTGGTACAGAGACGTATGTACTTATATACGGAAGGCTATGTAACTGTTTAGGGAAAAAAATCATCACTTATTTAAATTCCTTGTCGTGTTATATTTTTGACATCGATTCTAAACTTCTGTATTCTATTCTCTCACAGATGGTGAGGATATGCATGCCCCAGGATGATAAGGAACCCGCACCCGCTCTTGTAGCCGCTAGAGAAAGCGGCCGGGGCATGGGTCGTGGTTGCGCATGGGGTGCAGCCAGGGCACCTGCATGAGCAGGCGCCGTGGTGCCACTAGTAGACCCATCCAAGACTCAGGCATCAGAGACGCCCGTAGCCACCACAACTCTAGCTGCTTAGGAAGCATGGGCACAGTTTATGAGCATGTATAGCATGTTATCAAAGGCAGGGTTGCTTCCCCTTCCCACAGCCACGTCTTAGGCTAGGGGAGGAGCCCAGACTCTTGTAGCCCGCACTCCAAAGTAGAGGGTGAATATGTGAGCAATTTTAGGTATTATTCCTTCCCAGCTTGTAGTACTGGTTCCGCCCAGCCGCAACCCGCACTCAAAAAGTATGACCCTCCTATATTCAGTGGACTATTTATAGATGATGTTTTTGGGTTTTTGGAGGATTGTGACCGCATCTTTCGTACCATGGGTATTACTGCCTCGAGCGGGGTTTCTTTCGCATCTTTCTTGCTCCGGGGAGCCGCCTATGATGGGTGGCACACTTTTGAGTGAGACAGACAGGACGAGGCTGCCTCCTTGAATTTGACTCAGTTTAAGATATGTTTCAGAGAGATTTTGTTTCCCAGAGCCTCCGAGATTCATGGCGTGTGATGTTTGAGATCTTGCGCCAGGGCCTTATAAGTGTCTCTGAGTATGCCATCTGTTATACTAGGTTGGCCAGGCATGCGCCTGCTTTGGTGGCTACCATTCAGGAGAGGGTTTGTAAGTTTATCGAGTGTCTTATTCCTTCCATCAGGTCTGGCGTGGCGCGAGATTTGGAGATGGATATACCCTATAAGCAGGTAGTGAGCATAGCCAGGAGGATAGAGGGTATGCATGCCAGAAAGCGAGATGAGATAGTGGCCAAGAGGTCTCGAGAGTCTTGTCATTTCTCTGGTACCCGTACGTCAGAAGCAGAACGTCATGGTAGGGGCTATACGGGTTGCCTAGTTCACTCAGCTCTTTCATTCATCCAGTATTACTCCAGCTCCTCCCTGGTCACAAGAGCCTTATTATGTACCTTCGGTTTCTAGTGTTGCTCTTGCGCAGGGAACCTCAGGAGGTCAGTCTAGTAGGGGTGGGTCCAGTAAGTCACAGCAATCGCGCCCTCTTAAATCTTTTTATGAGGGCGGGGATACCTGCCACCTTGTTAGAGAGTGGCCCAGACGTGGGAGGGGTGCGCCTTCTCAGATTCCACAGCCTCAGCATGCCCCACAGGATCAGCAAGCCATTCTTCCAGCTCCAACTACTGACCCACCTGCCCAAGAACGATGTAATGAGTTTCCTGGAGAGGCTCAATTACATCACCTGGTTTATAGCTCAATCCCTGTCATTTGTAAACACATATTCAATGTGTGGAAGAAAGACGCTGCTACAAAATAGATCGATGATTTTTATAAAGCCTTTGACAAAATCAAGGAATACCTGTCAACGCTGCTAGTTTTTGTTTTTCCTGAACCAGGTTGACCTCTATTTGTCTACCTTGCAGTATTCGAGGGAGCATTTAGTTGTGTTCTAGTAGAACAGGATGAAATAGGGAGAAATGATCAAGCCATCTACTATCTATTTAAGAAGTTCACCCCATATGATGCCAAGTATTCTCTCTTAGAACACCCCTATTGTGCTCTGACTTGGGTAGCTCAGAAGTTGGCGCATTATTTCTGTGCCTATACCACTTATCTTATATCAATAATGGATCCACTGAATTATTTCTTCCAGAAACCCATACCCATTGGCAAGAGAAGATATTGCACAATCCAATGATGGTTGGAGAATGGTTTTCTATAGAGCAGCAAATTTCAGAAGAATTGGCATAGTGTCAGTCCTAGTATAAGAAACCAGCAACCATGATCCGGTGTCTGCCAAGCTCATGTCTCTATGCACCAATAATATGCCTGAGTACGAAGCATGAATCTTTGGGCTCAAGCTGCCCATTGACATGAACATTCAAGATTTGCTATTTATCGGGAATTCAAACTTTCTCATACATCAGGTTCGAGAAGAATGGGCATCCAAGAACTCTAAAATACTTTCTTACCAACATCATGCGCAGGTGTTGAGGAAAAGGTTTATAAATATAGAATTCCAACAAGTTCTCAGAGTCCATAATGAGTTTGCTGATGCATTGGCTACCTTATCATCTATACTACCACTAAAATACTACCACTTTAATTTATTTCTCATGCATAGATCAAATACTGCCACTTTATATTCTTTCTGTCGCATGGATGAAATACTGCCACCTTTATTTCTGTCTTAGATCGGCTGAATGATCGCCATCTTCTGCATTTCATGGCCTGAAAGATCGCCAAATTGTCCAAAGGAATCATTGTTGGGAGGCAACATTTTCATAGCCTGAGAATGTAATGCCATGGCCTGAGGACCCCCGTTTTATCTTTTGCATATCATTATTCAAAGGCATTATAGTTCGGAGGCATCATTCGCATTGCCCCCGAGAACATCACTATATAGCTTGTGAATCCTTTATCATACGCTTCATGGTCCAGGATGTCATTGTCTAAGGACGTCATCCTAACCTTTCAAAGACAACAATCATGGTCCAACGGGAACTTGCATCACATTTCATTTTTGCACAATATATGTTTGTATTGCTCACTCGCAGGTACACCGGCTACCAATGGCCATCTCAGACTTCAACTACCTTTTATAATATATCCTACTCCGGTTCTAATAGCCTATCATACTTCAACTACCTTTCTCAACCTGAACATCGCGTCCGTTCTTTTCGAAAAACTCCATCGGCATATTTCATCTATGGATCCTAAACTACATATGGACTGATTTCTGTAAACTCAGGGATATGTAGGCAGCTCAAGAGCCACATCTTTGCCAAAGCTGTGCAAATCATTTCTTTCGGTCAAAATTGGCCATCATAACTTTACTACAACAACTCTTCCATCCTTCCCTGGTAAAGAGGGGCAACTGTTGATACCCAATTGTTTACCTATGTATTTTGTATGCAAAATACCTTCAAACTAAAATGTGTGTGTGTGTGTATATATATATATATATATATATATATAAGCCTGCGCAAGGGCTTTAGTATTTTTTTCAATTTTAAAGTATTTTCAAAATTATTTTGTAGTATGTTTGAGCAGTACAAAATGTAATAATTATTCCCAAGATTATTATTTTGGTGAATAAGTTATTTTTTGATCATATTTCCTCCAAAATATAACTGAAGGGATTTTTTTATATTTGTACAAAATTTATTTGGTATGTTTTAAAGCTAAATTGCATATAATTAAAATTAGAGCCTATATTAATATTTCATAGTATTTTATAAATATGAAATTATTTCCAGCATTTTTCATTCAATATTTATGTATCATTAATAAGACTAGTACCTTTAATTTATTTTTACAAATTATTTATTATTTTTATAAAATAATAAAGAGAAAATGACTATTTAAATAACAACAATATTTTACTTCAAGTTTAGCCTAATACAACCCCAATTAAACCCCAATTTCAAATTTTGAACTCCAACCCAATTCATTCAATTACCGGATCCGTAACCTGCATAAATGACCCACTCGGTCCCTCCGTTTAATCAAGGTCGTTAATCTAAATGATCAATGATTACATTTCATTCTATCCTTTTTATTTCACCAAACACCCAGCACTAAAATCATTTTCCCAAACCTGCCGTATAGAAATCCTCTAGTCTCTCAAACTCTCAAATCCTTTCCTCTAACCCTAGCAACTTCTTGTCACCCTCACCTCGAAACCAACGGAATCTATGGCTTCTCACGCTACGAAACCTTTATACTCACATCCTACTGCTCATATGAGAGAGATTCTTGAAAGGTTGAGGAAATACTTCAAGGATCTTCACTCAAATCATCACCGACTCGAGGTTCCCGACTATCTCTGACTTGCTCCGGCATATCCTTGTCTCCTAAATCGGATTTCAACTTTATCTGACTTAGATTGGACCTTTATAAAGACTTTCTCACTTTATATTTAACTATTCGATGTTTTTCTCCAATTCTTTTTAGATATGTTATGTATCTATGCTATGCATAAATTTTTAAATGATTTCCCTAATTTTTCCTTTGAAAATCGCTTTCAAAATCCTTCATATCCAATTTAGGGTTTTTGGAAAGTATTCAAGTGTTTTTATGATTTTTCTTCTTTATTATTTGTATTATTTCTCTTACTGTGTTCCTATGTCATGTTCTCACTCTCTTTCTACTATGTTCTTATGCTTTTTATACGATGTTCCTGTGTGTCCTACTCCCGAGTTTCATACTCCCTGATTGAATGTTCTTTAATGGGTTTTCTATACTCCGTCCTTGCATATTCTTCTACTATGTTTTCTACTCTATGATTCTCGTATGCTTGTTTCACTATGTTCTGGTATCTTCATCCTTAATAAGCGTGCATTTCTTCTACTGTTTATTCTACTATCAGTTGTTCTCTCACTACGCTTCAAAACTAGTTTCTTCATTCTGTTCGCTTTGATCTTTCTACTTGTTTGCATGTTTTCTCATAAGCTTATGAAAGAAACCATTAATCCTGTTTTTGACTACTTACCTCTCTATCTCTGTGTTCGATTCAAGGCGAAAACCCTAGAATTTGGGATTCCACCGAAGTTTAATAATGTAGGTTAGCGTTTTATTTTATAGAACCCTAACTCTCTGCTAAGCACTCCTACATTTATTATTTCTACTGATTTTACAAGGTCATGGAGAATATGTTGGTATTTAAGCGTACATGTATGCTTTTATATCTTTGTTGAATCTTTCTCTAAAATGATTTCAATTAATGATTAAATCAGAATTTTTTTTAGAGTTCAATTGATTGTGATTGATTTTTCTTGATTAAATCTTCTTTCTTCACCTTTTCTGACTGGGTTCCTTCATACCAAATATTTGGACCTTTGATTTCTTGGTTGTTAATTGATTCTCTTTGTTTAATTATTCAACCGTGTACATTAAAAAACCTTGTCCTTAAATAACCCTTGTTTATCTGCCTTCAATTGCATGCTTTGCACAAAGAGTTTGATTAACTTCTTTCCTCAATTGGTTCATACTCATTTGAATTTGATCCCCTTAATTAAATGGAATTTTAGGTGGTTGTTTGAAAATCCCACATCAATTATTTTCTTACATTATTTTTCATGATTTTCACACTATAAATATCCGACCCTCTTTTCACAACACACAAAACTGAATACACTTCATACTTCACTCTTACAATTTTCACAATCTCTTATGTACTTTCACTTAGAAGTATTCTTGTCTGCACTTTCGTTTTCACAAGACTATTGCTTTCATTTTGCTTGTCTCTTCAAAACTGGTATGTCTTGATTCATTTCCCGGCATCCTTCCAAATGTGTTTATTTACACTCTTTGTACACATGTTTACTTTCTGCAGAATTTGACATTGAAATGTTTATACGCTACTGCTCGGTTTACTTTCTTGTAAAGACTAGTTTCCCATCTCATTACCCTCTATGTTTTTTTAAGTGGGGACTCACGGAATGGCAACAAGAATTGTTGCTCATGAACTGAATTTTGACACCCCACCCCCCAAGTAGGTTGGAGGGTGTGTTAGTACGTCTCATTGCTGGGTAATACCTTTGCCTACTCGTTTCTTGTATCCCCACTCCCTATGTATGTTGAATTAAGGTATAGCCTGGAAGCATCCCAATTGCTCTCCAAGGCTGAACCTGACCTTCAATAGGCCCTAACTCCTCAATTTACAAATAACAAGCTAGTCAGAGGTGTGCCAACACCCCAAATTGCTTGGCATGACCACCAGCTTACCATTTCCCTTATACCGCACTTGCACTTTCTCTTAGCCCCTAAGTTCTACCCCATCCTATGAGCTTTACCATGGGATCTTGAGTTTCCTCTAAACTTGGACATTTGAGGGCTGGCTCTTCCACACTGCACTGTAATCTGATTCTACAATTATCTTTGGGGTGTAAGCATTGCGTGGAGATCTTGAAGCTCCTTGGAACTTTGACATATCCCAAATAAAAGAAAGGCTTTACAAATATGATCCTAGAAGTTAATTTATCTCATATTTTTAGACTATTTGTCTGAATTAGGCTGATTAGATGTAGATGTAATCACTAATATAATTTTACTTTCTTTCTGATTCATTGAGTTTGTAATAATACTGTAATAACTATTTGGGTAGATAGTGAAAAGCGATGGGACTAAATGCATGTGAAGAGGTAGATATCATGTCTATAGGGAATTACTACTTCCAAAATTCTGTATCTCATATAGATAATTTCTTAAATTCTGCATCTCATATAGATATCATGTCTATAGGGAATTATTACTTATAAAATTTTTGCATTTCATACATATATCGTCGCTATAGGTCTTCCTGCATCTTATATGAATACCATGTTCGTATGTTTTTCTGCACTTCGAAAAGATACCATGCCTATAAATCATTACTGAGATTCTGCACTTCCTATAGATAGTATGCCTATAGGACTTCTTGCATTTTTCATATGCATCTATCACTAGGCAAACCATTTATAGGAGTTAAATAACCAATTGCTTATAGATGACCTAACAATTGGATCTCTCCATGACAATAACAACGATTAAACTCATTAACGCATAGAAAACATGTCTATGGGAGCTGCCAACTAAAGCTGAATCGTCCACTCACTTCTAAGTCTAAAATCAGTAGAAATTTTGTTTAACACCCGCAAGAACTTATGAACTTGTAACTGACAATGCTTTTTCTGCAATCAGTTTACTCCTATTTTTCAGAAAGTAATAGATATCATATCTATAGGTCCCGTTTAACTCATAGGTAAACAGTTAGATAATTAAACAACTATGTCAGTCTTTGACAACTACATCTAAGCAGGCTAATTTCGACTCCCTATTTGGGAAATATGTTGTAAATAAACCTATCGTATGCATTAATTTAATTTAGACCTAACTAGTATGTGTGTGACATGCAAAACTATATGCTTCTCTTTGATTTAAGGAGGTTTATTTGAGCCATATCAGCTTACTTGCTTTCCCAATACTTGCTGTATATGGTTTGAATGTCACCTTATAATTTTATCATTTGAAACTCTAAAATAGTTCCCCCAACTACCTCCCTTTTAGGATTGGTAGTCTCATATCCCTTCGTGACTGATAGGATTGCGACGGGTGCTACAAGTAACGATACTATTTTGTTCTTTAATAACTTAATAGGGTAGGAATGGTAGATATGGACATGATGACCGATGCACTAATATCATGTGTGACCCCTCTTCTGAGGAGTGATTGCTGGATATTGCATTGATGTGATCCATATCATTCATAAACCTAGGACCCCCTTCCCTTTACTTGTTTATTTTCAGACATTGATTAAAACTAATTTCCTCAAAAATCCTTCCTTCCTTACCTTTCTCAAAAAATACATTTTAGCTTATCTACATCATTAAATGCAAGTCCTTTATTTAAGACCTAATTGATTATTTGTTTATATAATATCACAATTGTAACATGGCCGGGAACAACACTAGTGGATCCTGAGGGGTGCTTACACCTTCCCCTCAGGATAATTTCTAGCGCTTACCCAAATCTCTGGTCTCTAAATCAAAAAACCCTCTTAATGTCATAATGTACTTAATCATTTGGTGGCGACTCTTCAATTCAAAACCCGATTCGCAAAAGGAACGAATTATCCTCTCAAATGTCACAAGCTCGAATTTGCCGTAAACAAGGGTCGCGACAACGGACAGACCATATGCGATCATGTGGACCATAATGCAATCGTGATGACCTGTGATCCCTCACCTTAGTGAAAGCGGGATAGACTTCGTGAATGGAAGAAAAATCCTCCCCGCTAGTCCAGTTCCTCTACACGAACGCGTGTTCCCAATCGGAAACGCGAAGAAGGAAACCAGAACTGGGCTGCGTCAATACTTTTTGCAATTCTCTAAGTACTAAAAATGAACCCTTAAGCATCTCAAACACATCCAAGGCCCCTGGGACATCAACCAAAAGCACCAACATAAACTAAAACATCATTCAAACTTGTTCCAACATTTCGAACACTACAAGTAACACCCATTTTTCATCGAATTCAAGCCTAAAAATTTTAGAAAAACACTATAAACAACACTTTCGATCAAAAAGTCTACAAAACCTTGTCCGAATGACCAGAAATTTTGCATTTACATCACAAATGACATGATGAAGCAACTGCAACTCTCGGAATTCCATTCTGACCCTCGAATTAAAATCTCAATATCCAACCGGAAACTGAAAATTAAATAATTGACATTTCAAGCCTAAATTAGCTACCGACCTCTAAAATACTATCTGAACACGCTCCTAACCCCAAACATACCAAACAGAGCTAGCGAGACCATCGAATACCTATTCCAAGGCCGTATTGATACTGCTTGAACTACGATTAACTTTTCAATACATATGCTGTCATTTAGGGACTAAGTGTCCCAAAATCTCTCAGGAACTCAAAACCGAAAATCCCGATGAATCAAATTCGCAAAAATAAGCTTCGTAAAAGTAGTTAATAGGTGATCGGAGCATTAAATTTAAAGACGACCGGCCGGGTCGTCACAATAACTTTTAATGTAGTAAGGAGGTAATGACCCCACCATTGAGTCCGAGTGGATTGCCCGAGGAATTTATAGGAGAATGTATTCACTTGTGGAGGGATTGGCAGAATCTATCGCTAAAAAGGAAGTGTCCTTGTTCCTATTAATCTCATTGCACCACCAGATAAGGTAATGTTTTAGTATGTTATCGTCATCTGAGAGGGATGCAGAGTCGACGGGTATCGATTACATTATTTGCCCTATCAACCTAAAGTTATTAAGTCAGTCAAATTAAAATTTCTACTCATTGCATATGTACATCTATATTAAAGAATTCTCTAAAACATTGTCTTGTCAAGCTATTGAATAACAAAACATTGCATATATCGACTCTTTGAACGAGATGCATTATTCGTCAATCCATTGAATTACAAATCCTCTTATTTATATTCTTGTGGAATTAAGTTCTATTATTGTGTCCATGCATTATGCTTCCTAAATTCTCAACAAGGGACTATATTCGATGAATCTCTTACAAAATCTTTGTATTTAAATTTTCATCCTATACTTGCTTGTGTCTATACTTGCACAATCGTAATGTATACCTATGTAGTGTCAAGTTCCATGTAAAGCATCCCTGCATTGCATTCCTTCTCCGGTTACACTATTACTTAGTTGTGTATATTGCATATATTGTTTGAAAAATTACTCTAATATCTTGCAAGTATGATCATGAAAGCTTCTTGATGTCTAGTCACATAAGAGCATACCTTAACACCAATCACATGAGTGCATGTCAATCAAAATTGTCACTGTTGCATATAGACTCTCTAAAAATTGAGATCCTCACATCCATGTCATAGGAAGATCTTCTGTCTCCATCTTAGTATAACATTCATGTCCACTTGGGACTTCCCGCAGTAAGTAGCTCACTTTTTTTTGTACAGAAAAGGTCCAAATATGCCCGTGAACTGTGCGAAATAAGATAAATATGCCTGACGTTATTAGTTTGGCCCACATATGCCCAAAACGTCCAATAGTTGGGCATATATGCCCTTATTTGATGGAAACATGAATTTTTTTTATTTAGTTTATTGATGCCAAATTAACCAAATATAACTTAAAAATAACCCACCCGAACCAACCCACTCTAATTTTAAAAGATCCAAAACATATAACCTAAAAAAGAAACCCCCATACCTAAAACATACGCTCCCCACCCCATTCCAGCTTCTCTACACACGAGCTCTTTTTCTATCATATTCTTCATTCTGTCTTCTTCTTCCTTCCGTCTTCTTCTTCCAAAACAAAACCTTTCCATCTTCAATCTTCAGGAACAATAGGCCGTCACCATCTTCAGGAACAAAACCTTTACGAATGTCGGAATGTTCGAGTTCTTCAAATAGCCGTAGAAGGATGTGTGGATGTGGAGTTGCTGCACTACATCTCATATCGCAGACTGAAATGAATCCCAGAACACGCTTTTTCAGGTATCATAAACCTGATGTAATTTATTAATTTTTTTACCTAACTAATTCTTATTCCGACAGATTTGGATCAATGATTTTTGCAAATTTGTAATCTACTTTATATGATGTTATGTTGTATTGCAGAAAATTGGATGTGGTTATTGGGAGTGGAAAGACGATGAATTTCAACCAACATCTATTGTTGTCATCAACAATTTGAAAGGGAAAAGGATGCTCTTCTTAAGGAAAGATGTGGAAGCAGAGTGGAAAAATTATTTGTTATGTTTTTGGGTTTCACTATTGGATTTGTTGTTAGTTTTATGTTTTGAGGGAAGACTTGAAATTATGATTGTAGTTGTTTATGGATGTAATTGCTTATGGTTCTTTGAGTTTTATAATTTAGATGCATTGTATTGTAATGATGGGACAAAAATTGTTGTAATACGCATTGTATTATTTATGATATGCTTGGCTTTTCCAACATTGAAGAATGTTTGGCCGAAAGTACTGCCAAAGATCATACAATAACAGGCCTCAAGGTTCCTGTTGCTTAGCATATTACTCACAACTAATAGTCAGCTATGTTACTAGTTTACAGCCAGCTATGCGATGACACTTCAAAACAAATAGTCACCGCTTCAAACAAAACAACTATTGTAAGCTAACTGAGAGGAAATTATGACCAAATCAATACAACTTCAAAACAGAGATAAGCAGTAACCACAACTATAAGCTAACAATCACAAAAATAACCAGTTAACATCTAGTAAAATGCTAACATCAACAACAACAGTACTCAATAAATAGTTAAACCAAGATAATATTCACCAAAAATCAATATTCTTGTGCATAATAGTTATCCATAATGAGACAACTTATGCTTAATTTCAGCATTTGGTACGGGGACTCCTTCATCATTTGACTTTATCTTCTTTTTCTTTTTTCTTGCTTCAGCTTGGAGCTGGCTAAGTGTAACTTCAGCTTTCTCCTCCCAAGTTGCCTTTGTTGGTGAGGCAGGTTTGTCGGCATAGACACCCGATCTCCCCCCCCCCCCCAACTAGTAAATTGAATCCTTCTACTCCCGTTGAAATTCTTGCTTTCAGCCTCCTTTCCTTAAGTATTTTCCGTGACTCAGAGATGATTTGCGGCCTCAATAGTGGATCTTCCTCATCACCAATATTTGGACCATAAGCTTGTGATTGTTGTGTTATGAGAAAAGTAAACAGATTGTTGTGTAGTGACTTGAGAATTGTAGTCAGATTGTTGTGTTTTGACTTCAGTTCAAGATTGTTGTGTTTCCTCATCGCCAATATCAGGAACATCTTTATTTTATCAACCAAAGAATGAGTTATTAAGAAATAGTCATACTTTAAATTTCCAATATATGTTTGTTTTACCTTGATACAAGCCCTAGAGTTGTGGTTCTCTCCACCACATTTGATGCATGTCATCATAGTTCCTTTTCCTTGAATAACTCAACTCCCCTTCCACTTGCTTGCTTAATCAAGTTCCCTATTTCTCTTTACCTTGGGTCTGCCCATAGTCTTGGCAATTTCGGCAGGATCCATTGCTTGGCTAGGATTAATTTTCCAAAATTTAATACCCCTAACTAGTTGAAACTTGTGCTTGTAAGTTAAGGAATAAGCTTCACTGCTATAATACCAATGTATTGTTCCTTAGGATCACCCTTTCAAAAGTAAGAAATAAAACTAATTAGATAACTTGGAAAATATGAGCTCAAGTGAGAAAACTAACTTAAGATATTTCATACAATATCATATATTTGTGCTTTGACAACATGGGGCAAGGGATCTCAGAAAGTTGCCATAATCTACAAATGCATATTTAATGTTCAAGATCTACAGTATGTATATCACCACCTTCTTTTGCCAATTTGCCTCAATATGTCTTACACAATAGCTGTGATGAGCTTTAGGAAGTATATTCTGCACAACATCAATTAACCCCTATGATAAAACAATAACAAACAGTCATAAAAGGCAAAAGATATAAGTGTATACAAGAGAATAATAGAAATCAGGGATGAAAGTTCCAGTGTTTACGTTTTGCATATCTGATATGAAAGTCACTCCCTGTCCATCATATAGCTCAATAGAAAGATTCAAACATCCTGAAAACCAACCACAAGTCCTGGACATTTCCTTGTCTACCACAGCCCATACAAGAGATAAAATTGGTTCATACAATCTTGACCAATAGCCACTAACAACTTACCCTTAAATCTACCCTTAAGAAAGATATCATCCAGCCCAATTAGTGGTCTCAAGCCATTATTCCACCCATTTTTAATGCATTGAAGCATATGTACATCCTTCAGAACTTTCTTTTCCTGTATTGAAGAGCATTCTTTGATAAATTGATCACAAAATCACTGTCGGGTTAGATTGTCTTGTTTCTTATCCGTATGCCTAGAGTTTGTTATACTCATCAACAAAACTACCCTCCAACTTCTTCAGAGCCAAACCCTTGGCCCTTTTGAGCTTACTTTTGGACACATTTAAATTAAAACCACTCTCAAACTCGGCTTTCATATCCTCTAACTTGTACTTAGAATTGTACTTCACATTTCTCTTTAAAAATTGGGACAAAGTATTTTGATCAGCCTTAGCATTTTTGAAAGATGGATCACATGTGTGTTCATCTTTCAATGTTTTGATTCTAATGGCATTTTACTTCTTATCATTTAAAATATACCATCTAAAAGGGCAGCATTCAACACACTTGTAACTAGCCCAAGTCCTATCAGCTTTAAGCAACTTCAACCTTTTTTATTTACGAGTGAGTAGAAGCTTACTGCACTTCTAGCTTCTACAATATACTTAAATGTAATACCTACCTCTAACTCCTCAAATTTGTTCTAACTTATCAGTTAGAACCATCTTCTTTTCTTTGACAATACCATCAAGTTCTATAGAATTATCCTCAAAACAATCTGATTCATCAAAATAACTTCCCCCAAGACTATGTTCACATTCAAAAGCTACATCAATGTCTATAGAATATGTTTTTGTATGTTCTGTAATATTTTGAGCAAATACCATTAAGCCAAACTCATCAATAGAAAATTAATTAATAACCTTGAAGTGTTTAGAAAGCAAGCAGTAAAGAGTCTTTACACCTTCGTCATCAGTTACCAAGTAGTACCTTCCCGAAGGTCCAGTCACTAAAAAATGTTCGACAGAACTAGACCCTAACTTTTTTGTAAACTCTTCACAAATAAAATCATATTTAATAAGATAAGAGACATAACCAGAAAAAGTGTGCACTGACATCTTGTTATTTATGTCTTGAGGGAAATGACCTAACTACCCCCATAGTGAAGCACCTAGTCCACTTTATCGTTCATTTTCAATGGACTTCACATGTAAAGCTATAGAAAAAGGGACAACGAAGGGACCATATTAGCATGTATAAAGTAGTGATATTCAAAAATACAGATAAAAAAACATGTCAAACACTGTCCAAGATAAACCATCAAAAATATCAAATTAACTGACTCTTTTTTGTTCTTTACTGTGTTAAAATACAAAAATATATCAGAAACAATATCACTCCTTATTGGATACTAACAAAGTGCAGCTGTCCCTACATATGAAACACACACATAAAAAAATCGAAATCCCATATATAACACATAAAAAACGAATAAAGTAGTCATAGCTGAAGATGGAAGATGGAACACCCTAGCTTATCATACTCAAAGATGGAAGAAGAAGACAGCATGAAGAAGATTTATAGAAGGAGCTCGTGTGTAGAGAAGTGGGAACGGGGTGGGGAGCATATGTTATAGGCCTGGGCGATTCTATTTTAGGTTATATGGTTTAGGTCTTTTAAATTATGGTGTATCGGGTCGCGTGGATTATTTTTATGTTGGGTTTGGTTAATTTGGAATCAATCAATTAAAAAAATAAAAAAATCAGGTTTCTGTCAAATAAGGTCATATATGCCCAACTATTTGACGGTTTGGGCATATGTGGGCCAAACTAATAACAACGAGTATATTTATCTTGTTTCTCATAGTTCACGGGCATATTTGGACCTTTCATGGTTGCCCGTAAGGTGGTCGTTTATTGCAGTTGGTAGTTAATATAGCGGAAGCATATCTAGCTCATAACAAATATTTATTTTCTTGTTACATCTATGCAATATTTTGTGTTCCTTAGTCAGTGAATTCATTATGGCAGTTTCCCCAAAACCTTCTTGATAACCACAAGAGAACATATCCTTCCATGAGCCATTGTGTCACTTCCTTTCTCGTAAGGACCCTTACTAGGCTCTCGACCAAGCAAACTTTTGGAGGTTATCGTAGCACAACGCCTGTTTTTCTTGTCTTTCTTTCTTTCATTAGCATCTCGGTATTAATCAAAGTCAAAATCCATGGAGAAATCCTTATGAACACCTGCAAAACTTTCATGATTATTTTATATTACCTCATTAGGTTCCCACCTTACTTCAAGTTCATCAAGGGTTGATAGCATGTCGTAATTACTGAGATTGAATGATCTCCTTTTGATAATGGATTACCTATGTATGAGCTAGTCAAACGATTTGCTTATCATCCTAACTCCCGCCTTTTGGTTTTGGGTTGATAAATGAGTAATACACTTAGTAACACATTTATTCCAAAATTATTCTCTCATTTGAGCCGTATAGCGTCTCCTAATTTGGATGGTAATAGTTGGTTGTGTAGAAGTGTGTTATAGTGTTTCATTGTGAAATAGAGTTGCTAAACATTACTGGATTTTTGAATTCTGGAACTATACATCATGTTACTATAGAGATCTTCTTTCAAAAGTGTAGCTTCTCGTAATCATTTTATATTACCACCATTCCTAGTGGTTACAATGTAAAGGTTACTTCCAAAAGGCTTTCTCACTTTCTTTTCATTTGTCTTGCATTATGTGTTGAGTACCCATAACTTCATTGCTATATTATCTCAATGTCTCCACTATTTATCCAACTATATGATCTAATTTAATTAACCTCTCTATTATGTACTCTACAAGCGCCCTGAGAATGCAAAAATTTCCCCTTTTCTACAGACTTATGATGTCTTCAACTCTGTTTAAGCTTGTCGATTCCAAGTGGTGCTCTTAGTTGTGTTTCCTTACTATCCATTTTCATCTGGAAACTCTCCCCATGAATCTTATTTTATGCCTTATGGCATCAAGGGTCGGGGTATGTTCCTTTTTTTTGGATAAAATTATATTACTCGCACTCCTTATGAGATTTTCTCCTATACAATCATCTATCTGCTCCACTTGTCCATGTGACTAGATAAGTGCATCAATACTTCTCACCCTTTCATAATTATTTATATGGTCTCTTCGAGGTCTTTTTCTATACTAGCTCGTAATGATTTTATGTACTTTTTTGCCGTTGTTGACGATTTTCTAGGACTATGAGGGCTCGTTTCATGGGTTCCAAAAGTAATTTTTTCCTTAAAAGATCACGATTAAATTGCCATAATTTCAAACCAAAGTGTTTCCCCATTTCAAAAGTCATGAATAGGTCGGATTTGATGAGTTTATGTGGCTCTCTACTAACTCGACTTCTAGGAGTAGTGACAACGTCATTGTCATATAAGGGAATTTTTCTACGTATGGTATTCCACCGCCTTAAGAAGGGTTAGATTATTCAAATTATGATAATCTCATAAGTAGATGGCTTCTTTTCCCTCGTCACGCACTTGTGGCATACAGTCATTGTGTCGCTTATTGTTAAAAGTGAAATTAAATTCCACATATTTTATTTGTAGCCTCAATTACACCCATGTTGAAATAGTCTTATCATTTGAGCTCAACTACTTACATTACACCCAGGGACACAATTGGTGCATCCTACTTGATCGCCTCTTTATAAATCTCAAGTTCACATACATGGTATCCACCTTATCTAAGAATTTTAGTTACCAAGATGCTTCATCTATCTAATAATTGTTTAGTCGCCTGGATTAAACTATGTCAGCATCATTAATTGAAATCCTCATGTCTCTGAGTATGTAGCCTGATGAAATACTCTGCTCAACACATTAGTGAATTCCTGAATAATTTCATCCCTATATAGAACTCTGTTACTACTTACGGTATTGGATCTACTTGGTACTGAAGTTTCAAATGTGTCAAAGTCATGCTGTGATCACATATATTCCGTAGGTAATTTTATAATCAATTTATTATAGCACGTCTTAGAGTAATCATGAAGGTCACCACAAGTTTAGTTTAAGTGTTCACATAGCAATTTAGAATCTCGGAGGGTGAACCAGTTATTGTCGAAATTCTCCATGTAGAGGGTATGTGAATTGATGATGAAGGGCACGTAAGCACAATTCCCATTGGGTCGCACTAGGAGTATGATGTTTCCCCATACTTGTTCCTCATAAACTTGTGTTTTTATATGTCTATGTCTAAGAAGGTAAGTGGAGATCATTTGTGTATCAGCCTTGTGAAGATAATTGAAGGTGAATGTTAATAGATAGTTTAGAGGTTGGGGTTGTTTCGGTCAATGCGTTATGGAAGAGCCTTAAAGTACAAGAGGCCACATTTAAGGCCGAGAGTATTTTGGAAATAAAGTATATTCTCTTGATTGAATAAAAGTTGGTTTTTTATTTGAAAGGTTTCTTCTAGGTGTTATGATTTAAAAATATCAGTCCAAGTGTAGGTATCATCCTGATAATATTGTGATTGTAAAAGACTACAATCACTATTTCAGTCCATGTCTAGGTATCATTCTAAAACAATTGGGAGTTAGTAATTTTAGGCACTTGGGATAGGTTAAAAAAGAGATATCTATGTGATCGATGACGACGGACTGTACAAGGAATGTGGCGAGAGAGGAGTTAGGGATATCTTCGGGCCGCACCGGTGTCCGAAAATTAGACTGGTGGTGGAATGCAGTTGTCTAAGATAAAGTGGCAGCAAAGAAGGTGTCTTACCAGAGGTTAGTAGGGTGCACTAGCGAGGAATAGAGTTGAGCAAAAAATAAGAGGTATAAGGTAGCTAGGAAGGAGCCGAAGATGGCGGTCACGGAGGCTAATACTATAGCTTTTTCATGTATGTATGAGGAACTGCGGAACAATGGCAGGGAGAAAAAGTTATTGAAAATTGCTATGGTGAGAGAGAGGACGACTCGGGATCTAGACCAAGTCAGGTGCATAAAAGATAAGGATGGAAAAGATTTGATTGGGGATGACCAGATTAGGAGAAGGTGGTAGACCAACTTTTATGTGAACCAACTTTTATAAACTTCTAATAGAAGAAAGGGATCGGGATATTGTACTAGGTGAATTGAGGAATGTATTCAGTCCCCAAGATTTAAGTTATTGCAAGGGCATTGAGGTCGATGAGGTTATGTAGGTGATGATTAAGATGGAGTGGGACATAGCTATCGAGCTGGACAAAATTTCGGTTGAACATTGGAGGTGTGTGGGTATGTGTATGTTGGGCAGATCTTCACATGGCATTTATTGATTTGAAGAAAGCGTTCGATCGGGTCCCTAGGGAGGGCTTATGGAGTTACTTGGAGGCTAAAAGGGTTCTGGTTGCCTATATTAGGGTGATTAAAGATATGTATGATGAAGCTATGACTCGGGTTAGGACAGTAAGAGGCGACTCCGAGGACTTTTTGGTTATTAATGGGTTGCACCAAGGGTCTGCATTTAGCCCATTCCAATTTTTCATGGTGATGGATGCACCAACCCATCATATTCAAGGAGGGGTTCCATGGTGCATGCTATTTGCTGATGACATAGTTCTAATTGACGAGACACGATGCAACGTCAACGAGAGGCTAGAGGTGTGGAGACATGCCCTTGAGTCTAAAGGTTTCAAGTTAAGCATGACGAAGACGGACTAACTCGAGTGCAAATTTAGGGCCGAGCCGATGGAAGCGAGAGTCGACATGAGGCATGAATCATAATTCATTCCCAAGAGGGGTAGTTAAAGTACATTGGGTCAGCCATTCATGGGATCGGGGAGATCAACGAGGATGTCACACAGCGTATATGGGTTGGGTGGATGAAGTGGAGGTTAGCGTCAGAGTCCTATGTGACAAGGAAGTGCCACCGTTACTAAAAAGGTAAGTTTCATAGAGCAGTGGATTGGCCTGCCATGTTAAATAGAACGAAGTGTTGGCCAGTTAAGAACTCAAACATACACTAGATGAAAGTAGTAGAGATGAGGATGTTGAGGTGGATGTGCGGGCATACAAGGATGGATAATATTCGGAAAGAAGATATTTGAGAGAAGGTGAGTGTGTCGCCCATGGAGATCAAGATGCGGCAAGCAAGACTTAGATGATTCGGGCACATTCAAAGGAGGAGACCGTGTGCACCAATGAGGAGGTGTGAACGACTAGCTATGTTACGAGGATAGGTAGATAGAGACCTAAGAAGAATTGGGGAGAGGTTATCAAGAAAACATGGCGAGACTTAGGATTGCTGAGTTTAGGGCCCTTGACAAGGAATTGTGGATGTCAAGCATTAAGGTTGTAGGCTAGGGAAAGTTGTGAATATTTCTACAGCGCATTAGAGTGAAATTACTGAGATAAGACTTAGTTTTAGGGTGCTACTGGCCATCTACTGATGTTGGGCTTTATCTGCTGGTTAGTATTAATATACCTTTCCTTTATTTCATATTTCTAATATTACAGTTATTTATTATGATTCTATTGATGTTACTAATATATTGTCTTTTGTTACTTTCTTGAGCCGAGGGTCCCGTAGAAAAAGTCTCTTTGCCCATCAGGGTAGGGGTAAGGCCCGTATACATATTGCCTTCTCCATATCCTAATTGTGGAATTATACCGGGCCATTGTCGTCGTTGTTGTTGTATTTATTTAGAGGGATTATATTTTATAATATTTGTGTCACTTGAAGGATTAGGCTAATTGATTGAAGTTTGTAAGCTAAGGCCTAATGTGGAAGCTGTTGTGGTTGTTGAGTTATGAATTATCTTTACTCTATTTGTAATTTCGGATTTGGGCTGTATTTCCGTTTACTTTTCTGTGTTCTTATTATGGTGTTCTGTTGCCCTTTGATGTTTTCTTTCCTTATTGAAATTTCTATATAGATAGCCATACCATGTACTCTTTATACAGATATCATGTTCTGTAGATTCTATTCATATACTTGTTCCGTTAATTAGACTAGTGGGTGTCTTGACTACTTGTCATTACTATTCCACCGAGGTTAGTCTTGATACTTATATGGCATCGCTATGGTGTGTTCATATTACACTTCTGTATATTTTCATAAATAGATCTAGGTATTGATCGTTAGTAGCTGTGCAGATTTTTGCAGAGGAGACCCAAGGTAATTGTGCTGCCGCGTTCACGGGCTTCGGAGTCACCTTTTTATGTTGTATTCATAGGGTTGTACATTTTTCCATGCATTTGTATTTAAAAAACTTAGCGAAACTCTGTAGAACTTATGACTTGTACTACTGATTTTGGCAATTTGAAAGTTTTTTAAATATTTCTATGATGAGACTATAAGATTTTCTTTATTATTGTTGTTATTCAGTAAATGTTAGGCTTACTAGGTGCTATCGCGAAACCCAACGGAAGGGATATTGCGTCGTGACAGTCTGCCACTTTTTTGCATGCCCCTCCCAATTAGTACGTTATCATCCTTTGTTATTATTGCTGCTTTATATACACTTGCGAAGATTTATTTACGTTGGTGTCGTGACTTAGGCTTGTCACTACCTCCTCGAGGTTAAGCTCGACACTTATGGAGTAAATTAGCTCGCTTGTACTTATACTATATTTCTGCACTTCTTGTGCATAGACTGGCATTCGTCCCAGTGGTTCATGAAATATGTCGATGGGATAGTTTCATAGGTAGACCTGCTAGCGTCTGTAGACCTTGAAATCCCTTTCCATTTCTCAATTATTTTGTTTATTTCTTTCAAAATAGTAGTATTTATTTCAGACCTTGTTTGTAGACTTATAGTTTCTCGTGGACTCGTGATTCTAGATTTTTGGGAGAAGATATTATCACGTGGTTTATATCAGTACTATGTTAGACTTGGCCTTTTTTCTCATCGAATATAATTACAGTGTTTTTAACCGTTAAAATTAGTTAATTAATTATTTAATGCCACCTTTGTCTAGCATGTTGATATTAGGCGCTATCATGATCGAGAGGTTGGAATTCCATCTCGTCACACTAGTACTCAAAACGACCTATCAAATCATCTCAAAATATTCTTTTGACGACCTAGGGTATTTTGATATCACGAGTGGCTTCGAATTGTGAATTGTATAGTGTCATGTGTACAATTATCACATATTCGTAGTGTTACTTTCTTTTTTTTAAAACGGAAATCAAATTATATATATCTATATATATATATATATGTATATGTATATATATATATATGTATATGTATATGTATATGTATATGTATATGTATATGTATGTATATATGTATATGTATGTATATATGTATATGTATATGTATATGTATATGTATGTATATATGTATATGTATATGTATATGTATGTATATATGTATATGTATATGTATGTATATATGTATATGTATATGTATATGTATATATATGTATATGTATATATATATATAGATATATATATATATATTAAGTATATTAGAAAACATTTTTATGCACTTGTGTCCCTCTTGGATTATATTGCATTTCAAAAATAGTACTTGGTAAAATTAGTGAGTAATTGCCTGGCTCAAAATAATTTCAAAATTTTATTGTAGTGATGTAAATTTAATGTTTTTCTCAATTTGGTTTATCTTCTAATTACATTTGCTCTTATTTCTGTTAGAACGTTAAAAAATTTCCAATTAAACTTAAATTTTCAGATTTGGTTGATGTTAATGCATTTGAAAAGTTTGACTTTAATTATTAGAACATTCCTATTCAAGTCAAATTTTAAATTTGACCAAAGCCAATTCTTTTTTTCAGAACATCGATCTATATTAAATAATAATATCGTTCATACAGGCATAGCACTTCATGGGGTATTTAGTACTTGGCTATTACAGACCATGTCACGCAAGACCAATGCTTATTCGAACTCCTAAAGGTTGATGAATTTTTAAAGGCATTAAATTATTTTCCTATTTGAGTTAAATTTAAAGATTTTTTATTAACATCCATATTTTCTAATCTGGACTAGTTAATTAAAGTTTAGTAAGTATGATAAAATATTTATCTTTTTAACTGAAAAGTTTTGATTTCTTTGATTGCTTTTATTTATAATATTTGGTTAGAAATTTATTATGAAGTATCTTGATGTGTATAAATAGTGATGGTATTCTATTTCCCATAAGTATCATTTCTTAAAGAAAACTACTCATCAACAAGCTTTTATATCATACTTCTTACTTATAAATTTAGCCATGGAGGGTAAGAAGACTAGAGGGCGACAAAGTATTCCGATGAAAAAAATTAAAAATGAGGACGACCGCTATGTTACATTTTCAAAGCGTCGTTCGGGTCTGTATAAACAGGCCAGCGAACTTGTTAAGCTATGCGATGTTGATATTGGAGTTGTACTATTTTCTCCTACCGGTAAGCCTTTTTCATTTTTTCATCCTACATCCGAAGCTATTATTGATCGTTTTTTAAATCCTAATATGCAATTAAGTGAAAGCACTCGACTAGTTGCGGCTCATGCTCGACACAACGTGAATGAACTCAACAATATGAAGGATTTGTTTGACAACATAAAAGAAGCTACAAGTGCCGACTCTCTTCTACTTGACAACATGAAAGAAAACAGTCAAAGATATCGGTGGGAGTCAATTGAGAAATTCAGTGCAGATGAAGTAAAAGAGTATGAAGCTTTGTTAAGTGCAATTGTTTTTAATCTGAATAATCGTTTGAAGTATTTAAACAATGAGGCTTCATCTTCGTCTTCTTCAGAGGATTATTCAGAAAATACAGATAATTAATGCACCTACTGCTTAATTTTAAATTCATATTATTAGGACGTGATAATTTTATTTTGTACTTTCAGTTTGGTTTGATGATGCTACAAGCTATATTCTGCTTAATTTCTATTATTAATATATGATGGTTTTACTTTTCAATAATATATGCTTTCACCGATCTGAGTTAGTTTTCGTTACCTCTGTGTTTAGACATAATTTATAATCTTATAAATATTACAATCAAAATATAATTTGGCTAATGGTTTTATTCACTTCTATAGGAATTAATGTTGACATATATCTATGGTCAGAAAAATAAATTAAATGTATTTTTCTCATAAAAAAGAAGAAGAATTAGATCAGAAGATAAAAAAACACCGATATGAAAAATAAATTGTCCATTACTTATGCTCGCACTTCAATCATTCCAATAGAAAATTTTAATATGCAATATAATTAAGAGGCCGAACAAAACATCTAAATGAGTTGCATAAAAAAATATTTGTGCATAAAAAATCTTTGTTTCTTCTTGATCTTGAAAGATCACGCAATCTTCATTCTGAAAACAATTAAGAAACCAATGTGTCATTTAAGTTCTATGCATTGATGATATACAAAATATTTATATATGTAGGTCAATTAAAAAGGTAACTAAAGGTAACTATATGTAATAGCATTAATCTATAACCTAGAATAAATGAAAATATAAAAATACTTAAATTGTTTTGTCACAACTTGTAGACAAGAAAATTAGGTGGCATGTAGGCTAAATTGATAGTTGTATTAATTTTTTTAAGAATAGTGAAATTCTGAATGTTAGTGGCATACAGAGTGAATAATGGGTCTGCCTCCTTACAACACATAGATGAGACAGCAACTCCATAGACAGATTTGTAATGTAACACAACCATTAATAATTGTTGAGATTTACAAATGTAATCGTTCTTATTACCATATGAGTCTAAGGGATCACGAACTAGCATAAACACAAATTCAACACAAAAGGGTCAGATATGAATTAGTTCTACCATGAGCTAGAGATGCAAGCTTCAATCGGGAATTCTACCATAAATTCAAGACAACACAATTACGCATACAAGATTCCATCACATAAGACTCTTTTAGAGCAAATGAATTGAATTTGCAAGCTTTCAAAATCACATAGTTATGATATATAGCAGGAGTGTTAACATAAAGAAAAATTACAATGCGGATAGCTTAGCTACTAATTAAAGGCTGGGACTCTAACAATGAGGCATAAACTAAAGCAGTTATGTAGATCAACATGGATTCTATAGGTAACTAATTGATGCCAGAAGCATGAGCATGAAGAATATTCATGCAAATTCCCAAATATACAGTATGAATGACATGCAATAGATAGAATATAAAGCTATATAAGCATATTCATGCTTCAAACACTTGTTAGACAAGAATCACGTACATACCTTGGGAATATATTGGGCAAATTTGGTTCTTCATGCCCATACGCTATCCACATACAGCCTCGCTAGAGAAAGCGGCCTTGGTAAAGTCGACCCAACCAGGGTCGGCCTCGGCCGATAAACGGACTTAGTGACAAGACTCGCTGCAATGTCACATCAAGCTCTGACACTCGTATACCGAGGCCACCAACTCTTGTACGTTCTTTGTATTATTTCGAGGAAGGTCCCTTCATATATAAAGGTGACTTTCACTTTTGTAAAGACTCAGGTGTATTTCATTACTAAAAATATACTACTCTCTCTCTCTGGTGTAAAATCTAATATTTGTCTCATTGTTCTTTTATCTTAGTCATTCCACCATCTCTAGACCTTATTACATTTGATTCCGATTTACTCGAATTATTTTTGATTGTTTTCAAGTTATATAAAGTGTTCGAATAAATTTTTAGCCAATCAATTTGGTGCCGTCTGTGGAGACTTCGAGAATCAAAGTTATAGTTTGTTTCTAGAGATCCTTCGAAAAGCACCCTTTACAACCTAGAATTGCTGAAAACAATGCTAGAATGAAGACTATCCTGGAGGTTAGAACGGACCTCACGGGCACTCTCAACGCGGTTGCCGAAGGAGATGCCCTACACACAACCCCCAGTGCTCTGATATGCGTGGAAGACTTACGCTCCTCATTAGAAGACCTCGTGGTGCCACGAGAAAGAGAAGCTTCAACATCTACCACTAAGGAAGCACCTCCAGAAATAAAGAGATTACTAGAAGAGTGGATGACAAGCACTCTGAGCGGTCTAACAAAACACCATCTCAAAATTATAGATGCACCCTAGAAGCAGATCATGTCGCAACCGAGGATGAGCTCGAGGTCACGAGAACAAACAACGTTCTTGTCGATGTCCAAGGTAACGACGGAACACTCGCATCCATCCTTAAAAATATGGAATAGATGGGGAACGAGAAGAGATCTCTCCGCGACCAGATGAAAGAATACAAAGAAAGGGTGGATAAGATCTCTGGCACACCTAAGCTGTTTCCGAAGCGAGACATGGGGAGGTTCTTCGAACAACCTTACACGGAAGAAGTCGTGCCGTACCCCATCCAAAAATCCTTCAAGATGCCCCCCTGCTTTAAAGTATATGACGGCACCACTGACCTTGAGGACCACCTGATACACTATGTTACAGCCGTCAAAGGCAACGACTTATTAAAAGAACAGGTACCATCCGTGCTTCTGAAGAGGTTCGGTGAGACGCTAACAGGAGGGGCCCTAACGTGGTACTCACAACTACCGGCCAAGAGCATCTCAACCTTTGAGGAGATGGCTCATTAATTCGCTACTGGCCATGCGGGAGCGACGAAGGCGGAAGCACGGGTCAATAACATTTTTGCTGTGCGTCAAACCCAGGAGAAAGACTCAAGGAGTTCCTAGCCAGATTCAACAGAGTCAGAATGAGCCTATCTAATATGTCCGAGGGCATAGCAGTTGCGGCCTTTCAGAACGGGCTCAGTAGAGATGGCTTGAAGGCAACCAAGAAGCTACTCAGTCGTCTCCTAAAATATCTCCCCACCACCAGGGTAGAAATACACAATGGATATTGCGCCGAAGTAAGCGGGGATGATGACCACCTCAACTGCCCGACCCGAAGGTTGACATGGTACATTTGGAAATTCGAAGGGCCCGGCGTAGCGAGAGAAGGCGGTAAAAAATCCCACGCCTCAAGAGGGAAAGAAATCAACCATACATAAGGTCCTCACACCGCCACCACCAAGGCATGCAGACGCCTTGCAACGACATACTTCTCCACTAAGGAGCGACAAAGGTACACCCCCTCCATTATTTGCACATAACTTTTGTGTGTCCCCTTTAGATGTAGTGTATGCACTAGAGAAGCTGGACAGCAAGGTACAATGGCCAGCAAAGATGAAGTACGACCCAGCCACATGAAAGTCAAATGTCCTGCGCGAGTTCAATGAAGAACGAGGTTAGAGAACGGAGGACTGCATAGGTCTCCGACATGTAGTCCGAATGCTGAACCAAGTGTTCTTGAAGAAGCTGCTCAGCGACAAGGGAAAGCTCAATTTCGCACGAGGGCGGGAACCACACCATGGCCCACAAAGGCCACCCTCACCAACACGCACCACCAGCATGATCATTGTAGAAGGCAATGATTCGGCGATCAATCACGTCAAGTTCACCACTACCCACGAACGGTATGATGACTTCAAAGATAGTATCACCTTCAATAAGTCTGATCCCGATGGTTTATGCTTTCCTCATTATGATGCTTTAGTTATGACTTTACGCATACTCGATACTGATGTTAAAAGGATCATGGTCGACGATGGAAGTAAAGTTTGTATCATTCATCCAAGAGTCCTCGTACTCATGGGAATCGAGGATAAAATAATCCCGTGCAGCATAACGCTAACAGGTTTTAATAATGCAGTGGAAACAATCTCAGCCGAGGTGAGGCTGCCCATCCTTGCAGGTGGAGTCACGATGGAAACCACCTTCCACGTGATGAACCAAGAAACAACATAAAATTCCATTATCGGACGCCCATGGATGCACGCCATGAGAGCCGTCCCATCCATCTTCTACCAAGTAATAAAATTCCCAACCCCATGGGGAGTGCACTGCATATGGGGAGAGCCCCGCATCGCCCAAGAATGCTACAAGATAGCCCAGGATTACACACATACCAAACAGCTCCAAAGAGCAAGCGCAAAAGCATAGCAATCAGCCCTGTCGGGGACCAAGGTCCATCAGGCAGAAAATGCCATCGAAGACCCTGAGGAGTTCGAGGCTAGCAAGGCTACGGTCGATGAACTCGACCCCGTTCAGATAAACAGCAGAAACCTTGCGAAGAAAGCATACATAGGCCACGACCTATCAAATCCAGGTCAACACCGTGAATTTTTATCTAACCATGCGGATCTGTTTGCTTTTTATCATTCAGATATGCCAGGAATTCCACGAGAAATTTCCTCTCACAATCTCAACGTTGACCCATTGCACCCGCCCGTGCGGCAAATATAAAGAAAATTCAACGCCGCCATTAACGAAGTACTGAGCGAAGAAGTGGACAAATTGCTAGCCAATGGCTACATCCGGGAATCCAAGTATCTAGAATGGGTCGCCAATGTCGTAATGGTAAAAAAGAAGAATGAGAAGTGGCGGATGTGCGTAGATTTCACAGATCTAAATAAAGCACGCCCGAAAGACTCTTTTCCGCTGTCCCACATCGACCATCTGATAGACGCAACGGCATGCCATGAGCTGCTGAGCTTCCTGGATGCATATTCCAGCAACAATCAAATCATGATCGCCGAAGAAGATCTGGCGAAGACAACTTTTATCACCCATCAGGCGACGTATTGCTATAAATTAATGCCATTCGGGCTCATGAACGCAGTGGCCAATTACCAGAAACTAGTGACGAATATGTTTAAAGAACAACTCGGCAAAACAATGGAGGTCTACATCGACGACATGTTGGTCAAATCATCGAAGAAAGGAGGATCACCTCGCGCATCTGAAAGAGCTTTCAAAATACTAAGGAGTACAGTATGAAACTGAACCCCGAGAAGTGTGCTTTTTGGAGTAGCGTCGGGGAAGTTCCTGGGATTCCTATTATCACAAAGAGACATCAAAGTCAATAATGACCAGATCGAATCCATAGCGGCCATCCAAAAAACGCTAAACAGCAAGAAGCAGGTGCAGAAATTAACAAGCTGAATAGCCGCCCTCTCCTGGTTCGTCTCACGCTCCTCCGACAGATGCCACAAGTTCTTTGGTGTACTGAAAAAAGACCAAGTACTGCAATGGAACGGAGAATATACTGTGGCCCTGAGGAACTTATAAGCATAATTATCATCACCGCCCCTACTGGTTAAAGCCAACTCCGTAGGAAACGCAAACGTCACGTCATAACCTGGACCACCTCGGAAGTAGAAGTAATGATCACGCATGTGATCGATGACATCACTTCAAAAAGAAATTCCCAAAAGAGAGGTAACATGTCAACGGAATGACCTCTTCATACAACTAGCACGTCTCTTACAGGGGTATCAGTAGGAACAGCCAAATTTCCATAGGCGTCAAGCATGTAAGTCCGTCCATTAGGAACGTCCTTCAGCTGCGTCCCCCATTAAACGGAGGGACTATCTGTATTGGGCAAATTTGGTACCTCACGCCCATACGCTATCCACATACGACTTCACTAGAGAAAGCGGCCTTGGTAAGGTCGACCCAAGCAGGGCCAGCTTCAGCCGACAAACGGACTAAGTGACAAGACTCGCTACAACGTCACACCAAGCTCTAACACTCGTATACCAAGGCCACCAACTCTCATACCTTCTTTGTATTATTTCGAGGAAGGTCCCTTAATATAAAGGGGACCTTCCCTTTTGTAAAGACACATGTGTATTTCATTACTGAAAATATGCAACTCCCTCTCTATCTGATTCTCTCTCTCTCTGGTGTAAAATCTATTGTTTGTCTTATTTTTCTTATATCTTAGCCATTCCACAATTTCTAGACCATATTACATTTGATTCCGATTGACTCGAATTATTTTTGATTGTTTTCAAGCTATATAAAATGTTCGAATAACTTTTTAATCAAACAAGAAACTCGTTCAGACATTAAAATTTCAAACTCAGACAATTACGTTCACATAGATTCAGCATCACAGTTGATGTAAAGCTCCAAAGTTGAAGAATTTATGCTCATCTCACTCATAGAGATACACGTTTCAAACTTGTAGATTCGTGCAAATGAGAGAGAGAATTCTGAAACCTGTGAAGAGTAAGGATTATAATGTAACTAGTAAATTTTTCACGCTTTGTGCGATCATAAAGAAAAATAAAATATTACTAAATAATTAGTGTCATATAAAAGAAACTCAATCTCTATTAATCAAACATTTTTCATGATTTTAACATGAACTATTACATCGATTACAACTAACGAAATAAAAAGGTTAAGTATGCATTTTGATATTATTTGGTTGAAGTTTGGAAAAGAAAAGTATTTGAAATCCAAATGTTATTTCAATTAAATAGCATTTAATAATATATATAGTCAAGCTAAAATAATCTTCATGAATGTCAGATATTCCTGTTTTGACAATGTTACTGCATGTGATAATGCTACACCGGTCCAAATTTAGCAGTTTACAACAATTCAATGAGTGAGATTGGAATTCTGCTACAATCATTCATATATGCTATAATAACTTTTATTTTTCTTGTTTTACTTTCTATTTTGGGTTCTAACGGCAATAAATCATGAGAAAGTAACTGCAATGACAAAAATTTGGTGTTATTTACACTACTCTTACAGCTCTGTAATCACAGTTTCCAATACTATTAATGCTATTAAAATTACATAAAAAAGTTATTTGAACTTACACATGAGGTTTTCAATTTGTATTCTTAACATTCGTTCATTTTCTCCTCCTTTCTACTCGTACCATATTACAAATATAAGGATATTCAAAATTATTGTAATGGTACAATGCTAGTTAATAAAAGTGGTATAAACTTCCCTTGTTAAGACCATCAGCCAGCCACAGTATGAAGTCTTATGAACAACGCATGCATCAATCCAACAAAGAAGAATGATGTTATACTCATGTTTTCTCAGCATTGTTATACATGTCTGTCACGATCCAAACCCCGATCGTGATAGCTAGCGATATTTGGTTAAGCAAGCACGATCATTTAAACATTTTCAGCCAAGTAAATGCCAATTTCTAAGATAAAATTGTTAGTTTAACATTAATAAAACACTGCGAAATCAATAATAAAAAATAATAGCAGCCCAAGGGATCCGGCGTCACAAGTCAGAAACTCTAGATACAACCGAACAATATCCTATACAAATGAAAAATTTAGATACGAAAACAAAAGATAGGCAAGAGGAGAGCTCAGGTCCTGCGAACCCCAGCAGCTAGCTTGATAACTTCAGTACTGAACTGACGATTAGCAGATAGTCGCAGCTAAGCCTCTGGGATCTCTGTATATGCACACAAGGTGCAGGGAGTAGAATGAGTACTTCCAACTCAGTGAGTAATAGCAATAAATAACAGCTGAATGTGAGAAATCCGGTAAGAACACTATACAGTTCTAATATCAACATTAACGGCAATGAATAAATGCTAAATAGGGGAAAGAATCTGATAAATACTTCTCTTTCCGTACGACTAGTTACTAACACTGCTGCGGGCGAAGCCCGATCCAATACCATATATATAATGATGCGACATGCAGCTCGATCCAACATAATATATATAATGCTACAGCGCGTTGCCCGATCCAATAATATAGTCGACTGCACTCACTGGGGGTGTGTACCGACTCTCGAGGGGCTCCTTCAGCTTCAGCGCTATAATATTGCAGTGTGTAGTTTGATCCATATAATATATCACTGGGGCGTGCAGTCCGATCCATATAATATATTATTGCGGTGTGCAGTCTGATCCATACAAATTATATCATTACAGCATGCAGTCCAATCAATAAATGTACGTATATATACTGCTGCGGCGTGCAGCCCGATCTGGTATATATAACAAATACCCTCACTACAGGGTCTTTGACCCCTCTCAGTCAATATAGACTTGGCCTCTCGGGCCAACTCAGCTAAAACATGGTATTCAACCCTAGGTATTTCTCATTTAGGGTGCAAGTTACTACATCCAATTTTTTTCATGATTTACAGTCAGAGTCGGGACAGATGGTATGTGTTCAATTGGTAAAGTGACGTCAATCGGCTCAACATGCTCTCTAGGAGTCCTACAGAACCGCAAAAGGCCCCAAACATGGAAACTAGCCCAAAATATATGGGTACAATCTCAATTGCAGTCAAAAAGTGTAGTAAGTCATCTATCAGGATGGACCAACTCCGACTCCTCAGTAGTAACATCACCACGCCCATCAAACGGCGCGTGTCATCGCATAGTGCGAATACGGAGTTTCAAACCCTCAGTATATCAGTCGTAACTATTACTCACCTCAAACCGGCCAAAATCCTAGCTCGCCTTGCGCTTTCCTCGTAAATAGACCTCCTCGGGTGTAGAATATTACCAATTCCAGAAGGAATATAGTATAATAGGATAATGGGACATAATCCAATAGAAAGAACTTGAAAAACACCCAAAAATAAGAAGTTGGCAAAACCCGAGCCCAGAGCCCTCTTCTCCAAATATTACAAAATTCACATTACCAGAATCCTTGTCTCGCCACGAGTCCGTACATATAAAGTTCATCAAAATCAGAATTCAAATGGGCAATCAGATATCCAATTTACATTGTAAAAACCAAGCCTTAATTCCTTCAATTTTATGCCAAAATTCAGAGAATTAGTGGATGATTCTTCGATTAAATGACGTATCTAGGCCACGAGAATTACCTCCTATCACTTCCCATCGAAATCCCCTTCAAAATCGACAAACAAGCTCACAAGGTGGTGCAAAAGTGGTGGAAAAATTAACCCAAGTCGCGGATGAAATGTTATAAAACAGGTCTGTCTACCCAAGTTATTACTCTATGCCATTGCATCCACGACCCTGCGATCGCATAGCAAAAATTCCCCAGGGCCCCAATATCCTCTTATGTGATCTCATGATACCCTCTGCGATCGCAGAGCTTCAGCCCCTCCTACTACACGATCGCATACAATACTATGCGACCGCACTGAACCATCTCCCAAACCTATGGGATCGCAAGCTTCTTTACGCGATCGTAGAGCACAAAAATAGGCTCCTCTCCCGGCCTTCTATGCGATCGCAATGCCAACTATGCGACCGCATAGAGGAAAACCTTCTGCAATATTTTCTGCTGAATTCTGCAACTTCAAAAAGCCAAACACTCTCCGATTAAGAAACCAACTCGAGGCCCTCGGGACCTCAACCAAAAGCACCAATGTACCCCAAAACATCATACGAACTTGTTCTAATCATAGAAACACGCCCAAGCACACAAAATCATCAATTCCTGACGGATTCAAGCTTAAGTTTAACTAAAACTTCCGAAACTCATATTCGATAAATAACCCAACTAAACGACGTACAAATGACCTGAAATTTTGCACACAAATATAAAATCACCTAATGAAGCTACAACAACTTTCGGAATTTCATTCCGACCCCATGATCAAAATCTCACCTAACAACCGGAATTCTCCAAAAGTAAAACTTAGCCAATTCAAGCCTAATTCTACGCCGGACCTCTTATTTAATATCCAATTTCACCCCTAAGTCATAAATCACCACCCGAAACTAGTCGAACAGTCAGAAACCTATTCCAAGCCCGATAACTCATAAGTCAACATCCGATTGGCATTTCCCAACTATCCTTGTCTTAGTGAGACTAATTGTCTTAATTCCAACCAAACTCTGTCTGAATCACTTCAAACTCTACAAACACCATCTAATGAAACATATAGAATCATAAAAAAGGGACAAATGGGATGGTAATTCACATGACGACGGGCCAGGTCGTCACAACATCATGACGCATAAGTAAGACCATTAAGATATAATGAAACTAAATGTAAATGTGACGACCCGACCCGTCGTCTTTGGAATTTACGCCCCGTTTCCCTGTTAACTACCTCCCTTAAGTTCATTTCAACTATTTTGGTTTGCAAGGATGTTCAGTAATATGATTCAGAGTGTTTTGGGATACTTAGTCCCTAATTGAGAGCATGTGTGTTGGAAAATGATCCTTAATCAGAACAATGTTAAGAAAACGTCAAAATCAAAATCCCATGGTTTCATTAGCTCCGTTAGGTGATTTCGGGGTTGGGAGCATGTTTGCAATGTATTTTGGATGTCCATAGCTCATTTAGGCTAGAAATGCCGAAAGTTAAAATTTTTAAGATTCCGGTCCGATAGTCTATTTTTTATCCTAGGGTAGGAACGATATTTTGGAAGTTTCCATAGAACCATCATGTCATTTGGGATGGGCTTGCAAAATTTTAGGTCAATCAGACGTATTTTAGTTAGGTTTTCAATCCAAAGCGAGTTTGGTTTGAATTTGAAGTTTCTATGTTTAAATCATTGATTAATTATAGTTTCTGGCATTGTATTAGGTTGTTTAAGGATAGGTGCAAGTTTGAATGATGTTATCGGATATGCTCGTAGGTTTGGTTGAGGTGGGGCCTCGGGTGTGTTTCCATGCCCATCAGGGCATTTTATTTTGAAAAACAGTTGCAGATTTTCTATTGTGGGTGTTGCAGACTTTTAATCTCTCCAATCTCATACTCATACATGCGATTGCGTAGTGAAGCTTCATGGATGGCCTTTTTCCTTCAAAGAGATCACAACTTTTCTCCTGCAATTGCATAGTATCTGAACTGCCTTGTCCGCGATTGCAAACCCCCCCCCCCCCCCCCCCCCGCGCTTGCATTAAGTAAACTAGGCTGGGGTCCCAGGTTCCTTTTCCTTATACGTGATCGCATAGCTCTTAATGTGATTGCATAAGTACAACTCCTATCTTTACGCGATCGCAAGCCCATTTATGCGATCGCATAGGCCAATTTTAGGGCCTTTCAAATTTACCCTACTCGATCGAAGTAGTGTTCATGCGATCGTATTGAATAAGTTCCAGAACAGTTATAAACATTTAAAAAAAAGAACCGTTCTTCCATTGTTACAAAATCTCAAGCTAGGGAGCTCGGTTTTGGGAGCTTTTTCAAGGGATTTTCAGAGGCAAATACTGGGTAATGATTCCTTACTCCTCTATGACTAAAACCCACTAATCTTATCTCAAATTCAAGCTTTAATTTCCAATTTTGAATGAAAATTGGGGTAAAGTTCTTAGAAATAACTTTGATCTTTTGAAGGGTAATTAGACCTCTTAATAGGGAGATTTTTATATGGTTAGACTCGTGAGAGTACGAGGTTTCAAAAAATGTAAAAATTATTCGATTCTGATACGTTGGCCTGAAGGGCATTTTGGTCATTTCACCTACTTTCGCGCCTTAGCCTTAATTTTAACAGTTTAATTAGTTACTTGCAACGTTATTTACCATATTTAATTGGTTTGAATAGATTTTGGGCAACTCGGAGACGAATACTTGTGCAAAGGACAATATTTCTTTACTGTTGTTTAAAAATGCCTTGTGCATGAGGTGACGGGCCTGTACTTGTGCTAGTTGTGAAAAATTTACCTTAATTGACTTATTTAGACTTTGTTTCTTCACGTACTTAACTGTTAAAATTTAATTTCACTTGTTTTAGCTTAGGGAAAGCATGTTAGTAACTTATTTGCTCTACTTGACTAAATTGCAATATTTGTGTTCCTGCGAGCATTCTACACTCAAGATTTTTATCTGTTGCTTGTACTTATTTTCATCCTGTTAGTATTAATTTGTTGTGAGGTTTTATATATATGTTGGACTAACGGTTCAGTTCTGAAGAGATCCTCTATTATTTGTATGATGGAATATGGGTTCAATTCTCGGAAGATCCTCTGTTATTGGTATAATGGACTACGAGTTTGATTCCAGGGAGATCCTCTATAATTGATATGACAGATTACGGGTTCAATTCTCGGGAGATCGTCTGCTATTCGTATGTGGACTACGGGTTCATTTCCCAAGACGTCCTCTAATATTGAGATGATGGACAACAGGTTGAAATCCCGGGAGAACCTCTGTAACTGACATGATGGACTACAGGTTCGATTCCCGAAAGATCCTCAAATATTTGTAAGCATGGATTGCGGGTTCAATTTCTGGAGCTCCATGTGGCATCCTGATATTGAGTGATTGTTCTTATATTCGTAGATTGTATTTGTAGCCGTTCTGTTCTTCTTATTGTTCTGTTAGATACTCAAGATTTACTGTATTTCTTACTGTCTACTTATTTTTTATTTATTCTTATGGCTATCTCAATAGGGCCTTGACCTTCCTCGTTACTACCCAACTGAGGTTAGGCTTGGCACTTACTGAGTACCGTTGTGGTGTACTCATGCTACTCTTCTGCAAACTTTTGTTTTTTAGATCCAGGTACTTCTGCTCGAACGTGCTACCGGTTACTTCATAGCTATACTTGGAGACTTGAGGTATGCATCTGCCGCATCCGCAGATACGAAGAGTTTCCTTCTACTCTACCTTTTTGTTATCAGTTCCATTTCATGCATTCAGTTGTTATCGACACTTCCAAATGTTATTTCCGTATGTTATGTTTTTAATCTTAGCCTGTGTTGCCTGTGGGTTTCCGGGTCTTAGAGGTTGTTATAGTATTTTAGTGGATGTGTACATGCCCGGCGGCACTCGATGCATTTCTTATGGTATCCAGTACTTTTTAATCATTTTCGTAAAGGTTGTTAAATTTCCGCAATATGTTGGGCTTACTTAGTTTCGAAGACTGGGTGTCGTCATAACAGGTTCACGATTGGTGAACTCGGGTCGTGACAAGTTGGTATCAGAGCTCTAGGTTCATAGGAGTCATGGGACACAGGCAGGTTATTTAGAGTCTCATTGATCGGTACGGAGACGTCTGTACTTATCTACGGAAGGCTATGTAATTGTTTAGGAAAAAAAATCTTCACTTCTTTAAATTCCTTGTCGTGCTATATTTTTGACATCAATTCTAAACTTCTGTATTCTATTCTCTCATAGATAGTGAGGACATGCAAGACCCAGGACGATAAGGGACCCACACCCCCATCTTGCAGCCGCTAGAGAAAGCGGCCAGGGCATGTGTCGTGGTCGCGCATGGGGTGCAGCCAGGGCACCTGCACGAGCAGCCGCCGTGGTGCCACTAGTAGACCCAGCCAGAACCCATGCATCAGAGACGCCCGTAGCCACCAGTACTCCAGCTGTTCAGGAAGCATGGGCGCAGTTTATGTGCATGTATAGCACGTTATCACAGGCAGGGTTGCTTCCCTTTCCCACAGCCACTTCCTAGGCTGGCGGAGGAGCCCAGACTCCCGTATCCCACACTCCATAGTAGAGGGTGAATGTGGGACTGATTCCAAATAATATTCCTGCCCAGCGGCAAGCCGTACTCAAGAAGTATGACTCTTCTATTTTCAGTGGACTATCTACTGAAGATGCTTTTGGGTTTTTGGAGGATTGTCACCGCATATTTTGTACTATGGGTATTACTGCCTCGAGTGGGGTTTCATTCGCAGCTTTCTAGCTCCGGGGAGCCGCCTATGATGGGTGGCACACTTTTGAGTGAGACAGTCTGGACAAGGCTGCCTCCTTGAATTGGACTCAATTTTAAGATATGTTTCAGAGGGATTTTGTTTCCCAGAGCCTCCAAGATGCATGGCGTGTGAAGTTTGAGCACTTGCGCCAGGGCCTTATTACTGTCTCTGAGTATGCCATCTGTTATGCTAGGTTGGCCAGGCATGCGCCTGCTTTGGTGGCTACCATTCATGAGAGGATTTGCAGGTTCATCGAGGGTCTTATTCCTTCCATCAGGTCTGGTGTGGCGCGAGATTTGGAGATGGATATACCCTATCAGCAGGTAGTGAGCATAGCCAGGAGGATAGAGGGTATGCATGCCAGAGAGCGAGATGAGATAGAGGCCAAGAGGTCTTGAGAGTCTTGTCATTTCTCTAGTACCTCTACGTCAGGAGTACGACGTCATGGTATGGGCTACACGGGTTGCCTAGTTCACTCAGCTCTTCCTTCATGCAGCAGTACTCCAGCTCCACCCAGGTCACATGAGCCTTATTATGCACATTCGGTTTCTAGTGTTGCTCTTGCGTAGGGCACCTCAAGAGGTCAGTCTAGCAGGGGTGGGTCCAGTAAGTCACAGCAACCGCGCCCTCTTAGATCTTTTTATGAGTGCGGGCATACCCGCCACCTGGTTAGAGAGTGGCCCAGACGTGGGAAAGGTGCACCTTCTCATATTCCACAGCCTCAGCATGCCCCAGAGGGTCATCAAGCCATTTTTCCAGCTCCAGCTGCTGACCCACCTGCCCAAGAAAGATCTAATGAGTTTGTTGGAGATGCTCAACTACATCAGCTGGTTTATAGCTCCACTTTCATTTGTAAACTCATATTCATAGAGTTTAAGAAAGACGCCGCTACAAAATAGACCGATGATTTATAAAAAGCCTTTGACAGAATAAGGGAATACTTCTCAACGCTGCTAGTTTTGGTTTCGCCTGAACCAGGTTGACCCCTATTTCTCTACCTTGCAGTATTCGAGGGAGCATTTAGTTGTATTCCAGTACAACAGGATGAAATAGGGAGAAATGATCAAGCCATATACTATCTACTTAAGAAGTTCACCCCATATGATGCCAATTATTCTCTCTTAGAACACCTTTGTTGTGCTCTGACTTGGGTAGCTCAGAAGTTGAGGCATTATTTCTGTGCCTATTCCACTTATCTTATTTCAATAATAGATCCACTGAAGTATATCTTCCAGAAGCGCATGCCCACTCGCAAGCTCTTCAAGTGGCAAATCCTTCTAAGTGAATTTGACATTGACTACGTAACTCAGAAGGAAACCAAAGGACAAGCCTTGGTAGATCATTTCACCGAGAATCCCGTGGACGGAGATTACGAGCTTCTAAAGACGTATTTTCTAGATGAAAAGGTAACTTTTATAAGAGAAGATATTGTAAAATCCTATGATGGTTGGAGAATGGTTTTCTATAGAGCAGCAAATTTCAAAGGAATTGGCATAGTGCTAGTCCTAGTATCAGAAACCAGCTAGCATTATCCGGTGTCTGCCAAGCTCAGGTCTCTGTGCACCAATAATATGCCCGAGTACGAAGCATGCATCTTAGGGCTCAAGCTGGCCATTTACATGAACATTAAAGATTTGCTAGTGATCGGGAATTCAAACTTTCTCATCCACCAGGTTCGAGAAGAATGGGCATCCAAAAACTCTAAAATACTTTCTTACCAACACCATGCGCAGGTGTTGAGGAAAAGGTTTATAAATATAGAATTCCAACAAGTTCTCAGAGTCCATAATGAGTTTGCTGATGCATTGGCTACCTTATCATCTATACTGCCACTAAAATACTACCACTTTAATTTATTTCTGTTGCATGGATCAAATACTGCCACTTTATTTTCTTTCTCTCGCATGAATGAAATACTTCCACCTTTATTTATGTCTTACATCGGCTGAATGATCGCCACCTTCTGCATTTTATGGCCTGAAAGATCGCCAAATTATCCAAAGGCGTCATTGTAGGGAGGCAACATTTTCATTGCCTGAGATTGTAAAGCCATGGCCCGAGGACCCCCGTTTTATCTTTTGCATATCATTATTCAAAGGCATCATAGTTCAGAGGCATCATTCGCATTGCCCCTGAGAACATCATTATACAGCTTGTGAATCCTTTATCATACGCTTCATGGCCCAGGACGTCATGGTCTAAGGACGTCATCTTAACCTTCCAAAGACAACAATCGTGGTCCAACGGGAGCTTGCATCACGTTTCAATTTATGCACAATATATGTTTGAATTGCTCACTCGCAGGTAAACCAGCTAGCAATGGCCATCTCAGACTTCAACTACCTTTCATAATATATCCTACTCCGGTTCTAATAGCCTATCAGACTTTAACTACCTTTCTCAATCTAAACATCGCGTCCGTTCTTTTCGAAAAACTCCATCAGTATATTTCATCTATGGATCCTAAAATACATATTGACTGATTTCTGTAAACCCAGGGATATGTAGGCGGCTCAAGAGCCAGATCTTTGCCAAAACTTTGCAAATCATTCCTTTCGGTTAAAATTGGCCATCATAACTTTACTCCAACAACTCTTCCATCCTTCCCTGGTAAAGAGGGGCAACTGTTGATACCCAATTGTTTCCCTATGTATTTTGTATTCAAAATACCTTCAAACTAATATATATACCGTCAAAATACCGTTTAATCAAGGTCGTTAATCTAAATGATCAACGATCACATTTCATTCTATCCTTTTTATTTCACCAAACAGCCAACACTAAAATCATTTCCCCAAACCTACCGTATAGAAATCCTCTAGTCTCTCAAACTCTCTAAACCTTTCCTCTTACCCTAGCAACTTCTTGTCACCCTCACCCCGAAACCCACCGGAATCTATGGCTTCTCAGGCTACGAAACTCTTATACTCACATCCTACTGCTCGGATGAGAGTGATTCTTTAAAGGTCGAGGAAATACTTCAAGGATCTTCACTGAGATCATCACCGACTTGAGGTTTCCGACTATCTCCGGCTTGCTCCGGCATATCCTTGTCTCCTGAATCGGGTTTCGACTTTATCTGACTTAGATTAGACCTTTTTAAAGACTTTCCCACTTTAGGGTTAGCTATTCGAGGTTCTTCTCCAATTCTTTTTAGATCTGTTATGTATCTATGCTATGCATAAATTTTTAAATAATTTCCTTAAATTTTCCTTTGAAAATCGCTTTCAAAATCCTTCATTTCCAATTTAGGGTTTCTGGAAAGTATTAAAGTGTTTTTATGATTTTTCTTCTTTATTATTAGTATTATTTCTCTTACTGTGTTCCTATGTCATGTTCTCACTCGCTTTCTATTGTGTTCTTATACTTGTTCTACTGTATTCTTGTGTGTTCTTCTACTGAGTTTCATACTCTGTGATTGAATGTTCTTTAATGGGTTTTCTATACTCCGTCCTTGCATATTCTTCTACTATGTTTTCTACTCTATGATTCTCGTATTCTTTTTTCACTATATTCTGGTATCTTCATCCTTAATAAGCGTGCATTTCTTCTACTGTTTATTCTACTATCAGGTGTTCTCTCACTACGCTTCGAAACTAGCTTCTTCATTCTGTTTTCTTTGATCTTTCTACTTGTTTGCATGTTTTCTCATAAGCTTATGAAAGAAACCACAAATCCTATTTTTGACTACTTGCCTCTCCATCTCTGTGTTCGATTCAAGGCGGAAACCCTAGAATTTGGGATTCCGCCGAAGTTTAATAATGTAGGTTAGCGTTTTATTTTATTGAATCCTAACTCTCTGCTAAACACTCCTACATTTATTATTTCTACTGATTTTACAAGGTCATGGAGAAACTCTTGTTATTTAAGCGTGCATGTATGTTTTTATATGTGTGTTGAATATTTCATTAAAATGATTTCAATTAATGATTGACTCAGAATCTTTTTTAGAGTTTAATTGATTGTGATTGATTTTTCTTGATTAAAACCTTTTTCTTCACCTTTTGTGACTGGGTTCATTCATACCAAATATTTGGACCTTTGATTTCTTGGTTGTTAATTGATTCTCTTTGTTTAATTATTCAACCCTATATTTTATAAAACCTTTTCCTTAAATAACCTTTATTTATCTTCCTTCAATTGCATGCTTTGCACAAAAAGTTTCATTAACTTCTTTCATCTATTGGTTCATACGCATTTAAATTTAAAGAGATTGTTGTGTTTTGACTTCAGTTTCAGTTTGTTGTGTTTCCTCATCGCCAATATCAAGAACATCTTTATTCTATCAACCAAAGAATGAGTTACTAAGAAACAATCATACTTTAAATTTCCATTATATGTTTGTTTTACCTTGATAGAAGCCCTAGAATTGTGGTTCTCTCCGCCACATTTGTTGCATGTCATCATAGTTCCTTTTCCTTGTATAACTCCACTCCCCCTTCCTCTTTCTTGGTTAATCAGGTTCCCTATTTCTCTTTACCTTGTGTCTGCCCATAGTCTTGGAAATTTCAGGAGGATCCATTGCTTGGCTAGGATTAATTTTCCAAAATGTATTACCCCTAACTAGTTGTAACTTGTGCTTGTAAGTTAAGGAATAAGCTTCACTACTATAGTACCAATGTATTGTTCCTTATTATCACCCTTTCAAAAGCATGAAATAAAACTAATTAGATAACTTGGAAAATATGAGCTCAAATGAGAAAACTAACTTAAAATATTTCATACAGTATCATATATTGTAGCTTTGACAACATGGGAGCAAGGGATCCCAGAAAGTTGCCATAATCTACAAGTGCACTTTTAATGTTCAAGATCTACACTATGTCTATCACCACCTTCTTTTGCCAATTTGCCTCAATATGTCTTACACAATAGCTGTGATGAGCTTTAGGAAGTATATTCTGCACAACATCAATTAACCCATATGATAAAACAAGAACAAACAGTCATAAAAGGCAAAAGATATAAGTGTATACAAGACAATAATAGAAATCAGGGATAAAAGTCCTGTGTTTACGTTTTGCATATCTGATATGAAAGTCACTCCCTGTCCATCATTTAGGTCCAGAGAAAGATTCAAACACTATGAAAACCAACCACAAGTCCTGGCCATTTCCTTGTCTACCACAGCCCATACAAGAGGATAAAATTGGTCCATACAATCTTGACCAATAGACACTAACAACTTACCCTTAAATCTACCCATAAGAAAGATAAAATCCAGCCCAATTATTGGTCTCAAACCATTTTTCCATCCATTTTTAATGCATTAAAGCATATGTACATCCTTAAGAACTTTCTTTTCTCGTATTCAAGAGAATTATTTGATAAATTGATCACAAAATCACTTTCAGGTTAGATTGTCTTGTTTCTTATCCATATGCCTAAAATTTGTTATAGTCATCAACAATACTACCCTCCAACTTCATTAGAGCCAAACCCTTGGCCCTTTTGAGCTTACTTTTGGAAACATTTAAATCAAAAGCACTCTCAAACTCGGTTTTCATATCCTCTAACTTGTACTTAGGATTGTACTTCACATTTCTCTTAAAAAATTGGGACAAAGTATTTTGATCAGCCCTAGCATTTTTGAAAGATAGATCACATGTGTGTTCATCTGTCAATGTTTTGATTCTAATGCCATTTTACTTCTTATCATTTGAAATATACAGTCTAAAAGGGCAGCCTTCAACACACTTGTAACTAGCCCTAGTGCTATCAGTTTTAAGAAACTTCAACCTTTTTTATTTACGAGTGAGTAGAAGCTTACTGCGCTTCTAGCTTCTACTATATACTTAAATGTCATACCTACCTCTAACTCCTTAATATGTTCCAACTTATTAGTTACAACCATCTTCTTTTCTTTGACGATACAATCAAATTCTATAGAATTATCCTCAAAACAATTTGATTCATCAAAATCACTTCCCCAAGACTATGTTCGCATTCAAAAGCTACATCCATGTCTATAGAATATGTCTTTGTATGATCAGTAATATTTTGAGAAAATACCTTTAAGCCAAACTCATCAACAACAAATAAATTAATAACCTTGAGGTCTTTAGAAAACAAGCACTAAAGAGTCTTTACACCTTCGTCATCAGTTACCAAGTAGTACCTTCCCGAAGGTCCAGTCACTAAAAATTGTTCGACAGAACTAAACCCTAACTTTTTTGTAAACTTTTCACAAATAAAATTAATCAGATAAGAGACATAACCAGAAAAAGTGTGCACCGACATCTTGTTATATATGTCTCGGGGGAAAAGACCTAACTACCCCCATAGTGAAGCACCTAGTCCACTTTATCATTCATTTTTAACGGACTTCACATGTAAAGCTATAGAAAAAGGGACAACGAAGGGACCATATTAGCATGTATAAAGTATTGATATTCAAAAATACTAATAAAAAACATGTCAAACACTGTCCAAGATAAACTATCAAAAATATCAAATTAACTAACTCTTTTTTCTTCTTTACTGTATTAAAATACAAAATGATATCAGAAGCAATATCACTCCTTGCTAGATTCTAACAAAGTATAGCTTGTCCATACATATGAAACACACACATAAAGAAAATCGAAATCCCATATATAACACATAAATAACAAATAAAGTAGTCATAGCTGAAGATGGAAGATGGAACACCCTAGCTTGTCATACTCAAAGATGGAAGGATAAGACAGAATGAAGAAGATTTATAGAAGGAGCTCGTGTGTAGAGAAGTGGGAAAGGGGTGGGGAGCATATGTTATAGGGCTGGGCAATTCTATTTTAGGTTATATGTTTTAGGTCTTTTAAATTAGGGTGTGTCGGGTCGGGTTGGTTATTTTTATGTTGGGTTTGGTTAATTTGGAATCAATCAATTAAAAAAAGAAAAAAAATCAGGTTTTCGTCAAATAAGGGCATATATGCCCTACTATTAGACAGTTTGGGCATATATGGGCCAAACTAATAATGACGGGTATATTTATCCTATTTCGCATAGGGCATATTTGGACTTTTCGTGGTTTCCTGTAGGGTGGTCGTGGATTGCAATTGATAGTTAACATAGCCGAAGCATATCTAGCTCATAACAAATATTTATTTTCTTATTAAATCTCTGCAACATTTTGTGTTCCTTAGTCAGTGATTTCGTTGTGGTAGTTTCCCCAAAACCTGCTTGATAACTACAAGAGAACATATCCTTCCATGAGCCATTGTATCACTTCCTTTCTCGTGAGGACACTTACTAGGCTCTCCGTCAAGACCAAGCAAACTTTTGTAGGTTATCATAGCACAACGCTTGTTTCTCTTGTCTTTCTTTCTTTCATTAGCATCTCGGTATTAATCAAAGTCAAATCCATGGAGAAATCATTATGAACATCTGCAAACCTTTCATGATTATTTCATATTACCTCATTAGGTTCCCACCTTACTTCAAGTTCATCAAGGGTTGATAGCATGTCAGAATTACTTAGATTGAATGATCTCCTTTCGATAATGGATTACTTATATATGTGCTAGTCAAATGATCTACTTATCATCCTAACTCCCGCCTTTTGGTTTTGGGTTGATAAATGAGTAATACACTTAGTATCACATTTATGCCAAAATTATTCTCTCATTTGAGTCTTATAGGTAGTTGGTTGTGTAGAAGTGTGCTATAGTGTTTCATTGTGAAATAGAGTTGCTAAACATTATTGGATTTCTGGAGCTATACATCATGTTACTATAGAGATCTTCTTTCAAAAATGTAGCTTCTCCTAATCATTTTATATTACCACCATTCCTAGTGGTTACAATATAAATGTTACTTCCAAAAGGCTTTCTCACTTTCTTTCCATTTGTCTTGTATCATGTGTTTATTACCCGTAACTTCAATGTTATATTATCTCAATGTCTCAACTATTTATCCAACTATATGATCTAATTTAATTAATCTCACTATTATGTACTCTACAAGCGCCCTGAGAGTGCAAAAATTTCCTCTTTTCTACAAACTTATGATGTCTTCAACTCTGTTTAAGCTTGTCGATTCCAAGTGGTGCTCGTAGTTGTGTTTCCTTACTATCAATTTTAATCTGATAACTCTCCTCATGAATCTAATTTTATTCCATATGGCATCAAGGGTCGGGGTATGTTCCTTTTATTAGGATAAAATTATATTACTCGCACTCCTTATGAGATTTTCTCCTATTCAATCATCTATCTGCTCCACTTGTCCATGTGACTACATAAGTGCATCAACACTTCTCAGCCTTTCATAATTATTTATATGGTCTCTTCGAGGTCTTTTTTTATACTAGCTCGTAATGATTTTATGTACTTTCTTGCCATTGTTGACGATTTTCTTGGACTATGAGGGCTCGTCTCATGTGTTCCAAAAGTGATTTTTTCCTTAAAAGTTCATGATTAAATTGCCATAATTTCAAACCAAAGTGTGTCCCCTTTTCAAAAGTCATGAATAGGTCGGATTTGAAGAGGTTATGTGGCTCTCTACTCACTCGACTTCTACGAGTAGTGACAACGTCATTGTCATATAAGGGAATTTTGCTACCTATGGCATTCTATCGCCATAAGAAGGGTTAGATTATTCAAATTATGATAATCTCATAAGTAGATGGCTTCTTTTCCATCCTCACGCACTTGTGGCATACAGTCATTGTGTCGCTTATTGTTAAAAGTGAAATTAAATTCCACATATTTTATTTGTAGCCTCAATTACACCCATGTTGAATTAGTCTTACCATTTGAGCTCAACTACTTACATTACACCCAGGGACACAACTGGTGCATCCTACTTGATCGCCTCTTAATAAAGCTCAAGTTCACATACATGGTATCCACCTTATATGAGAATTTTAGTTACCAAGATGCTTCATCTATCTGATAATTGATTAGTCAAACTATGTCAGCATCATTAATTGAAATCCTCATGTCTCTGAGTATGTAGCCTCATGAAATACTCTGCTCAACACATTAATGAATTCCTGAATAATTTCATCCCTATATAGAACTCTGTTGCTACTTACGGTATTGGATCTACTTGGTATTGAAGTTTCAAATGTGTCAAAATAATGTTGTGATAACATATATTCAGTAGGTAATTTTATGATCAATTTATTATACCACGTCTTAGAGTAATCCTGAATGTCACCACAAGTTTAGTTTATGTGTTGACATAGCAATTTAGAATCTCTGAGGGTGAACCAGTTATTGTTGGAATTCTCCGGCGTAGAGGTTATGTGAATTGATGATGAAGGGTACGTAAGCACAATTCCCATTGGGTCACACTAGGAGTATGATGTTTCCACATAGTTGTTCCTCGTTATTTTGTGTTTTCATATGTCTATGTCTAAGAATGTAGGTGGAGATCATTTGTGTATCAGCCTTGTGAAGATAATTGAGGGTGAATGGCTATAGATAGTTTGGAGGTTGGGGTTGTTTCGGTGAATGCGTTATGGGAGAGCCTTAAAGTACAAGAGGACACATTTAAGGTCGAGAGTATTTTGGAAATAAAGTATTTTCTCTTGATTGAATAAAAGTTGGTTCTTATTTAAAAGGTATCTTCTAGGTGTTATGATTTAAAAATATCACCCCAAGTCTAGGTATCATCATGATAATATAGTGATTGTAATGCTGAGGTTTGTGTTTTATATATATATATATATATATATATATATATATATATATATATATATATATATATATATATATATATATATATATATATATATATATATTCTGGTGCTTTATAAACTTGTGGATGTATTCTTAGGATCGTTTTGGTAGTTCCTTGACAGGTGGATTGTCCTAGTTACAAAGGAGACTCTGTCAACATTTCTAAAAAATTTAGGAGTTAGTCAAAATTTAGGGACTTGAGGTAGGTTGGAAAAAAGATATCTATATTGTCGACGACGATAGACTGTACAAGGAAGGTGGCGAGAGAGGAGTTAGGGATATCTTGGGGCTGCACCGGTGGCCGAAAATGAGACTAGTGGTGGAATGCAGTTGTACAAGATAAAGTGGCAGCGAAGAAGATGTCTTACCAGCGGTTAGAAGGGTGCACTAGCGAGGAATTGAGTAGAGCAAAAAATAAGAGGTATAAGGTAGCTAAGAAGGAGGCGAAGATGGAGGTCATGGAGGCTAAGACTACAACTTTTTCTGGTATGTATGAGGAACTGGGGAACAATGGCAGGGAGAAATGTATTCAGTCCCCATGATTTAAGTTATTGCAAGGAAATTGAGGTCGATGAGGTCATGTAGGTGATGATTATGATGGAGAGGGACAGAGCTATCGAGCCAGACAAAATTCCGGTCGAACATTGGAGGTGTATGGGTATGTGTATGTTGGACAGATCTCCACATGGCATTTATTGATTTGAAGAAAGCGTTCGATGGGGTCCCTAAGGAGGGCTTTTGGAGTTACTTGGAGGCTAAAAAGGTTCTGGTTGCCTATATTAGGGTGATTAAAAATATGCATGATGAAGCTAAGACTCGGGTTAGGACAGTAAGAGGCGACTCCGACCACTTTTTGGTTATTAATGGGTTGCACCATGGGTTTGCTTTTATCCCATTCCAATTTGCCCTGGTGATGGATGCCCCAACCCATCATATTCAAGGAGGGGTTCCATGGTGCATGCTATATGCTGATGACATAGTTCTAATTGACGAGACACGAAGCAGCATCAACGAGAGGCTAGAGGTGTGGAGACATGTCGTTGAGTCTAAAGGTTTCAAGTTAAGCAGGACGAAGACGGACTAACTCGAGTGAAAATTTATGGTCGAGCCGATGGAAGCGCGAGCCGACGTGAGGCATGAATCGTAATTCATTCCCAAGAGGGGTAGATTAAAGTACATTGGGTCGGTCATTCATGGTATCGGGGAGATCAACGAGGATGTCACACACCATATATGGGTGGGGTGGATGAAGTGGAGGTTAGAATCAGAGTCATATGTGACAAGGAAGTGCCACCGTTACTAAAAAGGTATGTTTTATAGAGCAGTGGTTAGGCCTGCCATGTTGTATGGGACGAAGGGTTGGCCAGTTAAGAACTCACACATACACAAGATGAAAGTAGCAGAGGTGAGGATGTTGAGGTGGATGTGAGGGCATACAAGGATGGATAATATTAGAAAAGAAGATAATTGAGAGAAGGTGAGCGTGTCACTCATAGAGATCAAGATGCGGCAAGCAAGACTTAGATGATTCAGGCACATTCAGAGGAGGAGACCGTATGCACTGGTGAGGAGGTGTGAACGACTAGCTATGGTCGGCACGAGAATAGGTAGATGGAAACCTAAGAAGAATTGGGGAGAGGTAATCAGGAAAAACATGGCGCGACTTAGGATTGCTGAGTTTAGGGCCCTTGACAGGGAATTTTGGATGTCAAGCATTAAGGTTGTAGTCTAAGGAAAGTTGTGGATATTTCAACAGCGAATTAGAGTGAAATTACCGAGATAAGAGTTAGTTTTAGGATGCTAGTGGTCATCTACTGATGTAGGGCTTTATCTGCTGGTTAGTATTATTATACCCTTCATATATTTCATATTTCTAATATTACTGTTATTTTTTATGATTCTATTGATGTTACTAATATATTGTCTTGTGTTGCTTTCTTGAGCCGACGGTCCCCTAGAAAAAGCCTCTTTGCCCATCAGGGTAGGGGCAAGGCTTGTATACATATTACCTTTCCCATACCCTAATTGTGGAATTATACCGGGCCATTGTCGTCTTTGTTGTTGTATTTATTTAAAGGGATTATATTTTATAATATTTTTATCACTTGAAGGATTAGACTAATTGATTGAAGTTTGTAAGCTAAGGCCTAATGTGGAAACTGTTGTGGTTGTTGAGTTATGATTTATCTTTACTCTATTTGTAATTTCGTATTTGGGTTGTATTTCCGTTTACTTTTCTGTGTTCTTATAATGGTGTACCGTTGCCCTTTGATGTTTTCTTTCCTTATTGAAATTTCTATATAGTTAGCCATACCATGTACTCTTTATACATATATCATGTTCTGTGGATTCTATTCTTATACTTTTTCCGTTAATTAGACTAGTGGGTGTCTTGACTACTTGTCATTAATATTCAACCGAGGTTAGTCTTGATATTTATATGGCATCGCTATGGTGTGTTCATATTATACTTCTGTATATTTTCTTGAATAGATATAGGTATTGATCGTTAGTAGCTGTGCAGATTTTTGCAGAGGAGACTCAAGGTAATCGTGCTGCTGCGTTCGCGGGCTTCGGAGTAACCTTTTTATGTTGTATTCACAATGTTGTACATATTTCCATGCATTTGTATTTAAAAAATGTAGCGAAACTTTGTAGAACTTATGACTTGTACTACTGGTTTTGGCAATTTGAAAGTTTTTTACATATTTCTATGATGAGACTATTAGATTTTCTTTATTATTGTTGTTATTCAGTAAATGTTACGCATACTAGGTGCTATCATGAAACCCAACAGAAGAGATATTGGGTCGTGACAGTCTGCCACTTTTTTGCATGCCCCCTACCAGTTAGTACGTTATCATCCTTTGTTGTTATTGCTGCTTTATATACACTTTTGAAGATTTATTTACGTTTGTGTCTTGACTTAGGCTTGTCACTATCTCGTCGAGGTTAAGCTCGAGACTTATGGAGTAAATTGGCTCGCTTGTACTTGTACTATATTTCTGCACTTCTTGTGCATAGACTGGCATTCGTCCCAATGGTTCATGAAATATGTCAGATAGGATAGTTTCATACGGAGACTCGAGGTAGACCTGCTAGCGTCTGTAGACCTTGAAATCCCTTTCCATTTCTCACTTTTATTATTTATTTCTTTCAAAATAGTAGTATTTATTTTAGACCTTGTTTGTAGACTTATAGTTTATCGTGTACTCGTGATTCTAGATTTTTGGGAGAAGATATTATCACCTGCTTTATATCAGTACTATGTTAGACTTGGCCTTTTTTCACGTAGAATATAATTACAGTATTTTTAACCGTTAAAATTAGTTAATTAATTATTTCATGCCACCTTTGTCTAGCAAGTTTGTATTAGACGCTATCATGATCCAGAGGTTGGAATTCCATCTCGTCACACTAGTACTCAAAACGACCTATTACATCATCTCAGAATATTCTTTTGACGACCTAGGGTATTTTGATATCACAAGTGGCTTCCAATTGTGAATTCTATAGTGTCATGTGTACAATTATCACGTAATTCTATTCGTAGTGTTATTTTGTTTTTTTTAAACGTAAAGCATATTATATATATATATATATATATATATATATATATATGTATATATATATATATATTAAGTATATTAGAAAACATTTTTGGTATGCACTTGTGTCCCTCTTGGATTATATTGCATTTCGAAAATAGTACTTGGTAAAATTAGTGAGTAATTGCCTGGCTCAAAAAAATTTCAAAATTTTATTATAGTGATGCAAATTTAATGTTTTTCTCAATTTGGTTTCTCTTCTAATTACATTTGCTCTTATTCCTGTTAGAACATTAAAAATTTTCCAATTAAACTTAAATTTTCAGATTTGGTTGATGTTAATGCATTTTGAAAGTTTGATTTTAATTATTAGAACATTCCTATTAAAGCCAAATTTTAAATCTGACTAGAGCCATTTCTTTTTTCCAGAACATGGATCTATATTAAATAATAATATCGTTCATACAGTTATAGCACTCCATGGGGTATTAAGTACTTGGCTATTACAGACCATGTCACGCAAGACCAGCGCTAATTCGAACTCCTAAAGGTTGATGAATTTTTAAAGGCATTAAATAATTTTCCTATTTGAGTTAAATTTAAAGATTTTTAATTAACATCCACATTTTCTAATCGGGAGCTGTTCATTAAAGTTTAGTAAGTATGATAAAATATTTATCTTTTTAACTGAAAAGTTTAGATCTCTTTGATTGCTTTCATTTATAATATTTGGTTAGAAATTTATTATGACGAAGTCTTGATGTGTATAAATAGTGATGGTGTTCTATTTCCCATAAGTGTCATTTACTAAAGAAAACTACTCATCAACAAGCTTTTATATTATACTTCTTACTTATAATTTTAGCCATGGAGGGTAAGAAGACTAGAGGGCGACAAAGCATTCCGATGAAAGAAATTGAAAATGAGGATGACCGCTATGTTACATTTTCAAAGCGTCGTTCGGGTTTGTATAAACAGGCTAGCGAACTTGTTAAGCTATGCGATGTTGATGTTGGAGTTGTACTATTTTCTCCTACCGGTAAGCCTTTTTCATTTTTTCATCCTACATCCGAAGCTATTATTGATCGTTTTTTAAATCCTAATATGCAATTAAGTGAAAGCACTCGGCTAGTTGCGGCTCATGCACGACACAACGTTAATGAACTCAACAATAGGAAAGAATTATTTGACAACATAAAAGAAGCTACAAGTGCCGACTCTCTTCTACTTGACAGCATGAAAGAAAACAGTCAAAGATATCGGTGGGAGTCAATTGAGAAATTCAGTGCAGATGAAGTAAAAGAGTATGAAGCTTTGTTAAGTGCAATTGTTTTTAATCTGAATAATCGTTTGAAGTATTTAAATAATGAGGCTTCATCTTCGTCTTCTTCAGTGGCTTATTCAGAAAATACAGATAATTAATGCACCTACTGCTTAATTTTAAGTTCATATTATTAGGACGTGATATTTTTGTTTTGTACTTTTTAGTTTGGTTTGATGATGCTACAAGCTATATTCTGCTATGATTTTTATTATTAATATATGATGGTTTTACTTTTCAATACTATATGTTTTCACCGATTTGAGTTAGTTTTCGTTATCTCTGTGTTTAGACATAATTTATAATCTTATAAATATTACAATCAAAATATAATTTGGCTAATGGTTTTATTCACTTCTATAGGAATTAATGTTGACATATATCTGTGGTCAGAAAAATAAATTAAATGTATTTTTCTCATAAAAAGAAGAAGAATAAGATCTGAAGATAAAAAAACACAGATATGAAAAATAAATTGTCCATTACTTATGTTCGCACTTCAATCATTCGAATAGAAAATATTAATATGCAATTTTACATGGCTATGGACATCGTTTTATATGGCTAAGGCCATCAGACTACGAACTTTATATAACATGGCTATGGCCATCGTTTTATATTGCTAAGGCCATCAGGCTACGACCTTTATCTTACATGGTTATGGCCATCGTCTTATATGGCTAAGACCATCAGGCTACTGCCTTTATTTTACATGGATATGGCCATCATTTTATATGGCTAAGGCCATCAGGCTATGTCCTTTATTTTACAATGCTACGGCCATCGTTTTATATGGCTAAGGCCATCAGGCTACGACCTTTATTTTACATGGCTATGGCCATCGTTTTTTATGGCTAAGGCCATCAGGCTACGACATCTATTTTACATGGCTATGGCCATCATTTTATTTGGTTATGACCATTAGGCTGTGGCCTTAATTTTATGTGGTTATGACCATTATTGTAAATGGCTAAGGCCATTAAGCGACGGCTTTTATTTTTACATGGCTATGGCCATCATTTTCATCAGACTACGGCCTTTATCTGCACATGACTAGAGCCATCGTATTCACAAGGCTACGACCGCCTATTTTATATGGCCAAAGCCTTCAGGCAAACATTACACCTCTATGGCCGACATATTCCAAGCAGCTACGATAAAGAAAAGTACAACGACATGCCAATAGGTAGAAAAGATTATTTACAACGAAAAATTACATGTTTTCACCAAGGGGAACAAACACCCCTGATACAAAAATAAGTACAAACAAGTATATTTACAAAGACCCTATGAAACAAATACTTATCTAGCCCGTCTTGGCCTCAGGTGGCCCGTCCTCATTTCCGGGAGGTATGCCCTTGAAATCCAAGGGTTTAGCCCGCCACCTCACGAGCGACTCAAACTAGTTGGCGATTGTACTCAACCTCGGCTTCAGACGCTCGACCAGCCACCAGGAATTCCTCAAGCACGACCAGCATGGCCTGCGCGTACAACCACATCTCGTGCGCTTCACGAGATATATTGACATATGCGAGAGCTAGCTTAAGCTCCTCGACCTCGGCCTTCGTGGCTTTAAGTTCCTCCATTAGAGTCGCTACCCAGGTGCGCAATCTGCCGCCTCCTCTGCCACAACACGAAAAAGCTGAAGCTCCTCGTCCTTAGCCCGAATAAGGACCTCTACATCCACGGCCCGAGCAACAATGACCATGAGCTGTCCATCCACATTTTCCAGCTCGGCCACTCTTTTCTTCAATTGCGCCTCAGACTCCACTAGGCCCTCATTAACCACTCTAAAGTTGGGGTCCTACTTGTACATGTCGGCTAGGGTTCAATGTGCCTCGCGCGCCTTACTGTACTTCTGTGCCAGCTGGTTGTATTTGGCAATTTTCTCTTTGCGGCGCCAATCCCTCTCCACCTCTAAGACAAGACTCTGGAAAAAAGACCAAGTAAGTACGGGAAAATCACAACCCTACATAAAGAAAGGTCATCAAGCAAAGCAGAGGAATACCTGTAGGGTCGCGCCTACTACTCTTTGGGCCAAGGCTTTATCGCTATGCTCCGCAAGGGTCGTGCGCTCAGCACCGGCGCACAAGAGCGTCATGTTGGATGCTGCCTCCTCACAGTTCTCTAGCAGATTATAATGGCTTGTGATCACTATACGACGAGAAGATTGGCCGGCCATCATCTCCACCCGGTTCAAGGACATGCCTCATCTGTTTGCGCCATCCATGGCTACCCCCGAGCCCGCCACATTCATGTCTTCACTTCTCCTCGCCGTTTCCTCCCTTCTTAGATGAGCTCTTCTTGAGAGAATAACCTCTGCCGCAAAGGCCAGCCTTGATTCAGGGCCAGACGGCCTAGCCTTTCTTGACTGGGTGGCCACGGTTCTTCTAGTACGAATCTGAAGTTGCCTCCTCTCCCACGTCTCCACCTCTTCACGGTCCCCCTCCGCAACGTCCAGTGTATGCTTAGAGGGGGTCGGCACGGCATGGCAGAAGGCGTCCTTACGGTGGTAATCTCAAGGACAGCAACCGGCACCTCTATGGGCGCCGTCTCAAGTACGACCCTATCACACCCTTAGATGCTATCTCAGCGGCCGCTTCTGATGTATCCTCCTGTCTTAAAGGGGGAGAAGCAGTGCCCATGGAAGTGCCGACAAAGATCAGATCCGCCTCAAGATCGAATGTCGTTTAGAAGGACCGTTGCAGTCTTCTTCTTCATCTTCTGATGCTTCTTCTTCTCGCCTTCTTAGAGGCGACCCAACCTACCATAACAAAGATTAGGCAAAGAAATTAATGGACGGGCCGTGGAGCCTAAGAAATTATGTCCAAGAATGGTTTTCCTTTCCAAACGGTATCAGCGCCTGCACCCACGACCTATTGTCGTCAACTGTACGAGGATGACGAAAAGTCATTGCATGAAAACAAAGGAAACTTTCGACAGTAAGAACCAACAAACTGGGGTCAAAATTGTAAACATCACGCACAGCAATACTTACGTGCGTCATTCCACGCTTCTGGAAACCCATTAGGTAGGGCACAAGGTGTTCGGTACGGACATAGAAATTTACTTTTGCCCTTCTCGTCCACCTGCGCTACGAAGCTTATCTTGCCCTTAGTCCTCAACTGGCGCATCGAGCCTCTCATTAAAACCAGATTGAACATTTGCAAAAGGTGATGAACAGTCACCTCCTTTCTGGCCTTCGCCGCATAAACACATACTACACTGCACACCTTCAAGGCGTACGAGGTAAGCTGAGCCGGACACACTCCAAAAAAGTGAAACAACTCCTCCGCTAAAGGGTAATTTGAAAGGGTGTATTCAATTCGGAAGGCCTTTTCCTAGAAGGCACAGTACCCGGTCCTGGGCACGTTAGCGTAATCTAGCTCCGCGAGAACCATGTCAACGTGATCAGGAATATCATACGTCTCCCTAAGAGAGGCCATGTGGGACCGTGTCCTCTCACTATGCTCCCAAGGGTAGACTTTACGCTTATTTAGGAAGTCGCTCCTTTTGCTCATATCGCGTGGGAGCAGGTTCTCCGTTGATAGAGGAACAATAACCTCCTCAGCCTCCTTGCCGTCAAAGGATGACACGGCCTGGTGGAAGCAACGTCCCTGGTACTGGCATCATCACGCCTACGTTTAGCCATAGTGAATGAAGTAAGAAAAAGGTATTACGGGTCACAAGTTTGATTCCTGAGAATGAGAAATTCAGAGGAGAAAAAAATAGCAAACACCTGAAAAAGATAGTGAAAAGAGTGAGGAAATATTCTCCGAAAGGGATTGAAAAATGAACCTAATCCAACTTTCCACCTATTTATAAGAATAGGTAAATGGAAATTGAAAGTGTAGGAAACGCAAACGTCACGTCATAACCTGGACCACCTAGAAAGAAGAAGTAATGATCATGTATGTGATCGATGACGTCACTTCAAAAAGAAATTCCCAAAAGGGAGGTATAATGTCAACGGAATGACCTCTTCATACAACTAGCACGTCTCTTACAGGGGTATCAGCAGGAACGGCCAAATTTCCATAGGCGTCAAGCATGTAAGTCTGTCCATTAGGAACGCCCTTCAGTAGTGTCCCCATTAAACGAAGGGACTATCTGTATTGGGCAAATTTGGTTCCTCACGCCCATACGCTATCAACATACGGCCTCACTAGAGAAAGCGGCCTTGGTAAGGTCGACCCAAGCAAGACCGGCCTCAGCCGACAAACGGACTGAGTGACAAGACTCGCTGCAACGTTACATCAAGCTATGACACTCGTATACCGAGTCATGATTACGTCTTCTTTCCCTGTGAGTTCTCGAATCAATGAAAATAAAAGGTGACTGTAGATTGGTAGCCAATTAATGGTTATACACTACATGTAAAAAAGCTATGAAAGATGCCAGTGCATATGGTGTGAAGATTAGAATACCATTGTAAATAAAAATAACAAACTTGTAATCATGCAAATATAAGAGTGTTCTATTTCTTTTTTCTTGAATGGAGTTCTGCACTTGGAAAATCTGTAATGTCTATTGCATGTAATGAAGGGAAGTTAGAAGGTTGCAACACAGCTAAACCAATTCTTCTCTACAAAGGTTAGAGCTTGTGAAAACTACAGGTAAGATTTAAAAATTTATCTTCTATTTTAAAAACCTAAAAATTATAAATACCACTCCCCTAATTGTCAATACATGTCAAAATCACTTATTTCACACATACCATTCCTTTTTCTTTTCTATTCACTCAATTATATGTGTCAAAATGCATGAGTCCAAGCAAGTTGCTCAAATATTTTTAATATCCGTATCAAAATATAAAATTAGCAGGCTAAAATAACTAAACTACAATTGTATCACAATTGTAAGGTACATGTCTGTCACGACCCAAACCCCCGTCGTGATGGCTCCCAACACCTGGTTAGACAAGCCCGACCACTTAAATATTTTCAGCCTAAGTGAATGCCAATTTCTAAGATAAAATTGTTAGTTTAACATTAATAAAACACTTCAAAATCCATAATAAAAAATAATAGCAGCCCAAAGGATCCGGCTTTTCAAGTCAGAGACTCTAGATATAACCGAACAGTATCTCATACAAATGATAAATTTAGATACGGAAACAAAAGATAGGCAAGAGAAGAGCTTAGGTCCTGCGGACGCCAGCAACTACCTTGATAACTGTGGTACTGAACTGAGGATCAGCAGATAGTCGCAGCAAAGCCTCTGGGATCTCTGTATCTGCACACAAGGTGCGGGGAGTAGAGTGAGTACTTCCAACTCAGTGAGTAATAGCAATAAATAACAATTGAATGTAAGAAATTCAGTAAGAACACTATACAGTACTAATATCAACATTAACGGCAATGAATAAATGCTAAATAGGGGAAAGAATCTAATCAATACTTCTTTTTCCGTCCAACTAGTTACTAACACTACTGCGGACGAAGCCCGATCCAATACCATATATATAACGCTGCGACGTGCAGCTCGATCCAAAATAATATATATAATGCTGCAGCGCGGTGCCCGATCCAATAATATAGTCGACTCCACTCACTGGGGTGTGTACAGACTCCTGAGGGGCTCCTTCAGTCGAAGCGTTATAATATTGCGGTGTGTAGTTTGATCCATATAATATATCACTGCGGCGTGTAATGCGATCCATATAATATATTATCGTGGAGTGCAGTCCGATCCATACACATTATATCACTACGGCATGCAGTCCGATCTATAAATATACGTATATATACTGCTGCGGCGTGCAGCCCGATCCGGTATATATAACAAATACCCTCACTACGGGGTCTTTGACCCCTCTCGGTCAATACAGACTTGGCCTCTCGGGCCCACTCAGCTAAAACATGGTATTGGACCCTAGGTATTTCTTATTTAGGGTGCAAGTTACTACATCCGGTTTATTTCATGATTTATAGTCAGAGTCAGGACAGATGGTATGTGTTCAATATGTAAAGTGAGGTCAATCGGCTCAACATGCTCTCTATGAGTTCTACAGAACGGCAAAAGGCCCCAAAAATGGAAACTAGCCCAAAATATACGGGTACAAGCTCAGAGTCAGTCAAAAAGTGTAGTAAGTCATCTATCGGGATGGACCAAGTCCGAGTACTCAATAGTAACATCACCACGCCCATCAAACAGTGCGTGTCACCGCATAGTGCAAATACGGGGTTTCAAACCCTCAGTATATCATTCATAACCATTACTCACCTCAACCGGCCAAAATCTTAGCTCGCCTTGCGCTTTCCTCGTAAATCGACATCCTTGAGTGTAGAATCTTACCAAATCCTGAAGGAATATGTTATAATAGGATAATGGGCACATAACCCAACAGAAAGAACTTGAAAATCACCCAAAAATAAGAAGTTGGCAAAACCCGATCGCTGAGCCCTCTTCTCCAAAAATTAAAAAATTCACATCACCAGAATCCTCGTCTCGCCACGAGTCCGTACATATAAAGTTCATCAAAATCAGAATTCAAATGGACAATCAGATACCAAATTTACATTGTAAAATCCAAGCCTTAATTCCTTCAATTTTATGCAAAAATTAAGAGAATTAATGGATGAATCTTAGATTAAATGACGTATCTAGGCCACGATAATTACCTCCTATCACTTCCCATCGAAATACCCTTCAAAATCTACCAACAAGCTCTCAAGGTGGTGCAAAAGTGGTGGAAAAATTAACGCAAGTCGTGGATGAAATGTTGTAAAACTGTTCTGTCTACCCCAGTTATTACTCTATGCCATTGAATCCACGACACTGCGATCGCATAGAAAAAATTCCCCAGGGCCCCAAAATCCTCTTATGTGATAGCATGATACCCTCTGCGATCGCAGAGCTTCAGCCCCTCCTACTACACAATCGCATACAATACTATGCGACATCACTGAACCATCTCCCAAACCTATGGGATCGCAAGCTTCCATACGCGATTGCAGAGCACAAAAATAGGCCCTTCTCGCGGCCTTCTATGCGATCGCAATGCCACCTATGTGATTGCATAGAGGAAACCATCTGTAACCTTTTTTGCTAAATTCTGCCACTTCAAAAAGCCAAACACACACTGATTATGAAACCACCTCGAGGCCCTCGAGACCTCAACCAAAAGCACCAATGTACCCCAAAACATCATACAAACTTGTTCCAATCATAAAAACGTGCCCAAGAACACAAAACTCATCAATTCCCGACAGATTCAAGCTTAAGTTTAACTATAACTTCCGAAACTCATATTCGATAAAAAACCCAACTAAACGACGTCCAAATGACCTGAAATTTTGCACACATAAATAAAATCACCTAATGAAGCTACAACAACTTTGGGAATTTCATTCCAACCCCAGGATCAAAATCTCACCTAACAACCGGAATTCGCAAAAATTAAAATTTAGCCAATTCAAGCCTAATTCTAGGTCGGACCTCCAAATTCAGTTCCAATTTCACCCCTAAGTCATAAATCACCACCCAAAACTAGTTGAACAGTCAGAAATCCATTCCAAGCCCGATAAGTCATAAGTCAACATCCGATTGACATTTCCTAACAAGCCTTCTCTTAAAGAGACTAATTGTCTTAATTCCAACCAAACTTTGTCCGAATCACTTCAAACTCCACAAACACCATCTAATGAAACATGTAGAAGCATAAAACAGGGACAAATGGGATGGTAATTCACATGACGGCAGGTCGGGTCGTCACAATATCATGACGCATAAGTAAGACCAGAAAAGTATAATGAAAGTAAATGTAAATGTGACGACCCGACCAGTCATCTTTGGAATTTATACCCTGTTTCCCCGTTAACTACTTCCCTTAAGTTCATTTCAACTATTTTTGTTTTGCCAGGATGTTCGGTAATAGAATTCAGAGTGTTTTGGGACACTTAGTCCCCAAATGAGAGCTTATGTGTTGCAAAATTATCCTTAATCAGAACAGTATTAAGAAAACATCAGATTCAAAATCCGATGGTTTTGTTAGCTCCGTTAGGTGATTTCGGGGTTGGGAGCGTGTTTGGAATGTTTTTTGGATGTTCGTAGCTCATTTAGGCTAGAAATGCCTAAAGTTAGAATTTTTAAGATTCCGTTCCGATAGTGTATTTTTTTTTATTCGAGGGTAGGAATGGGATTCTGGAAGTTTCCTTAGAACCATCATGTCATTCTGGGATGGGCGTACCAAATTTCAGGTCAATCGAACGTATTTTGGTTAGGTTTTGAATCCTTAGCGAGTTTGGTTGGAATTTGAAGTTTCTAAGTTTAAATCATTGATTAATTATAGTTTCTGTCATTGTATTAGGTGGTTTATGCATAGGTGCAAGTTTGAGGTGATATTATGGGATATGCTCGTAGGTTTAGTTGAGGTCTCGGGGGCCTCGGGTGTGTTTCCATGCCCATCAGGGCATTTTATGTTGAAAAACAGTTGCACATTTTCTGTTGTAGGTGTTGCAGACTTTTAATCTCTCCAATCGCATACTCATACATGGGTGGCCTTCATGGGTGGCCTTTTTCCTTCAAAGAGATCACAATTTTTCTCCTGCAATCGCATAGTATCTGAACTGCCTTGTCCACGATCGCAAACTCCCCCCTGCGCTTGCATTGAGTTAACTGGATTGGGGTCCCAGTTTCCTTTTCCATATACGCGATCTCATAGCTCTTGATGCGATTGCATAAGTAAAACTCCTATCTTTACGCGATTGCAAACCCATTTTTGCGATCGCATAGGCCAATTTCAGGGCCTTTCAAATTTACTCTACGCGATCGAAGTAGTGTTCATTCGATCGCATTGAATAAGTTCCAAAACAGTTATAAACATTTTTAAAAAAAAAGAACCCTTCTTCCATTTTTACGAAAGCTCAAGCTATGGAGCTCGGTTCTGGGAGATTTTTCGAGGGATTTTCAGAGGCAAATACTGGCTAATGATTCCTTACTCCTCTATGACTAAAACCCACTAATCTTATCTCAAATTCAAGCTTTAATTTACGATTTTGAATGAAAATTGGGGTAAAGTTCTTAGACTTAACTTTGATGATTTGATATGGAATTTGACGTCTTATTTGGGAGATTTTTATGTGGTTAGACTCGTGAGAGTACGAGGTTTCCGAATATGTAAAATTTTTTGATTCTGATACGTTGGCTTGAAGGGTATTTTGGTTATTTCACCTACTTTCGCTCCTTAGCCTTAATTTTAACAGTTCAATTAGTTACTTGTAACGTTATTTACCATATGTAATTGGTTTGAATAGATTTTGGGCCACTCGGAGTCGAATACTTGTGGCAAGGACAATATTTATTTACTGTTGTTTAAAAATGCCTTGTGCATAAGGTGACGGGCATGTACTTGTGCTAGTTGTTAAAAATTTACCTCACTATTCTTATTTAGAATTTTTTTCTTCACGTACTTAATTGTTAAAATGCAATTTCACTTGTTTTAGCTTAGGGAAAGCATTTAAGTAACTTATTTGCTGTACTTGACTAAATTGCAATATTTGTGTTCATGCGAGCATGCTACACTCAAGATTTTTATCTGTTGGTTGCACTTATTTTCATCCTGTTAGTATTGATTTGTTGTGAGGTTTTATATATATGCTGGACTAACAGTTTGGTTCTCAGGAGACCCTTGTTATCGGTATGACCGAATATGGGTTCCATTCACGGAAGATCCTCTATTATTGGTATAATGGACTACGGGTTTGATTCCCGGGAGATCCTATGTAATCGATATGACAGAATACGAGTTCAATTCTTAGGAGATCCACTGCTATTGGTATGTGGACTATGGGTTCAATTCCCGATACATCCTCTAATATTGAGATGATGGACAATGGGTTGAATTCCCGGGAGATCCTCTGTTATTGACATGACGGATTACAAGTTCGATTTCCGAAAGATCCTCAAATATTTGTAAGAATGGACTGCGGGTTCAATTCGTTGAGCTCCATGTGGCATTCTGATATTGAGTGATTGTTCTTGTATTCGTATATTGTATTTGTAGTCGTTCCGTTCTACTTATTGTTTTGTTAGATACTCAAGATTTACTGTATTTCTTACTGTCTACTAATTTTATATTTATTCTTATGTCTATCTCAATAAGGCCGCGACCTTCCTCGTCACTACCAAACTGAGGTTAAGCTTGGCACTTACTGAGTACCGTTGTGGTGTACTCATGCTACTCTTCTGCAAACTTTTGTTTTGCAGATCCAGGTACTTCTGGTCGAACGTGTTACCAGTTACTTCAGAGCTTTACTTGGAGACTTGAGGTGTGCATCTGCCGCATCTGCAGATCTAATGAGTTTCCTTCTACTCTACCTTTTTGTTATCAGTTCCATTTCATGTATTCAGTTGTTACCAACACTTCCAAATGTTATTTTCGTATGTTATGTTTTTACTCTTAGCCTGTGTTGCCTGTGGGTTTCCGGGTCTTAGAGGTTGTTATTGTATTTTAGCGGATGTGTATATGCCCGGCGGCACTCTATTCATTTCTTTATGTATCCAGTATTTTTTTATCATTTTCGTAAAGGTTGTTAAATTTCCGCAATATGTTGGGCTTACTTAGTCTCGAAGACTGGGTGTCGTCATAACAGGTTCACGATTGGTGAACTCGGGTCATGACAAGTTGGTATCAGAGCTCTAGGTTCATAGGAGTCACGCGACACACGCAGGTTATTTAGAGTCTCGTTGATCGGTACAGAGACGTATGTACTTATATACGGAAGGCTATGTAACTGTTTAGGAAAGAAAATCTTCACTAATTTAAATTCCTTGTCGTGCTATATTATTGACGTCAATTCTAAACTTCTGTATTCCATTCTCTCACAGATGGTGAGGACATGCATGACCCAGGATGATAAGGAACCCGCACCCGCTCTTGTAGCCGCTAGAGAAAGCGGCCGGGGCATGGGTCATGGTTGCGCATGGGGTGCATCCAGGGCACCTACACGAGCAGGCGCCGTGGTGCCACTAGTAGACCCATCTAAGACTTAGGAATCAGAAACTCCCGTAGCCACCACTACTCTAGCTGCTTAGGAAGCATGGGCGCAGTTTATGAGGGGCCAACAACTCTTCCATCCTTCCCTGGTAAAGAGGGGCAACTGTTGATACCCAATTGTTTCCCTATGTATTTTGTATGCAAAATACCTTCAAACTAAAACATGTGTGTGTGTGTGTGTGTGTATATATATATATGTATATATATATATATATATATATAAAAGCCTGCGCAAGGGCTTTAGTATTTTTTTCAATTTTATAATATTTTGTAGTATGTTTGAGCAGTACAAAATGTAATAATAATTATTTCCAAGATTATTATTTTGGTGAATAAATTATTTTATAATCATATTTCCTCCAAAATATAACTGAAGGGATTTTTTTATATTTGTACAAAATTTATTTGGTATTTTTTAAAGCTAAATTGCATATAATTGCAATTAGAGCCTATATTAATATTTAATAGTATTTTATAAATATGAAATTATTTCCAGCATTATTACTTCAATATATATGTATCATTAATTAGACTAGTACCTTCAATTTATTTTTAAAAATTATTTATTATTTTTATAAAATAATAAAGAAAAAATGACTATTTAAATAACAACCATATTTTACTTCATGTTTAGCCTAATACAGCCCCAATTAAACCCCAATTTCAAATTTTGAACTCCAACCCAATTCATTCAATTACCGGATCAGTAACCTGCATAAATGACCCACTCGGTCCCTCCGTTTAATCAAGGTCGTTAATCTAAATGATCAACGATCACATTTCATTCTATCCTTTTATTTCACCAAACACCCAACACTAAAATCATTTCCCCAAACCTGACGTATAGAAATCCTCTAGTCTCTCAAACTCTCAAATCCTTTCCTCAAACCCTAGCAACTTCTTGTCACCCTCACCTCGAAACCCACCGGAATCTATGGCTTCTCACGCAACGAAACCTTTATACTCACATCCTACTGCTCTTATGAGAGAGATTCTTGAAAGGTTGAGGAAATACTTCAAGGATCTTCACTCAAATAATCACCGACTCGAGGTTCCCGACTATCTCCGACTTGCTCCGGCATATCCTTGTCTCCTGAATCGGATTTCAACTTTATCTGACTTAGATTGGACCTTTTTAAAGACTTTCTCACTTTATATTTAACTATTCGATGTTTTTCTCCAATTCTTTTTCGATATGTTATGTATCTATGCAATGCATAAATTTTTTAAATGATTTCCCTAAATTTTCCTTTGAAAATCTCTTTCAAAATCCTTCATATCCAATTTAGGGTTTTTGGAAAGTATTCAAGTGTTTTTATGATTTTTCTTCTTTATTATTGTATTATTTCTCTTACTGTGTTCCTATGTCATGTTCTCACTCTCTTTCTACTATGTTCTTATGCTTTTTCTACTATGTTCCTGTGTGTTCTACTCCCGAGTTTCATACTCCCTGATTGAATGTTCTTTAATGGGTTTTCTATACCCGTCCTTGCATATTCTTCTACTATGTTTTCTACTCTATGATTGTCGTATGCTTGTTTCACTATGTTCTGGTATCTTCATCCTTAATAAGCGTGCATTTCTTCTACTGTTTATTCTACTATCAGTTGTTCTCTCACTACGCTTCGAAACTAGTTTCTTCCTTAATAAGCGTGCATTCTGTTTGCTTTGATCTGTCTACTTGTTTGCATGTTTTCTCATAAGCTTATGAAAGAAACCACTAATCCTGTTTTTGACTACTTACCTCTCTATCTCTGTGTTCGATTCAAGGCGAAAACCCTAGAATTTGGGATTCCACGAAGTTTAATAATGTAGGTTAGCGTTTTATTTTATAGAATCCTAACTCTCTGCTAAGCACTCCTACATTTATTATTTCTACTGATTTTACAAGGTCATGGAGAAAATGTTGGTATTTAAGCGTACATGTATGCTTTTATATCTTTGTTGAATATTTCTCTAAAATGATTTCAATTAATGATCGAATCAGAATTTTTTTTAGAGTTTAATTGATTGTGATTGATTTTTCTTGATTAAATCTTCTTTCTTCACCTTTTCTGACTGGGTTCCTTCATACCAAATATTTGGACCTTTTATTTCTTGGTTGTTAATTGATTCTCTTTGTTTAATTATTCAACCGTGTACATTAAAAAACCTTGTCCTTAAATAACCTTTGTTTATCTGCCTTCAATTGCATGCTTTGCACAAAGAGTTTGATTAACTTCTTTCCTCAATTGGTTCATACGCATTTGAATTTGATCCCCTTAATTAAATGGAATTTTAGGTGGTTGTTTGAAAATCCCACATCAATTATTTTCTTACATTATTTCTCATGACTTTCACACTATAAATATCCGACCCTCTTTTCACAACACACAAAACTGAATACACTTCATACTTCACACTTACAATTTTCACAATCTCTTATGTACTTTCACTTAGAAGTATTCTTGTCTGCACTTTCGCTTTCACAAAACTATTGCTTTCTTTTTGCTTGTCTCTTCAAAACTGGTATGTCTTGATTCATTTCCCGGCATCCTTCCAAAAGTGTTTATTTACACTCTTTGTACACATGTTTACTTTCTGCAGAATTTGACATTGAAATGTTTATACGCTACTGCTCGGTTTACTTTCTTGTAAAGACTAGTTTCCTATCCCATTACCCTCTATATTTTTTTAAGTGGGGACTCACGGAATGGCAACAAGAATTGTTGCTCATGAACTGAATTTTGACACCCCACCCCCCCCCCAAGTAGGTTGGAGGGTGTGTTAGTACGTCTCATTGCTGGGTAATACCTTTGCCTACTCGTTTCTTGTATCCCCACTCCCTATGTATGTTGAGTTAAGGTATAGCCTGGAAGCATCCCAATTGCTCTCCAAGACTGAACCTGACCTTCAATAGGCCCTAACTCCTCAATTTACAAATGACAAGCTAGTCAGAGGTGTGCCAACACCCCAAATTGCTTGGCATGACCACCAGCTTACCATTTCCCTTATACCGCACTTGCACTATCTCTTAGCCTCTAAGTTCTACCCCATCCTATGAGCTTTACCATGGGATCTTGAGTTCCCTCTAAACTTGGACATTTGAGGGTTGGCTCTTCCACACTGCACAGTAATCTGATTCTACAATTATATTTGGGGTGTAAGCATTGCGTGGAGATCTTGAAGCTCCTTGGAACTTTGACATATCCCAAATAAAAGAAAGGCTTTAAAAATATAATCCTAGAAGTTAATTTATCTCATATTTTTAGACTATTTGTCTGAATTAGGCTGATTAGATGTAGATGTAATCACTAATATAATTTTACTTTCTTTCTGATTCATTGAGTTTGTAATAATACTGTAATAACTATTTGGGTAGATAGTGAAAAGCGATGGGACTAAATGCATGTGAAGAGGTAGATATCATGTCTATAGGGAATTACTACTTCCAAAATTCTGTATCTCATATAGATAATTTCTTAAATTCTGCATCTCATATAGATATCATGTCTATAGGGAATTATTACTTATAAAATTTTTGCATTTCATACATATATCGTCGCTATAGGTCTTCCTGCATCTTATATGAATACCATGTTCGTATGTTTTTCTGCCCTTCGAAAAGATACCATGCCTATAAATCATTACTGAGATTCTGCACTTCCTATAGATAGTATGCCTATAGGACTTCTTGCATTTTTCATATGAATCTATCACTAGGCAAACCATTTATAGGACTTAAATAACCAATTGCTTATAGATGACCTGACTATTGGATCTCTCCATGACAATAACAACGATTAAACTCATTAACGCATAGAAAACATGTCTATGGGAGCTGCCAACTAAAGCTGAATCGTCCACTCACTTCTAAGTCTAAAATCAGTAGAAATTTTGTTTAACACCCGCAAGAAGTTATGAACTTGTAACTGACAATGCTTTTTCTGCAATCAGTTTACTCCTTTATTTCGGAAAGTAATAGATATCATACTATAGGTCCCGTTTAACGCATAGGTAAACAGTTAGATAATTAAACAACTATGTCACTCTTTGGAAACAAAATCTAAGCAGGCTAATTTCGACTCCCTATTTGGGAAATATGTTGTAAATAAACCTATCGTATGCATTAATTTAATTTTGACCTAACTGTGACATGCTAAACTATATGCTTCTCTTTGATGTAAGGAGGTTTATTTGAGCCATATCAGCTTACTTGCTTTCCCAATACTTGCTGTATGTGGTTTGAATGTCACCTTATAATTTTATCATTTGAAACTCTAAAATAGTTCACCCAACTACCTCCCTTTTAGGATTAGTAGTCTCATATCCCTTCGTGACTGATAGGATTGGGACGGGTAATAACATGCTACAAGTAACGATACTATTTTGTTCTTTAATAACTTAATAGGGTAGGAATGGTAGATATCGACATGATGACCGATGCACTAATATCATGTGTGACCCCTCTTCTGAGGAGTGATTGCTGGATATTGCATTGATGTGATCCATATCATTCATAAACCTAGGACCCCCTTCCCTTTACTTGTTTATTTTCAGACATTGATTAAAACTAATTTCCTCAAAAATCCTTCCTTCCTTACCTTTCTAAAAAAATACATTTTAGCTTATCTACATCATTAAATGCAAGTCCTTTATTTAAGACCTAATTGATTATTTGTTTATATAATATCACAAATGTAACATGGCCGGGAACAACACTAGTGGATCCTGAGGGGTGCATACACCTTCCCTCAGGATAATTTCTAGCGCTTACCCAAATCTCTGGTCTCAAAATAAAAAAACCCTCTTAATGTCATAATGTACTTAATCATTAGGTGGCGACTCTTCAATTGAAAACCCGTTTCCCAAAAGGAACGAATTATCCTCTCAAATGTCACAAGCTCGAATTTGCCGTAAACAAGGGTCGCGACAACGGACAGACCATATGCGATCATGTGGACCATAATGCAATCGTGATGACCTGTGATCCCTCACCTTTGTGAAAGCGGGATAGACTTCGTGAACGGAAGCAAAATCCTCCCCGCTAGTCCAGTTCCTCTACACGAACGCGTGATCCCAATCGGAAACACGAAGAAGGAAACCAGAACTGGGCTGCGTCAATACTTTTTGCAATTCTCTAAGTACTAAAAATGAACCCTTAAGCATCTGAAACACATCCAAGGCCCCTGGGACATCAACCAAAAGCACCAACATAAACTAAAACATCATTCAAACTTGTTCTAACATTTCGAACGCTACAAGTAACACCCATTTTTCATCGAATTCAAGCCTAAAATTTTAAAAAACACTATAAACAACACTTTCGATCAAAAAGTCTATAAAACCTTGTCCGAATGACAAGAAATTTTTCATTTACATCTCAAATGACCTGATGAAGCAACTGCAACTCTCGGAATTCCATTCTGACCCTCGAATTAAAATCTCAATATCCAACCGGAAACTGAAAATTCAATAATTGGCATTTCAAGCCTAAATTAGCTACCGACCTCCAAAATACTATCTGAACACGCTCCTAATCCCAAACATACCAAACAGAGCTAGCGAGACTATCGAATACCTATTCCAAGGCCGTATTGATACTGCTTTAACTACGATTAACTTTTCAATACATATGGTCTTATTTAGGGACTAAGTGTCCCAAATCTCTCCGGAACTCAAAACCGAAAATCCCGATGAATCAAATTCGCAAAAATAAGCTTGGTAGAAGTAGTTAATAGGTGATCGGAGCATTAATTTTTAAGACGACCGGCCGGGTCGTCACAATAATTTTTGAAGTAGTAAGGAGGTAATGACCCCACCATTGAGTCCGAGTGGATTGCCCGAGCAATTTATAGGAGAATGTATTAACTTGTGGAGGGATTGGTAGAATCTATCACTAAAAAGGAAGTGTCCTTGTTCCTATTAATCTCATTGCACCACCAGATAAGGTAATGTGTTAGTATGTTATCGTCATCTGAGAGGGATGCAGACTCGAGGGGTATCGATTACATTATTTGCCCTATCAACCTAAAGTTATTAAGTCAGTCAAATTAAAATTTCTGCTCGTTGCATATGTACATCTATATTAAAGAATTCTCTAAAACATTGTCTTGTCAAGCTATTGAATAACAAAACATTGCATATATCGACTCTTTGAACGAGATACATTATTCGTCAATCCATTGAATTACAAATCCTCTTATTTATATTCTTTTGGAATTAAGTTCTATAATTGTGTCCATGGATGAAATTATGATTCCATGATTAATACTTCCAACATGCTTTCCTAAATTCTCAACAAGGGACTATATTCGATGAATCTCTTACAAAATCTTTTTATTTAAATTTCCATCCTATACTTGCTTGTGTCTATACTTGCACAATCGTAATGTATACCTATGTAGTGTCAAGTTCCATGTAAAGCATCCCTGCATTGCATTCCTTCTCCGGTTACACTATTACTTAGTTGTGTATATTGCATATATTGTTTGAAAAATTACTCTAATATCTTGCAAGTATGATCATGAAAGCTTCTTGATGTCTAGTCACATAAGAGCATACCTTAACACCAATCACATAAGTGCATGTCAATCGAAATTGTCACTGTTGCATATAGACTATCTAAAAATTGAGATCCTCACATCCATGTCATAGGAAGATCTTCTGTCTCCATCTTAGTATAACATTCATGTCCACTTGGGACTTCCCGCAGTAAGTAGCTCACTTTTTTTTGTACGGAAAAGGTCCAAATATGCCCATGAACTGTGCGAATTAAGATAAATATGCCTGACGTTATTTGTTCGGCCCACATATGCCCAAAACGTCCAATAGTTGGGCATATATGCCCTTATTTGATGGAAACATGAATTTTTTTTATTTAATTTATTGATGCCAAATTAACCAAATATAACTTAAAAATAACCCACCCGAACCAACCCACTCTAATTTTAAAAGATCCAAAACATATAACCTAAACAAGAAACGCCCATACCTAAACAATACACTCCCCACCCCATTCCAGCTTCTCTACACACGAGCTCTTTCTATCATATTCTTCATTCTGTCTTCTTCTTCCTTCCGTCTTCTTCTTCCAAAACAAAACCTTTCCATCTTCAATCTTCAGGAACAGTAGGCCGTCACCATCTTCAGGAACAAAACCTTTACGAATGTCGGAATGTTCGAGTTCTTCAAATAGCCGTAGAAGGATGTGTGGATGTGGAGTTGCTGCACTACATCTTATATCGCAGACTGAAATGAATCCCAGAAGACGCTTTTTCAGGTATCATAAACCTGATGTAATTTATTAATTTTTTTACCTAATTAATTCTTATTCCGACAGATTTGGATCAATGATTTTTGCAAATTTGTAATCTACTTTATATGATGTTATGTTGTATTGCAGAAAATTGGATGTGGTTATTGGGAGTGGAAAGACGATGAATTTCAACCAACAGCTATTGTTGTCATCAACAATTTGAAAGGGAAAAGGATGCTCTTCTTAAAGAAAGATGTGGAAGCAGAGTGGAAAAATTATTTGTTATGTTTTTGGGTTTCACTATTGGATTTGTTGTTAGTTTTATGTTTTGAGGGAAGACTTGAAATTATGATTGTAATTGTTTATGGTTGTAATTGCTTATGGTTCTTTGAGTTTTATAATTTAGATGCATTGTATTGTAATGATGGGACAAAAATTGTTGTAATACGCATTGTATTATTTATGATATGCTTGGCTTTTCCAACATTTGAAGAATGTTTGGCCGAAATTACTGCCAAAGATCATACAATAACAGGCCTCAAGGTTCCTGTTGCTTAGCATATCACTCACAACTAATAGCCAGCTATGTTACTAGTTTACAGCCAGCTATGCGATGACACTTCAAAACAAATAGTCACCGCTTCAAACAAAACAACTATTGTAAGCTAACTAAGAGGAAATTATGATCAAATCAATAAAACTTCAAAATAGAGATAAGTAGTAACCACAACTATAAGCTAACAATCACAAAAATAACCAGTTAACATCTAGTAAAATTCTAACATGAACAACAATAGTACTCAATAAATAGTTAAACCAAGATAATATTCACCAAAAATCAATATTTTTGTGCATAATAGTTATCCATAATGAGACAACTTATGCTTAATTTCAGCATTTGGTACGGGGACTCCTTCATCATTTGACTTTATCTTCTTTTTCTTTTTTCTTGCTTCAGCTTGGAGCTGGCTAAGTGTAACTTCAGGTTTCTCCTCCCAAGTTGCCTTTGTTGGTGAGGCAGGTTTGTCGGCACAGACACCCGATCTCCCCCCCCCCCCACTAGTAAATTGAATCCTTCTCCTCCCAGTTGAAATTCTTGCTTTCAGCCTTCTTTCCTTAAGTATTTTCCGTGACTCAGAGATGATTTGCGGCCTCAATAGTGGATCTTCCTCATCACCAATATTTGGACCATAAGCTTGTGATTGTTGTGTTATGACTTGAGAAAAGTAAACAGATTGTTGTGTAGTGACTTGAGAAGTGTATTCAGATTGTTGTGTTTCGACTTCAGTTTAAGATTGTTGTGTTTCCTCATCGCCAATATCAGGAACATATTTATTTTAACAGCCAAAGAATGAGTTATTAAGAAACAGTCATACTTTAAATTTCCAATATATGTTTGTTTTACCTTGATACAAGCCCTAGACTTGTGGTTCTCTCCACCACATTTGATGCATGTCATCATAGTTCCTTTTCCTTGAATAACTCCACTCCCCTTCCACTTGCTTGCTTAATCAGGTTCCCTATTTCTCTTTACCTTGGGTCTGCCCATAGTCTTGGCAATTTCGGCAGGATCCATTGCTTGGCTAGGATTAATTTTCCAAAATTTAATACCCCTAACTAGTTGAAACTTGTGCTTGTAAGTTAAGGAATAAGCTTCACTGCTATAATACCAATGTATTGTTCCTTAGGATCACCCTTTCAAAAGTAAGAAATAAAACTAATTAGATAACTTGGAAAATATGAGCTCAAGTGAGAAAACTAACTTAATATATTTCATACAATATCATATATTTGTTCTTTGACAACATGGGGCAAGGGATCTTAGAAAGTTGCCATAATCTACAAATGCATATTTAATGTTCAAGATCTACAGTATGTCTATCACCACCTTCTTTTGCCAATTTGCCTCAATATGTCTTACACAATAGCTGTGATGAGCTTTAGAAAGTATATTCTGCACAACATCAATTAACCCCTATGATAAAACAATAACAAACAGTCATAAAAGGCAAAAGACATAAGTGTATACAAGAGAATAATAGAAATCAGGGATGAAAGTTCCAGTGCTTACGTTTTGCATATCTGATATGAAAGTCACTCCCTATCCATCATATAGCTCAATAGAAAGATTCAAACATCCTGAAAACCAACCACAAGTCCTGGCCATTTCCTTGTCTACCACAGCCCATACAAGAGGATAAAATTGGTTCATACAATCTTGACCAATAGCCACTAACAACTTACCCTTAAATCTACCCTTAAGAAAGATATCATTCAGCTCAATTAGTGGTCTCAAGCCATTTTTCACCCATTTTTAATGCATTGAAGCATATGTACATCCTTCAGAACTTTCTTTTCCTGTATTGAAGAGCATTCTTTGATAAATTGATCACAAAATCACTGTCGGGTTAGATTGTCCTGTTTCTTATCCATATGCCTAGAGTTTGTTATACTCATCAACAAAACTACCCTCGAACTTCTTCAGAGCCAAACCCTTGGCCCTTTTGAGCTTACTTTTGGACACATTTAAATTAAAACCACTCTCAAACTCGACTTTCATATCCTCTAACTTGTACTTAGAATTGTACTTCACATTTCTCTTTAAAAATTGGGACAAAGTATTTTGATCAGCCTTAGCATTTTTGAAAGATGGATCACATGTGTGTTCATCTTTCAATGTTTTGATTCTAATGGCATTTTACTTCTTATCATTTAAAATATACCATCTAAAAGGGCAGCCTTCAACACACTTGTAACTAGCCCTAGTCCTATCAGTTTTAAGCAACTTCAACCTTTTTTATTTACGAGTGAGTAGAAGCTTACTGCACTTCTAGCTTCTACAATATACTTAAATGTCATACCTACCTCTAACTCCTTAATTTGTTCTAACTTATCAGTTAGAACCATCTTCTTTTCTTTGACAATACCATCAAGTTCTATAGAATTATCCTCAAAACAATCTAGTTCATCAAAATAACTTCCCCCAAGACTATGTTCACATTCAAAAGCTACATCAATGTCTATAGAATATGTCTTTGTATGTTCAGTAATATTTTGAGCAAATACCATTAAGCCAAACTCATCAATAGAAAATTAATTAATAACCTTGAAGTGTTTAGAAAGCAAGCAGTAAAGAGTCTTTACACCTTCGTCATCAATTACCAAGTAGTACCTTCCTGAAGGTCCAGTCACTAAAAATTGTTAGACAGAACTAGACCCTAACTTTTTTGAAAACTCTTCACAAATAAAATCATATTTAATAAGATAAGAGACATAACCAGAAAAAGTGTGCACCGATATCTTGTTATTTATGTCTTGAGGGAAATGACCTAACTACTCCCATAGTGAAGCACCTAGTCCACTTTATCGTTCATTTTCAATGGACTTCATATGTAAAGCTATAGAAAAAGGGACAACGAAGGGACTATATTAGCATGTATAAAGTAATGATATTCAAAAATACAGATTAAAAAACATGTCAAACACTGTCCAAGATAAACCATCAAAAATATCAAACTAACTGACTCTTTTTTGTTCTTTACTGTATTAAAATACAAAAATATATCAGAAACAATATCACTCCTTATTGGATACTAACAAAGTACAGCTTGTCCCTACATATGAAACACACACATAAAAAAAATCGAAATCCCATATATAACACATAAATAACGAATAAAGTAGTCATAGCTGAAGATGGAAGATGGAACACCCTAGCTTGTCATACTCAAAGATGGAAGAAGAAGACAGAATGAAGAAGATTTATTGAAGGACCTCGTGTGTTGAGAAGTGGGAAAGGGGTGGGGAGCATATGTTATAGGCCTGGGCGATTCTATTTTAGGTTATATGGTTTAGGTCTTTTAAATTATGGTGTATCGGGTCGCGTGGATTATTTTTATGTTGGGTTTGGTTAATTTGGAATCAATCAATTAAAAAAAGAAAAAAATCAGGTTTCCATCAAATAAGGTCATATATGCCAAACTATTAGACGGTTTAGGCATATGTGGGCCAAACTAATAACAACGGGTATATTTATCTTATTTCTCATAGTTCACGGGCATATTTGGACCTCTCATGGTTGCCCGTTAGGTGGTCGTGTATTGCAGTTGGTAGTTAATATAGCGGAAGCATATCTAGCTCATAACAAATATTTATTTTCTTATTACATCTCTGCAACATTTTGTGTTCCTTAGTCAGTGAATTGATTGTGGTAGTTTCCCCAAAACCTTCTTGATAACACATCCTTCCATGAGTCATTGTGTCACTTCCTTTCTCGTGAGGACCCTTACTAGGCTCTCGATCAAGCAAACTTTTGGAGGTTATCGTAGCACAACGCCTGTTTTTCTTGTCTTTCTTTCTTTCATTAGCATCTCGGTATTAATCAAAGTCAAAATCCATGGAGAAATCTTTATGAACACCTGCAAACCTTTCATGATTATTTTATATTACCTCATTAGATTCCCACCTTACTTCAAGTTCATCAAGGGTTGATAGCATGTCGTAATTACTGAGATTGAATGATCTCCTTTTGATAATGGATTACCTATATATGTGCTAGTCAAACGATCTGCTTATCATCCTAACTCCCGCTTTTTGGTATTGGGTTGATAAATGAGTAATACATTTAGTAACACATTTATTCCAAAATTATTCTCTCATTTGAGCCGTATAGCGTCTCCTAATTTTGATGGTAATAGTTGGTTGTGTAGAAGTATGTTATATTTCATTGTGAAATAGAGTTGCTAAACATTACTGGATTTTTGAATCCTGGAGCTATACATCACGTTACTATAGAGATCTTCTTTCAAAAGTGTAGCTTCTTGTAATCATTTTATATTACCACCATTCCTAGTGGTTACAATGTAAAGGTTAATTCCAAAAGGCTTTCTCACTTTCTTTTCATTTGTATTGAATTATGTGTTGATTACCCATAACTTCATTGTTATATTATCTCAATGTCTCAACTATTTATCCAACTATATGATCTAATTTAATTAACCTCTCTATTATGTACTCTACAAGTGCCCTGAGAATGCAAACATTTCCCCTTTTCTACAGACTTATGATGTCTTCAACTCTGTTTAAGCTTGTCGATTCCAAGTGGTGCTCTTAGTTGTGTTTCCTTAATATCCATTTACATCTAAAAACTCTCCCCATGAATCTTATTTTATGCCTTATGGCATCAAGGGTCGGGGTATGTTCCTTTTTTTTTTGGATAAAATTATATTACTCACACTCCTTATGAGATTTTCTCCTATAGAATCATCTATCTGCTCCACTTGTCCATGTGACTAGATAAGTGCATCAATACTTCTCACCCTTTCATAATTATTTATATGGTCTCTTCAAGGTCTTTTTCTATACTAGCTCGTAATGATTTTATGTACTTTCTTGCCGTTGTTGACGATTTTCTAGGACTATGAGGGCTCGTCTCATGGGTTCCAAAAGTAATTTTTTCCTTAAAAGATCACGATTAAATTGCCATAATTTCAAACCAAAGTGTTTCCCCTTTTCAAAAGTCATGAATAGGTCGGATTTGATGAGGTTATGTGGCTCTCTACTAACTCGACTTCTAGGAGTAGTGACAACGTCATTGTCATATAAGGGAATTTTGCTACCTATGGCATTCCACCGCCTTAAGAAGGGTTAGATTATTCGAATTATGATAATCTCATAAGTAGATGACTTCTTTTCCATCCTCACGCACTTGTGGTATAGAGTCATTATGTTTCTTATTGTTAAAGTGAAATTAAATTCCACATATTTTATTTGTAGTCTCAATCACACCCATGTTGAAAAAGTCTTACCATTTGAGCTCAACTACTTACATTACACTCAGGGAGACAACTGTTGCATCCTACTTGATCACCTCTTTATAAATCTCTAGTTCACATACATGGTATCCACCTTATCTAAGAATTTTAGTTACCAAGATGCTTCATCTATCTAATAATTGTTTAGTCGCCCGGAATAAACTATGTCAGCATCATTAATTGAAATCCTCATGTCTCTGAGTATGTAGCCTGATGAAATACTCTGCTCAACACATTAGTGAATTCCTGAATAATTTCATCCCTATATAGAACTCTGTTTCTACTTACGGTATTGGATCTACTTGGTACTGAAGTTTCAAATGTGTCAAAGTCATGATGTGATCACATATATTCAGTAGGTAATTTTATAATCAATTTATTATAGCACGTCTTAGAGTAATCATGAAGGTCACCGCAAGTTTAGTTTAAGTGTTCACATAGCAATTTAGAATCTCGGGGGGGGGGGGGGGAACCAGTTATTGTCGAAATTCTCCCATGTAGAGGTTATGTGAATTGATGATGAAGGGTACGTAAGCACAATTCCCATTGGGTCGCACTAGGAGTATGATGTTTCCCCATACTTGTTCCTCATAAACTTGTGTTTTCATATGTCTATGTCTAAGAAGGTAAGTGGAGATCATTTGTGTATCAGCCTTGTGAAGATAACTGAAGGTGAATGTTAATAGATAGTTTGGAGGTTGGGGTTGTTTCGGTCAATGCGTTATGGAAGAGCCTTAAAGTACAAGAGGCCACATTTAAGGCCGAGAGTATTTTGGAAATAAAGTATATTCTCTTGATTGAATAAAAGTTGGTTTTTTATTTGAAAGGTGTCTTCTAGGTGTTATGATTTAAAAATACCAGTCCAAGTCTAGGTATCATCCTGATAATATTGTGATTGTAAAAGACTACAATCACTATATCAGTCCATGTCTAGGTATCATTCTAAAACAATTGGGAGTTAGTAATTTTAGGGACTTGGGATAGGTTAAAAAAGAGATATCTATGTGATCGACGACGACGGACTGTACAAGGAATGTGGCGAGAGAGGAGTTAGGGATATCTTCGGGCCGCATCGGTGGCCAAAAATTAGACTGGTGGTGGAATGCAGTTGTCTAAGATAAAGTGGCAGCAAAGAAGGTGTCTTACCGGCGGTTAGTAGGGTGCACTAGCGAGGAATAGAGTTGAGCAAAAAATAAGAGGTATAAGGTAGCTAGGAAGGAGGCGAAGATGGCGGTCACGGAGGCTAATACTATAGCTTTTTCTTGTATGTATGAGGAACTGGGGAACAATGGCAGGGAGAAAAAGTTATTGAAAATTGCTAAGGTGAGAGAGAGGACGACTCGGGATCTAGACCAAGTTAGGTGCATAAAAGATGAGGATGGAAAAGTTTTGATTGGGGATGACCAGATTAAGAGAAGGTGGTAGACCAACTTTTATGTGGACCAACTTTTATAAACTTCTAGTTGAAGAAAGGGATCGGGATATTGTACTAGATGAATTGAGGAATGTATTCAGTCCCCAAGATTTAAGTTATTGCAAGGGCATTGAGTTCGATGAGGTTATGTAGGTGATGATTAAGATGGAGAGGGACATAGCTATCGAGCCGGAGAAAATTTCGGTTGAACATTGGAGGTGTATGGGTATGTGTATGTTGGCCAGATCTTCACATGGCATTTATTGATTTGAAGAAAGCGTTCGATCGGGTCCCTAGGGAGGGCTTATGGAGTTACTTGGAGGCTAAAAGGGTTCTGGTTGCCTATATTAGGGTGATTAAAGATATGTATGATGAAGCTATGACTCGGGTTAGGACAGTAAGAGGCGACTCCAAGGACTTTTTGGTTATTAATGGGTTGCACCAAGGGTCTGCATTTAGCCCATTCCAATTTTTCATGGTGATGGATGCACCAACCCATCATATTCAAGGAGGGGTTCCATGGTGCATGCTATTTGCTGATGACATAGTTCTAATTGACAAGACACGAAGCAACGTCAACGAGAGGCTAGAGGTGTGGAGACATGCCCTTGAGTCTAAAGGTTTCAAGTTAAGCAGGACGAAGACGGACTAACTCGAGTGCAAATTTAGGGCCGAGCCGATGGAAGCGGGAGTCGACATGAGGCATGAATCATAATTCATTCCCAAGAGGGGTAGTTAAAGTACATTGGGTTAGCCATTCATGGGATCGGGGAGATCAACGAGGATGTCACACAGCGTATATGGGTGGGGTGGATGAAGTGGAGGTTAGCGTCCGAGTCCTATGTGACAAGGAAGTGCCACCGTTACTAAAAAGGTATGTTTCATAGAGCAGTGGTTTGGCCTGCCATGTTAAATAGAACGAAGTGTTGGCCAGATAAGAACTCAAACATACACTAGATGAAAGTAGTAGAGATGAGGATGTTGAGGTGGATGTGCGGGCATACAAGGATTGATAATATTAGGAAAGAAGATATTTGAGAGAAGGTGAGTGTGTCGCCCATGGAGATCAAGATGCGGCAAGCAAGACTTAGATGATTCGGGCACATTCAAAGGAGGAGACCGTATGCACCAGTGAGGAGGTGTGAACGACTAGCTATGGTACGAGGATAGGTAGATAGAGACCTAAGAAGAATTGGGGAGAGGTTATCAGGAAAACATGGCGAGACTTAGGATTGCTGAGTTTAGGGCCCTTGACAAGGAATTGTGGATGTCAAGAATTAAGGTTGTAGGCTAGGGAAAGTTGTGAATATTTCTACAGCGCATTAGAGTGAAATTACCGAGATAAGACTTAGTTTTAGGGTGCTACTGGCCATCTACTGATGTTGGGCTTTATCTGCTGGTTAGTATTAATATACCCTTCATTTATTTCATATTACTAATATTACAGTTATTTATTATGATTCTATTGATGTTACTAATATATTGTCTGTTGTTGCTTTCTTGAGCCGAGGGTCCCGTAGAAAAAGTCTCTTTGCCCATCAGGGTAGGGGTAAGGCCCGTATACATATTACCTTCTCCATATCCTAATTGTGGAATTATTCCGGGTTATTGTCGTCGTTGTTGTTGTATTTATTTAGAGGGATTATATTTTATAATATTTGTGTCACTTGAAGAATTAGGCTAATTGATTGAAGTTTGTAAGCTAAGGCCTAATGTGGAAGCTGTTGTGGTTGTTGAGTTATGAATTATCTTTACTCTATTTGTAATTTCGGATTTGTGCTGTATTTCCGTTTACTTTTCTGTGTTCTTATTATGGTGTTCTGTTGCCCTTTGATGTTTTCTTTCCTTATTGAAATTTCTATATAGATAGCCATACCATGTACTCTTTATACAGATATCATGTTCTGTAGATTCTATTCATATACTTGTTCCGTTAATTAGACTAGTGGGTGTCTTGACTACTTATCATTACTATTCCACCGAGGTTAGTCTTGATACTTATATGGCATCGCTATGGTGTGTTCATATTACACTTCTGTATATTTTCATAAATAGATCTAGGTATTGATCGTTAGTAGCTGTGCAGATTTTTGCAGAGGAGACTCAAGGTAATTGTGCTGCCGCGTTCACGGGCTTCGGAGTCACCTTTTTATGTTGTATTCACAGGGTTGTACATATTTCCATGCATTTGTATTTAAAAAACCTAGCGAAACTCTGTAGAACTTATGACTTGTACTACTGATTTTGGCAATTTGAAAGTTTTTTAAATATTTCTATGATGAGACTATAAGATTTTCTTTATTATTGTTGTTATTCAGTAAATGTTAGGCTTACTAGGTGCTATCGCGAAACCCAACGGAAGGGATATTGCGTCGTGACAGTCTGCCACTTTTTTGCATGCCCCTCCCAATTAGTACGTTATCATCCTTTGTTATTACTGCTGCTTTATATACACTTGCGAAGATTTATTTACGTTGGTGTCGTGACTTAGGCTTGTCACTACCTCCTCGAGGTTAAGCTCGACACTTATGGAGTAAATTAGCTCGCTTGTACTTATACTATATTTCTGCACTTCTTGTGCATAGACTGGCATTCGTCCCAGTGGTTCATGAAATATGTCGATGGGATAGTTTCATAGGTAGCCCTGCTAGCGTCTGTAGACCTTGAAATCCCTTTCCATTTCTCACTTATTTTGTTTATTTCTTTCAAAATAGTAGTATTTATTTCAGACCTTGTTTGTAGACTTATAGTTTCTCGTGGACTCGTGATTCTAGATTTTTGGGAGAAGATATTATCACGTGGTTTATATCAGTACTATGTTAGACTTGGCCTTTTTTCTCATCGAATATATTACAGTATTTTTAACCGTTAAAATAAGTTAATTAATTATTTAATGCCACCTTTGTCTAGCAAGTTGATATTAGGCGCTATCATGATCGAGAGGTTGGAATTCCATCTCGTCACACTAGTACTCAAAACGACCTATCAAATCATCTCAAAATATTCTTTTGACGACCTAGGGTATTTTGATATCACGATTGGCTTCCAATTGTGAATTGTATAGTGTCATGTGTACAATTATCACATATTCGTAGTGTTACTTTCTTCTTTTTAAAACGGAAAGCAAATTTTATATATATATATATATATATATGTATATATATATATATATATATACATATATATATATACATATATATATATATACATATATATATACATATATATATATATATATATATATATATATATATATATATATATATATATATATATATATATATATATATATATATATTAAGTATATTAGAGAACATTTTTTGTATGCACTTGTGTCCCTCTTGGATTATATTGCATTTCAAAAATAGTACTTGGTAAAATTAGTGAGTAATTGCCTGGCTCAAAATAATTTCAAAATTTTATTGTAGTGATGTAAATTTAATGTTTTTCTCAATTTGGTTTATCTTCTAATTACATTTGCTCTCATTTCTGTTAGAACATTAAAAAATTTCCAATTAAACTTAAATTTTCAGATTTGGTTGATGTTAATGCATTTGAAAAGTTTGACTTTAATTATTTGAACATTCCTATTGACCAGAGCCAATTCTTTTTTTCAGAACATCGATCTATATTAAATAATAATATCGTTCATACAGGTATAGCACTTTATGGGGTATTTAGTACTTGGCTAATACAGACCATGTCACGCAACACCAGTGCTTATTCGAACTCCTAAAGGTTGATGAATTTTTAAAGGCATTAAATTATTTTCCTATTTGAGTTAATTTTAAAGATTTTGGATTAACATCCACATTTTCTAATCTGGACTAGTTAATTAAAGTTTAGTAAGTATGATAAAATATTTATCTTATTAACTGAAAAGTTTAGATTTCTTTGATTGCTTTTATTTATAATATTTGGTTAGAAATTTATTATGAAGTAGTCTTGATGTGTATAAATAGTGATGGTATTCTATTTCCCATAAGTATCATTTCTTAAAGAAAACTACTCATCAACAAGCTTTTATATTATACTTCTTACTTATAATTTTAGCCATGGAGGGTAAGAAGACTAGAGGGCGACAAAGCATTCCGATGAAAAAAATTTAAAATGAGGACGACCGCTATGTTACATTTTCAAAGCGTTGTTCGGGTCTGTATAAACAGGCCAGCGAACTTGTTAAGCTATGCGATGTTGATATTGGAGTTGTACTATTTTCGCCAACCGATAAGCCTTTTTCATTTTTTCATCCTACATCCGAAGCTATTATTGATCGTTTTTTAAATCCTAATATGTGATTAAGTGAAAGAACTCGACTAGTTGCGGCTCATGCACGATACAACATGAATGAACTCAACAATAGGAAGGAATTGTTTGACAACATAATAGAAGCTACAAGTGCCGACTCTTTTCTACTTGACAACATGAAAGAAAACAGCCAAAGATATCGGTGGGAGTCAATTGAGAAATTCAGTGCAGATGAAGTAAAAAAGTATGAAGCTTTGTTAAGTGCAAATATTTTTAATTTGAATAATCGTTTGAAGTATTTAAATAACGAGGCTTCACCTTCGTCATTTTCAGAGGCTTATCTAGAAAATACGGATAATTAATGCACCTTCTGCTTAATTTTAAATTCATATAAATAGGATGTGATATTTTTATTTTGTACTTTTCAGTTTGGTTTGATGATGCTACAAGCTATATTCTACTATGATGTCTATTATTAATATATGATGGTTTTACTTTTCAATACTATATGTTTTCACCGATCTGAGTTAGTTTTCGTTATCTCTGTGTTTTGACATAATTTATAATCTTATAAATATTACAATCAAAATATAATTTGGCTAATGGTTTTATTCACTTCTATAGCAATTAATGTTGACATATATCTATGGTCAAAAAAAAATTAAATGTATTTTTCTCATAAAAAGAAGAAGAATTAGATCAGAAGATAAAAAAACACAGATATGAAAAATATTTGTGCATAAAAAATCTTTGTTTCTTCTTGATCTTGAAAGATCACGCAATCTTCCTTCTGAAAATAATTAAGAAACCAACCTTTGGTATGTGTCATTTAAGTTCAATGCATTGATGATATACAAAATAATTATATAATTAGGTCAATTAAAAAGGTAACTAAAGGTAACTATATGTAATAGCATTAATCTATAACCTAGAATAAATGAAAATATAAAAATACTTAAATTATTTTGTCACAACTTGTAGACAAGAAAATTAGGTGGCATGTATGCTAAATTGATAGTTGTAATAATTTTTTTAAGAATAGTGAAATTCTGAATGTTAGTGGCATACAGAGTGAATAATGGGTCTGCCCCTTTACAACACATAGATGAGACAACAACTCCATAGACAGATTTGTAATGTAACATAACCATTAATAATTGTTGAGATTTACAAATGTAATCGTTCTTATTACCATATGAGTCTACGGGATCACGAACTAGCATAAACACAAATTCAACACAAAAGTGTCAGATATGAATTAGTTCTACCATGAGCTAGAGATGCAAGCTTCAATCGGGAATTCTACCATAAATTCAAGACAGAACACAATTACGCATACAAGATTCCATCACATAAGACTCTTTTAGAGCAAATGAATTGAATTTGCAAGCTTTCAAAATCACATAGTTATGATATATAGCAGGAGTGTTAACATAAAGAAAAATTACAATGCGGATAGCTTAGCTACTAATTAAAGGCTGGGACTCTAACAATGAGGCATAAACTAAAGCAGTTATGTAGATCAACATGGATTCTATAGGTAACTAATTGATGCCAGAAGCATGAGCATGAAGAATATTCATGCAAATTCCCAAATATACAGTATGAATGGCATGCAATAGATAGAATATAAAGCTATATAAGCATATTCATGCTTCAAAGACTTGTTAGACCAGAATCACATACATACATAAAGGAATGTATTCGGAAAATTTGGTTGTTCATGCCCATACGCTATTCACATACGGCCTCACTAGGAAAGCCGCCTTGGTAAAGTCGACCCAACCAGGGTCGGCCTCGGCCGATAAACGGACTGAGTGACAAGACTCGCGGCAACGTCACATCAAGCTCTGACACTCGTATACCGAGGCCACCAACTCTCGTACCTTCTTTGTATTATTCCGAGGAAGGTCCCTTAATATAAAAAGGGACTTTTCCTTTTGTAACGACTCATGTGTATTTCATTACTAAAAATATACAACTCTCTCTCTCTGGTGTAAAATCTAATGTTTGTCTCATTGTTCTTATATCTTAGTCATTCCACCATCTCTAGACCTTATTACATTTGATTACGATTAACTCAAATTATTTTTGATTGTTTTCAAGCTATATAAAGTGTTCGAATAAATTTTAGCCAAACAATTTTGTGCCGTCTAGCTGTAGTTTATTTCTAGAGATCCTTCGAAAAGCACCCTCTACAACCTAAAATTGCTGAAAACAATGCTAGAATGAAGACTAACCTGGAGGTTAGAACGAACCTCATGGGCACTCTCAACGCGGTTGCCGAAGGAGATGCCCTACACACAACCCCAGTACTCTGATCGGCGTGGAAGACTTACCCTCCTCATCAGAAGACCTGGTGGTGCCACGAGAAATAGAAACTTCAACATCTACCACTAAGGAAGCACCCCCAAAAATAAAGAGATTACTAGAAGAGTGGCTGACAAGCACTCTGAGCGGTCTAACCAAAACACCACCTCAAAATTATTGATGCACCCCAGAAGCAGATCATATCGCAACCGAGGATGAGCTCGAGTTCACGAGAACAAACAACGTTCCCATCGATGTCCGAGGTAACGACGGAACACTCGCAGCCATCCTACAAAATATAGAAGAGATGGGGAACGAGAATAGATCTCTCCGCGACAAGATGAAAGAACACCAAGAAAGGGTGGATAAGATCCCAGACGCACCTAAGTTGTTGCCGAAGCGAGACATAAGAAGGTTCTTCGAACAACCTTACACGGAAGAAGTCGTGCCGTACCCCATCCCAAAAACCTTCAAGATGCCCCCCTACTTTAAAATATATGACGTAACCACCGACCCTGAGGACCACCTGATACACTATGTTACAGCCGTCAAAGGCAACGACTTATTAAAAGAACAGGTACCATCTGTGCTTCTGAAGAAGTTCGATGAGACACTGACAAGATGGGCCCTAACGTGGTACTCACAACTGTAGGCCAAGAGCATCTTCACCTTTGAGGAGATGGCAGATAAATACGCTACTGCCCATGCGGGAGCGAGGAAGGTGGAAGCACGGGTCAACAACATTTTTTGCTGTGCGTCAAACCCCAGGAGAAGGACTCAGGGAGTTTCTAGCAAGATTCAACAGAGTCAGAATGAGCCTACCTAATGTGTCCGAGGGCATGGCAGTTGCGGCCTTTTAGAATGGGCTTAGCAGAAATGAATGAAAAGGCTACAGGAATGAAAAGGCTACGACAATCTCCAAATGAATGAAAAGGCTACGACCATGTCCAGATGAATGAAAAGGCTACGGCCATCTCCAAACGAATGAAAAGTCTATGGCCATCTATGAATGAATAATATGGCTACGACCATTTCCAAACGAATGAAAAGGCTACGGCCATCTCCAAATGAATGAAAACGTTACGACCAACTCCACATGAATGAAATGGTTAAGGCCATCAGGCTACGACCTTTATTTTATATGGCTATGGCCATCATTTTATATGGCTAAGGCCATTAGGCCATGGCCTTTATTTTACCTATCTATGGCCATCGCTTTATATGGCTAAGGCCATCAAGCTACAACCTTTATCTTACATAGAAATGGCCATCATTATATATGGCTAAGGCCATCAGGCTACGACCTTTATTTTACATGGCTATGGCCATAGTTTTATATGGCTAATGCCATCAAGCTACGCCTTTATCTTACATGGCTACAACCATCGTTTTATATGGCTAAGGCCATCAGGCTACGAATTTTATTTTACGTGGCCATGGCCATCATTTTATATGGCTAAGGCCACCAAGCTACGACCTTTATCTAGATGGCTATGGCCTTCATTTTATATGGCTAAGGCCATCAGGCTACGACCTTTATTTTACATGGCTAAGGCCATCGGGCTACGACCTTTATTTTACATGGCTATGGCCGTTGTTTTATATGGCTAAGGCCATCAGGCTACGACCTTTATCTTACATGGTTATTTACATCATTTTATATGGCTAAGGCCATCATGCTACAACCTTTATTTTACATGGCTATGGCCATTGTTTTATATGGCTAAGGCCATCAGACTACGACCTTTATTTAACATGGCTATGGTCATCGTCTTATATTTCTAAGGCCATCATGCTACGGCCTTTATATTACATAGCTATGGCCATCATTTTATATGGCTAAGACCATCAGGCTACTGCCTTTATTCTACATGGATATGGCCATCGTATTACATGGCTAAGCTCATCAGGCTACGGCCTTTATCTTACAATGCTACGGCCATCATTTTATATGGCTAAGGCCATCAGGCTACGACCTTTATTTTACATGGCTATGTCCATCATTTTATATGGCTAAAGCCATAAGGATACGACCTTTATTTTACATGGCTATGTCCATCATTTTATATGGCTAAGGCCATTAAGCTATGGCCTTCATTTTATGTGGTAGTGACCATTATTGTATATGGCTAAGGCCATTAAGCGGCGGCTTTTATTTTTACATGGCTATGGCCATCATTTTCATCAGACTACGGCCTTTATCCGCACATGACTAGAGCCATCGTATTCACAAGGCTGCGACCTCTTTTATATGGCTAAAGCCTTCATGCAAACATTACACCTCTATGGCCGACAAATTCCAAGCAGCTCACGTAAAGAAAAGTACAACGACATGCCAAAAGGTAGAAAAGATTATTTACAACAAAAAATTACATATTTTCACCAAGGGGAACAAATCCCCCCTGATACAAATATCAGTACAAACAAGTATATTTACAAAGACCATATGAAACAAATACTTATCTAACCCGGCCTGGCCTCAGGTGGCCCGTCCTCATTTCCAGGAGGTATGACCTGGAAATCCAAGAGCTGGACTCCAAGAGATTGGTATCTGCTGAGTTTCCCCCCTCCCGGGCCAGTGATTCAGGAGCGTAGCCCGCCGCCTCACGAGCGACACAAACTAGTTGGCGCTGGTACTCAACATCCGCTTCAGACGCTCGACCAGCTGCCAGGAATTCCTCAAGCCCGACCAGCCTGGCCTGCGCGTACACCCACATCTCGTGCGCCTCACGAGACATATCTACATATGCGAGAGCTAGCATAAACTCCTCGACCTCGGCCTTTGTGGCTATAAGTTCCTCTGCTAGAGTCGCTACCTAGGTGCGCAATCTGGTGCCTCCTCCACCACAACACGACAAAGTTGTAGCTCCTCGTCCTTGGCCTGAATAAGGACCTCTATCTCCACGGCCCGACCAACAGTGACCATGAGCTGTCCATCCACCTTTTCCAGCTCGGCCACTCTTGTCTTCAATTGCGCCTCAGACTCAACTAGGCCCTCATTAACCACTCTAAAGTTGGGGTCCCGCTTGTACAAGTCGGACAGGGTTCGATGCGCCTCACGCGCCTTACTGTACTTTTGTGCCAGCTGGTTGTATTTGGCCATCTTCTATTTCCGTCGCCGATCCCTCTCCACCTCTAAGACAAGAGTGTGTAAAAGAAACCCAGTAAGTACGGGAAAATCACAACCCTACATAAAGAAAGGTCATCAAGCAAAGCAGAGGAATACCTGTAGGGCCGTGCCTGCCACCCTTTGGGCCAAGGCTTTATCGCTAAGCTCCGCAAGGGTCATGCGCTCGGTACCGGCGCACAAGAGAGTCATGTTGGATGCTGCCTCCTAGCAGTTCTCCAGCAGATTATAGTGGCTGGTGATAGCTATACGACGGGAAGATTGGCCGACCATCATCTCTTCAAGGACCTTCCTCCTCTGTTTGCGCCATCCATGGCTACCCCCGAGCCCGCCACATTCATGTCTAAGCTTCTCCTCTTCGTGGCCTCCCTTCTAAGATGAGCTCCTCCTGAGATAATAGCCTCTTCCATAAAGGACAACCTTGATACAGGGCTAGACGGCCTAGCCTTTCCTGACTGGGTAGCCACGGCTTTGCAAGTAAGGATCTGAAGTTGCCTCCTCTCCCACGTCTCCACCTCTTCACGGTCCCCCTCCGTCAGGTCCAGAGTGGGCTCAGAGTGGCTCGGCATGGCAGAAGGCGTCCTTACGTTGGCAATCTCAAGGACAGCCATAGGCACCTCTATGGGCGCTGTCTAAGGTACGACCCCTATCACTGCCTCAGATGCTATCTCTGGGGCCGCTTCTGATGTATCCTCCCGTCTTAAAGTGGGCGAAACACTGCCCGTGGAAGTGCCGACGAAGATCAGATCCGCCTCAAGATCGAATGTTGTCTTTGAAGGACCGGCTGCAGTCTTCTTCTTCTTCTTCTGATGCTTCTTCTTTCTCGCCTTCTTAGAGGCGCCCCGACCTACCAAAACACATGAGAGACAGGTAAGAAAATTATATTAGCCCCCAAACTGTAAAAAAGTTTGGGTAAAGCCGTTACTGGCCGGGGCATGGAGCAAAAGAAATTATGTCAAAGAATGGCTTTCCTCTGCAAACGGTATCAACGCCTGCACCCACGACCTAATGTCGTCAACAGTACGAGGATGACGAGAAGCCACTGCATGAAAATAAAAGGAAAACTTTCGACGAACCAGCAAACTAGGGTCAAAATTGTAAACATCACGCACAACAATACTTACATGCGTCATTCCACGCTTCTGGAAACCCATTAGGTTGGGCACAAGGTGTTCGGTACGGACGTAGAAGAACCTCGTCCAAAATTTACTATTTCCCTTCTCGTCCACATGTGCTACGAAGATTTTCTTGCCCCTACTCCTTAGCTGGAGCATCGAGCCTCTCAAGAAAACCACATTGAACATTTGCAAAAGGTGATAAACAGTCACCTCCTTTCCGGCCTTCGCCGCATAAACAGATACTACCCTGCACACCTTCAAGGCGTACGGGGTAAGCTGAGCCGGACAGACTCCGAACCAGTGACACATTTCCTCCGCTAAAGGGTAAATTGGAAGGGTGTATCCAATTCGAAAGGCCTTTTCGTAGAAGGCACAGTACCCGGTCTTGGGCAACGTTAGCGTAATCTAGCCCGCGAGAACCATGTCAACGTGATCAGAAATATCATACGTCTCCCTAAGAGAGGCCATGTGGGACAACGTCCACTCTGTATGCTCCCAAGGGCAGACTTTACGCTTTTTCAGGAAGTCGCTCCTTTTGCTCATATCGCGTGGGAGCAGGTCGGCCGTTGATAGAGGAACAAAAACCTCCTCGGCCTCCTTGCCGTCAAAGAATGACGCGGCCTTGGTGGAAGCAACGTCCCTGGTTCTGGCATCATCACGCCTACGTTTAGCCATAGTGAATGAAGTAAGAAAAAGGTATTACGGGTTGCAAGTTCGATTCCTGAGAATGAGAAATTCAGAGAAAAAAGAATAGAAAACACCAGAAAAAGATAGTGAAAAGAGTGTGGAAATATTCTCCGAAATGGATCTAAAGATGAACCTAATCGAACTCTCCACCTATTTATATGAATAGGTACGTGGAAATCTAAAGGGCATGATTCAATAAAAAAGTATAGGAAACGCAAACGTCACGTCATAACCTGGACCATCTCGGAAGCAGAAGTAATGACCACGCATGTGATCGATGACGTCACTTCAAAAAGAAATTCACAAAAGGGAGGTAACATGTCAGCGGAATTACCTCTTCATACAACTAGCACGTCTCTTATAGGGGTTTCAGCAGGAACGGACAAATTTTCATAGGCGTCAAGCATGTAAGTCCGTCCATTAGGAACGCCCTTCAGCTGCGTCTCCATTAAATAGAGGGACTATCTGTATTGGGCAAATTTGGTTCCTCACGCGCATACGCTATCCACATACGGCCTCACTAGAGAAAGCGGCCTTGGTAAGGTCGACCCAAGCAGGGCCGACCTCAGCAGACAAACAGACTGAGTGACAAGACTCGCTGCAACGTCACATCAAGCTCTGACACTCGTATACCGAGGCCACCAACTCTCATACTTTCTTTGTATGTTTTCGAGGAAGGTCCCTTAATATATAAAGGGTACATTCCCTTTTGTAAAGACACATGTGTATTTCTTTACTGAAAATATCTAGCTCCCTCTCTATCTGATTATCTCTCTCTGGTGTAAAATCTACTGTTTGTCTCATTTTTCTTATATCTTAGCCATTCCACAATTTTTAGACCATATTAAATTTAATTCTGATTCACTCAAATTATTTTTTATTGTTTTCAACCTATATAAAGTATTCGAATAACTTTTTAGCTAAACAAGGAACTCGTTCAGACATTAAAGTTTCAAACTCAAACAATTACGTTCACATAGATTCAGCATCACAGTTGATATAAAGCTCCAAAGTTGAAGAATTTATGCTCATCTCACTCATAGAGATACACGTTTCAAACTTGTAGATTCATTCAAATAAGAGAGAGAATTCTGAAACCTGTAAAGAGTAAGGATTATAATGTAACTAGTAAATTTTTTCACGCTTTGTGCGATCATAAAGAAAAATAAAATATTACTAAATAATTAGTGTCATATAAAAGAAACTCAATCTCTATTGATCAAACATTTTTCATGATCATAACATGAACTATTACATCGATTACAACGGGTGAAATAAAAAGGTTAAGTATACATTTTGATATTATTTTGTTGAAGTTTGGAAAACAAAAGTATTTGATATCCAAATGTTATTTCAATTAAATAGCATTTAATAATATATATAGTCAAGCTAAAATAATCTTCATCAATGTCAGATATTCCTGTTTTGACAATGTTACTGCATGTGATAATGCTACATCGGTCCAAATTTAGCAGTTAACAACAATTCAATGAGTGGGATTGGAATATTCTGCTACAATCATTCTTATATGCTATAATAACTTTTATTTTTCATGTTTTACTTTCTATTTTGGGTTCTAACAGTAAAGAGTTTTGGGAGAATTGATTTTCTTCTACTGCTCACAAAGGTACATATTAGAGTACAGAGAGGTATCAAATCCTACCAACTATAGGACTGTACAATATCAAATCCTACCAACCATAGGACTATACAATAATGAAAGAATATCTACCAATAATAAAAAAAATACACCAATATATCCTAATACGCCCCCTCAAGATGGAGGGCCGGAGGACACGCCAATCTTGGACATCAGCAGAAGAAACCGAGGACGAGACAAGTGCCGTATTGTGCGCGCGAGGATGTCCCAGGCCTCTTTAGATGTTTTCGCAGCGGCAATAAAGGAGATGATCGTCGGTGTGATCGACGAGATGATGGCACTGAGAATAAGATTGTCCTGGCGAATCCATTAAGGATATGCTGGATTGGGGGAAGTTACCTCCTTGTCGACGATAGTGGCTGATGGGCACGGATTCGATCCGTCCAAGAAGCCGAGGATGTCGTAACCCATAAGAAGGGTTCGGAATTGGAGTTTCCACGCCAGGTAATTAGTGGAATCCAATTTGAGTGGGATCTGAGCCGATGCATTGATGGCAATCGGCTGGAGAAGATCGTTTGAAGTCGTAGCGGCCATGAAGCGCGAGGCAAAGGGAGGACGCGCTGAACGACGTCGAGAGAGAGAGAGGGGCTGCCGGTTAGTGCAGCGGCAGCGCGACAAGATGCCGGAGAGAAGCGGTGGATCGAGAAGGTCGGCGGCGCGGGCTGCCGATTTGTGCAACTGCGACGGCGGCGCGGGTAGGGAAGAATTGCGATTCTTTGTCGATAAGCCAATGGCGTATGATACCATGTAGAGAGTTTTGGCATAATTGATTTTCTTCTATTGCTTACAAAGGTATATATAGAGTACATAGAGGTATCAAATCCTATCAACTATAGGACTGTACAATATCAAATCCTACCAACCATAGCACTGTACAATATCAAATCCTACTAACAATAGGACTGTACAATAATAAAAAAATATCTACCAATAATAAAAAGATATACACAATATATCCTAATACTAACGACAATAAATCATGAGAATAACTACAATGACAATAAATCATGAGAAAGTAACTATAAAGTAACCCGCGATCACTAATTAATGCAAATACCTCAGAATGACATGACATCACTGTCATGGATGAATTGACACTTTTTCCTGAATTCTAGCGTTGACCCAGCCATCACTCATATTTTTAAAAATGCCTCTAATATGATTATCTCGATGGTAGAGGACAATTTCTATTTTTATGGCGGCGTGATTACGTCTTCTTTCCCTCTGAGTTCTCGAATCTATGAAAATAAAAGGTGATTGTAGATTGGTAGCCAATTAATGGTTATACACTACAAACTTGTAATCATGCAAATTTAAGAGTGTTCTATTTCTTTTTTCTTGAATAGAGTTCTGCACTTGGAAAATCTGTAATGTCTATTGCATGTAATGAAGGGAAGTTAAAAGGTTGCAACACAGCTAAACCAATTCTTCTATACAAAGGTTAGAGCTTGTGAAAACTGCAGGTAAGATTTAAAAATTTATCTTCTATTTTAAAAACCTAAAAATTAGAAATACCACTCCCCTAATTGTAGATACATGTCATAATCACTTATTTCACACGTACCATTCCTTTTTCTTTTCTCTTCACTCAATTATATGTGTCAAAATGCATGAGTCCAAGCAAGTTGCTCAAATCATTTTAATATCCGTATCAAAATATAAAAACACCAGGCTAAAATAACTAAACTACAATTGTATCACAATTGTAAGGTACATGTCTGTTACGACCCAAACCCCGGTCGTGATGGCTCCCAACACCTGATTAGGCAAGCCCGACCATTTAAACATTTTCAGCCAAGTAAATGCCAATTTCTAAGATAAAATTGTTAGTTTATCATTAATAAAACATTGCGAAATTCATAATAAAAAATAATAGCAGCCCAAAGGATCCGGCGTCACAAGTCAGAGACTCTAGATACAACCGGACAGTATCCTATACAAATGAAAAATTTAGATACGGAAACAAAAGATAGGCAAGAGGAGAGCTCAGGTCCTGCGGACGCCAGCAGCTACCTTGATAACTTCGGTACTGAATTGAGGATCAGCATATAGTCGCAGCTAAGCCTCTGGGATCTGTGTATCTGCACACAAGGTGCGGGGAGTAGAGTGAGTACTTCCAACTCAGTGAGTAATAGCAATAAATAACAGCTGAATGTAAGAAATCCGGTAAGAACACTATACAGTTCTAATATCAACATTAACGGCAATGAATAAATGGTAAATAGGGGAAAGAATCTGAAAAATACTTCTCTTTCCGTCCGACTAGTTACTAACACTGCGGCGGGCGAAGCCCGATCCAATACCATATATATAATGCTGCGACGTGCAGCTCGATCCAACATAATATATATAATGCTACGCCGTGCTGTCCGATCCAACAGTATAGTCGACTGCATTCACTGGGGTTGTGTACAGACTCCCGAGGGGCTTCTTCAGCCTAAGCGCTATAATATTGCGGTGTGTAGTTTGATCCATATAATATATCACCGCGGCGTGCAGTTCGATCCATATAATATATTACTGTGGTGTGCAGTCCGATCCATACACATTATATCACTACGGCATGCAGTCTCATCCATAAATGTACGTATATATACTGCCGCGGGGTGTACCCCGATCCGTTATATATAAAAAATAACCTCACTACGAGGTCTTTGACCCCTCTCAGTCAATATAGACTTGGCCTCTCGGGCTGACTCATCTAAGACATGGTATTCAACCCTAGGTATTTCTCATTTAGGGTGGAAGTTACTACATCCGATTTATTTCATGATTTACAGTCAGAGTCAGGACATATGGTATGTGTTCAATAGGTGAAGTGAGGTCAATCGGCTCAACATGCTCTCTAGGAGTTCTAGAGAACGGCAAAAGGCCCCAAACATGGAAACTAGCCCAAAATATACGGGTACAATCTCAGTCTCAGTGAGAAAGTGTAGTAAGTCATCTATCGGGATGGACTAAGGCCGACTCCTCAGTAGTAACATCACCACGCCCATCAAACGGTGCGTGTCACCGCATAGTGCAAATACGGGGTTTCAAACCCTCAGTATATCATTCATAACCATTACTCACCTAAAACCGACCAAAATCCTAGCTCACCTTGCGCTTTCTTCGTAAATTGACCTCCTTCAGTGTAGAATCTTACCAAATCTAGAAGGAATATGTTATTATAGGATAATGGGACATAACCCAATAGAAAGAACTTGAAAAACACCCAAAAATAAGAAGTTGGCAAAACCCGAGCCCTGAGCCCTCTTCTCCATAAATTACAAAATTCACATCACCGGAATCCTCGTCTCGCCACGAGTCCGTACATATAAAGTTCATCAAAATCATAATTCAAAAGGGCAATCAGATACCCAATTTACGTAGTAAAAGCCAACCCTTAATTCCTTCAATTTTATGCCAAAATTCAGAGAATTAATGGATGATTCTTCGATTAAATGACGTATCTAGGCCACGAGAATTACCTCCTATCACTTCCCATTAAAATCCCCTTCAAAATCTACCAACAAGCTCACAAGGTGGTGCAAAAGTGGTGGAAAAATTAACCCAAGTCGCGGATGAAATGTTATAAAACAGGTCTGTCTACCCCAGTTATTACTCTATGCCATTGCATCCACGACCCTGCGATCGCATAGCAAAAATTCCCCAGGGCCCCAAAATCCTCTTTTGTGATTGCATGATACCCTCTGCGATCGCAGAGCTTCAGCCCCTCCTACTACACGATCGCATACAATACTATGCGACCGCTCACCATCTCCCAAACCTATGGTATCGCAAGCTTTCTTACGCGATCGCAGAGCAAATAAATAGGTCCCTCTCCCGGCCTTCTATGCGATCGCAATGCCACCTATGCGATCGCATAGAGGAAACCTTCTGCAACATTTTCTGCTGAATTCTGCAACTTTAAAAAGCCAAACACTCTCCGATTAAGAAACCACCTCGAGGCCCTTGGGAGCTCAACCAAAAGCACCAATGTACCCCAAAACATCATACGAACTTTTTCCAATCACAAAAACACGCCCAACAACACAAAAATCATCAATTCCCGACGGATTCAAGCTTAAGTTTAACTAAAACTTTCGAAACTCATATTTGATAAAAAACCCAACTAAACGACGTCGAAATGACCTGAAATTTTGCACACATATATAAAATCACCTATTGAAGCTACAAAAACTTTGGGTATTTCATTCTGACCCCAGGATAGAAATCTCATCTAACAACTGGAATTCGCTAATATTAAAACTTAGCCAATTCAAGCTTAATTCTACGCCGGACCTCCAAATTTGGTTCCAATTTCACCCCTAAGTCATAAATCACCACCCGAAACAAGTCGAACAGTCAGAACCCCATTCCAAGCCCGATAACTCATAAGTCAACATCCGATTGATATTTCCCAACTAGCCTTCTCTTAAAGAGACTGATTGCCTTAATTCCAACCAAACTCTGTCCGAATCACTTCAAACTCTACAAACACCATCTATTGAAACATATAGAAACATAAAACGGGGACAAATGGGATGGCAATTCACATGGCGACGGGCCGGGTCGTCACAATATCATGACGCATAAGTAAGACCAGAAAGATATAATGAAAGTTAATGTAAATGTGACGACCCGGCCTGTCGTCTTTGGAATTTACGCCCCGTTTCCCCGTTAACTACTTTCCTTAAGTTCATTTCAACTATTTTGGTTTGCCAGGATGTCCAGTAATAGAATTTGGAGTGTTTTGGGACACATAGTCCCTAAATGAGAGCTTAAGTGTTGGAAAATGATCCTTAATCAGAACAGTGTTAAGAAAACTTCAGAATCAAAATCCGATGGTTTCGTTAGCTCGTTAGGTTATTTCGGGGTTGGTATTGTGTTTGGAATGTATTTTGGATCTCCGTAGCTCATTAAGGCTGGAAATGAAGAAAGTTAGAATTTTTAAGATTCGGTCCGATAGTGTATTTTTTTTCGGAGAGTAGGAAAGGGATTCTGGAAGTTTCCATATAATTTCATGTCATTTGGGATGGGCGTACAAAATTTCAGGTCAATCGGACGTATTTTTGTTAGGTTTTGAATCCAAAGCGAGTTTGGTTGGAATTTGAAGTTTCTAAGTTCAAATCATTGATTAATTATAGTTTCTGGCATTGTATTAGGTGGTTAAAGGATAGATGCAAGTTTGAATGATGTTATGGGATATGCTCGTAAGTTTGGTTGAGGTCTCGGGGGCCTCGGGTGTGTTTCCATGCCCATCAGGGCATTTTATGTTATAAAACAGTTGCAGATTTTCTGTTGTAGGTGTTGCAGACTTTTAATCTCTCCAATCGCATAGTCATACATGCGATTGCATAGTGAAGCTTCATGGGTGGCCATTTTCCTTCAAAGAGATCACAACTTTTCTCCTGCAATCGCATAGTATCTGAACTGCCTTGTCCGCGATTGCAAACTCCCTCCTGCGCTTGCATTCAGTTAACTGGGCTGGGGTCCCAGGTTCCTTTTCCTTATACGCGATCGCATAGCTCTTGATGCAATTGCATAAGTACAACTCCTTTCTTTACGCGATCGCAAGCCCATTTTTGCAATCACATAGGCCAATTTCAGGGCCTTTCAAATTTACTCTACGCGATCGAAGCAGTGTTCATGCGATCGTATTGAATAAGTTCCAGAACAGTTATAAACATTTAAAAAAAAAGAACCCTTCTTCCATTTTTACAAAAGCTCAACCTAGGGAGCTCGGTTTTGGGATATGTTTCGAGGGATTTTCAAAGGCAAATACTGCATAATGATTCTTTACTCCTCTATGACTAAAACCCACTAATCTTATCTCAAATTCAAGCTATAATTTCCGATTTTGAATGAAAACTAGGGTAAAGTCCTTAGACCTAACTTTGATGATTTTAAGAGGAATTTGACCTCTTATTTGGGAGATTTTTATATGGTTAGACTCGTGAGAGTACGAGGTTTCCGAATATGTAAAAATTATTTGATTCTGATACGTTGGCTTGAAGGGCATTTTAGTTATTTCACCTACTTTCGCGCGTTAGCCTTAATTTTAACAGTCTAATTAGTTACTTGCAACGTTATTTACCATATTTGATTGGATTGAATAGATTTTGGGCCACTCGAAATCGAATACTTGTGGCAAGGACAATATTTCTTTATTGTTGTTTAAAAATGCCTTGTGCATGAGGTGACGGGTGTGTACTTGTGCTAGCTGTTAAAAATTTACCTTACTTGACTTATTTAGACTTTGTTTCTTCACTTACTTAACTTTTAAAATGCACTTTCACTTGTTTTAGCTTAGGGAAAGCATGTTGGTAACTCAGTTGCTCTACTTGACTAAATTGCAATATTTGTGTTCCTGCGAGCATGCTACACTCAAGATTTTTATCTGTTGCTTGTAATTATTTTCATCTTGTTAGTATTAATTTGTTGTGAGGTTTTATATATACATGCTGGACTAACAGTTCGGTTCTCAGGAGATCCTCTGTTATTGGTATGACGGAATATGGGTTTAATTCCCGTAAGATCCTCTATCATTTGTATAATGGACTACGGGTGAGATTCTCGGGAGATCCTCTGTAATTTATATGACAGACTACGGGTTCAATTCTCGGGAGATCCTCTGCTATTGGTATACGGGTTCAATTCCCGAGACATCCTCTAATATTGAGATGATGGACTACGGGTTGAATTCCTGGGAGATCCTCTATTATTGATGGACTACAGGTTCGATTCCTGGAAGATCCTCAAATATTTGTAAGAATGGACTGGGGTTCAATTCCTGGAGCTCCATGTGGCATCCTGATATTGAGTGATTGTTCTTGTATTCGTAGATTGTATTTGTAGCCGTTCTGTTGTACTTATTGTTTTGTTAGATACTCAAGATTTACTGTATTTCTTACTGTCTACTTATTTTATATTTGTTCTTATGTCTATCTCAATAGGGCTACGACCTTCCTCGTCACTACCCAACTGAGGTTAAGCTTCGCACTTACTGAGTACCGTTGTGGTGTACTCATGCTACTCTTCTGCAAACTTTTGTTTTGCGGATCCAGGTACTTCTGGTCGAACGTGCTACCAGTTACTTCCGAGCTATTCTTGGAGACTTCAGGTATGCATCTGCCGCATCCGCAGATCCGAAGAGTTTCATTCTACTCTACCTTTTTGTTATCAGTTCCATTTCATGTATTCAGTTGTTATCGACACTTCCAAGTGTTATTTTTGTATGTTATGTTTTTACTCTTAGCCTGTGTTGCCTGTGGTTTTCCGGGTCTTAGAGTTTGATATAGTATTTTAGTGGATGTGTACATGCCCGGCGGCACTCTATACATTTCTTATGGTATCCAGTATTTTTTTATCATTTTCGTAAAGGTTGTTAAATTTCCGCAATATGTTGGGCTTACTTAGTCTCGAAGGCTGGGTGTCGTCAATAACAGGTTCACGATTGGTGAACTCGGGTCGTGACAAGTTGGTATCAAATCTTTAGGTTCATGGGAGTCACAGGACACAGGCAAGTTATTTAGAGTCTCGTTGATCGGTATGGGGACGTCTGTACTTATCTTCGGAAGGCTATGTAACTGTTTAGGAAACAAAATCTTCACTTCTTTAAATTCCTTGTTGTACTATATTATTGACATCGATTCTAAACTTCTGTATTCTGTTCATTTACAGATGGTGAGGACATGCACGACCCAGGACGATAAAACACCCGCATCCCCTCTTGCAGCCGCTATAGATAGCGGCCGGGGCATTGGTCATGGTCGCGCATGGGGTGCAGCCAGGGCACCTGCACGAGCAGCCGCCGTGGTGCCACTAGTAGACCCAGCCAAGACTCAGGCAGCAGAGACGCCCGTAGCCACAACTACTCCAGCTGTTCAGGAAGCATGGGGGCAGTTTATGAGCATGAATAGCACGTTATCACAGGCAGGGTTTCTTCCCCTTCCCACATCCACGTCCTAGGTTGGGGGAGGAGCCCAGACTCCCGTGGCCCGCACTCTAGAGTAGAGGGTGAATATGGGATCGATTCCAGATATTATTCCTGACCAGCTTGCAGTACTGGTTCCGCCCAGCCACAACTCGTACTCAAGAGGTATGACCCTCCTATTTTCAGTTGACTATCTACAGATGATGCTTTTGGGTTTTTGGAGGATTGTCACCGCATCTTTCGTACCATGAGAATTATTGCCTCGAGAGGGGTTTCTTTCGCAGCTTTCTAGCTCCGGGGAGCCGCCCATGATGGGTGGCACATATTTTAGTGAGACACTCTGGACGAGGCTGCCTCCTTGAATTGGACTCAGTTTAAAGATATGTTTCAAAGGGATTTTGTTTCCCAGAGCTTCCGAGATGCATGGCGTGTAAAGTTTGAGCACTTGCGCCAGGGCCTTATAACTGTCTCTGAGTATGCCATCTTTTATACTAGGTTGGCCAGGCATGCGCCTGCTTTGGTGGCTACCATTCATGAGAGGGTTTGCAGGATCATCGAGGGTCTTATTCCTTCCATCAGGTCTGGCGTGGCGCGAGATTTGGAGATGGATATACCCTGTCATCAGGTAGTGAGCATAGCTAGGAGGATAGAGGGTATGCATGCCAGAGAGCGAGATGAGATAGAGGCCAAGAGGTCTCGAGAGTCTTGTCATTTCACTGGTACCCGTACATTAGGAGCATGACGTCATGGTAGGGGCTACATGGGTTTCCTAGTTCACTCAGCTCTTCCTTCATCTAGCAGTACTCCAGCTCCACACGGGTCACAGGAGCCTTATTATGCACCTTCGATTTCTAATGTTGCTCTTGCGCAGGGCACCTCAAGAGGTAAGTCTAGCAGGGGTGGGTCCAGTCAGTCCCAGCAACCGCGCCCTCTTAGATCTTTTTATGAGTGCGGGTACCCGCCACCTGGTTAGAGAGTGGCCCAGACGTGGGAGGGGTGCGCCTTCTCAGATTCCACAGCCTCAGCATGCCCTACAGGGTCAGCAAGCCATTGTTCCAGCTTCAGCTGCTGACCCACCTACCCAAGAAAGATGTAATGAGTTTCCAGGAGAGGCTCAATTACATCAGCTGGTTTATAGCTCAATCCACTATCATTTGTAAACTCATATTCAAAGTGTTGAAGAAAGACGCCGCTACAAAATAGACCAATGATTTTTAAAAAGCCTTTGACAGAATCAAGGAATACTTGTCAACGCTGCTAGTTTTGGTTTCGCCTGAACCAGGTTGACCCCTATTGTTCTACCTTGCAGTATTTGAGGGAGCATTTAGTTGTATTCTAGTACAGCAGGATGAATTAGGTTGAAATGATCAAGCCATCTACTATCTAATTAAAAAGTTCACCCCATATGATGCCAAGTATTATCTCTTAGAACACCCCTGTTGTGCTCTGACTTGGGTAGCTCAGAAGTTGAGGCATTATTTCTGTGCCTATACCACTTATCTTATATCAATAATGGATCCACTGAAGTATACCTTCCAGAAGCCCATGCCCACTGGCAAGCTCGTCAAGTGGCAAATCCTGCTAAGTGAATTCGACATTGACTACGTAACTCAGAAAGAAACCAAAGGACAAGCCTTGGTAGATCATTTCACCGAGAAACCTGTGGACGAAGAATACGAGCTTCTAAAGACGTATTTTCTAGATGAAGAGGTATCTTTTATGAGAGAAGATATTGCAGAATCCTATGATGGTTGGAGAATGGTTTTCTATAGAGCAGCAAATTTCAATGGAATTGGCATAGTGGCGGTCATAGTATCAGAAACCAACCAGCATTATCCGGTGTCTACCAAGCTCAGGTCTTTGTGCACCAATAATATTCCCGAGTACGAAGCATGCAGCTTAGGGCTCAAGCTGGCCATTGACATGAACATTCAAGATTTACTAGTGATCGGGAATTCATACTTTCTCATCCATCAGGTTCGAGAAGAATGGGCATCCAAGAACTCTAAAATACTTTCATACCAACATCATGTGCAGTTGTTGAGGAAAAGGTTTATAAATATAGAATTCAAACAAGTTCTCAGAGTCCATAATGAGTTTGCTGATGTATTGGCTACCTTATCATCTATACTGCCACTAAAATACTACCACTTTAATTTATTTCTGTTGCATGGATCAAATATTGCCACTTTATTTTCTTTATCTCGCATGGATGAAATACTGCCACCTTTATTTATGTCTTACATCGGCTGAATGATCGCCACCTTCTGCATTTTATGGCCTGAAAGATCGCCAAATTGTCCAAAGGCGTAATTGTTGGGAGGCAACATTTTCATAGCCTAAGAATGTAATGCCATGGCCCGAGGACCCCCGTTTTATCTTTTGCATATCATTATTCAAAGGCATCATAGTTCGGAGGCATCATTCGCATTGCCCCCGAGAACATCATTATATAGCTTGTGAATCCTTTGTCATACGCTTCATGGCCCAGGACGTCATGGTCTAAGAACGTCATCCTAACCTTCCAAAGACAACAATCATGGTCCAACGGGAACTTGCATCATGTTTCAATTTATGCACAATATATGTTTGTATTGCTCACTCGCAGGTACACCCGCTAGCAATGGCCATCTCAGACTTCAACTACCTTTCATAATATATCTTACTCCGGTTCTAATAGCCTATCAGACTTTAACTACCTTTCTCAACTTGAACATCGCGTCCGTTCTTTTCGAAAAACTCCATCGGCATATTTCATCTATGGATCCTAAACTACATATGGACTGATTTCTGTAAACCCAGGTATATGTAGGCGGCTCAAGAGCCAGATCTTTGCCAAAATTTTGCAAATCATTTCTTTCTGTCGAAATTGGCCATCATAACTTTACTCCAACAACTCTTCCATCCTTCCCTGGTAAAGAGGGGAAACTGTTGATACCCAATCGTTTCCCTATGTATTTTGTATGCAAAATACCTTCAAACTAATATATATACACATATATATATATATATATATATATATATATATATATATATATATATATATATATATATATATATATATATATATAGCAAGATGCTTCATCTATCTGATTATTTAGCAAGATGCTTCATCTATCTAATAATTGATTAGTCACCTGGATTAAACTATGTCAGCATCATTAATTGAAATCCTCGTTTCTCTGAGTACGTAGCCTCATAAAATACTCTGCTCAACACATTAATGACTTCCTGAATAATTTCATCCCTATATTGAACTCTGTTGCTACTTACGGAATTGGATCTACTTGGTATTGAAGTTTCAAATGTGTCAATGTCATGTTGTGATCACATATATTCAGTAGGTAATTTTACGATCAATTTATTATAGCACGTCTTAGAGTAATCGTGAAGGTCACCACAAGTTTAATTTAAGTGTTCACATAGCAATTTAGAATCTCGGAGGGTGAACCGGTTATTGTGGAAATTCTCCGAATTTATGATGAAGGGTACGTAAGCACAATTCCCATTGGATCACACTAGGAGTATGATATTTCCCCATAGTTGTTCCTCATAAATTTGTGTTTTCATATTTCTATCTCTAAGAAGGTACGTGAAGATCATTTATGTATCAGCCTTGTGAAGATAATTGAGGGTGAATGTTAATAGATAGTTTGGAGGTTGGGTTTGTTTCGGTGAATGCGTTATGGAAGAGCCTTAATGTACAAGAAGCCACATTTAAGGCCGAGAGTATTTTGTAAATAAAATATTTTCTCTTGATTGAATAAAAGTTGGTTTTTATTTGAAAGGTATCTTCTAGGTGTTATGATTTAAAAATATCAGCCCAAGTCTAGGTATCATCCTGATAATATAGTGATTGTAATGATGAGGTTTGTATTATATATATATATATATGTATATATATATATATATATGTATATATATATATATATATGTATGTGTGTGTGTGTGTGTGTGTGTATATATATATATATATACATACATACATACATACATCAACAAGGAACTACCAAAACCATCCTAAAAATACATCCACAAGTTGATAAAGCACCACAATAAACTTGTGGATGTATTTTTAGAATGGTTTTGGTAGTTCCTTCACAGGTGGATTGTCCTAGTTACAAAGGAGACTCTGTCAACACTTCTAAAAAATTTGGGAGTTAGTCGAATTTAGGGACTTAAGGTAGGTTGGAAAAGAGATATCTATATGGTCGGCGACGACGTACTGTATAAGGAAGGTGGCGAGAGAGGAGTTAGGGATATCTTCGGGCTGCAGCGGTGGCCGAAAATGAGACTGGTGGTGGAATTCAATTGTCTAAGATAAAGTGGCAGCAAAGAAGGTATCTTACCAGTGGTTAGTAGGGTGCACTACCGAGGAATAGAGTAGAGCAAAAAATAAAAGGTATAAGGTAGCTAGGAAGGAGGCGAAGATGGCTGTCACGGAGGCTAAGACTATAGATTTTTCTTGTATGTATGAGGAACTGGGGAACAATGGCAGGGAGAAGAAGTTATTCCAACTGGCTAAGGTGAGAGAGAGGACGACTCGGGATCTGGACCAAGTCAGGTGCATAAAAGATGAGGATGGAAAAGTCTTGATTGGTGATGACCAGATTAAGAGAAGGTGGTAGACCAACTTTTATAAACATCTAAATGAAGAAAGGGATCGGAACTTTTTACTAGGTGAATTGAGGAATCTATTCAGTCCCCATGATTTAAGTTATTGTAAGGAAATTGAGGTCGATGAGGTCATGTAAGTGATGATTATGATGGAGAGGGATAGAGCTATCGAGCCAGACAAAATTTCAGTTGAACATTGGAGGTGTATGGGTATGTGTATGTTGGGCAGATCTCCACATGGCATTTATTGATTTGAAGAAAGCGTCCGATCGGGTCCCTAGGGAGGGCTTATGGAGTTACTTGGAGGCTAAAAGGGTTCTGGTTGCCTATATTAGGGTGATCAAAAATATGTATGATGAAGCTAAGACTCGGGTTAGGACAATAAGAGGTGACTCCGAGCACTTTTTTTTTATTAATAGGTTGCACCAAGGGTCTGCATTTAGCCCATTCCAATTTGCCCTGGTGATGGATGCACCCACCTATCATATTCAAGGAGGGGTTCCATGGTGCATGCTATATGCTGATGACATAGTTCTAATTGACGAGACACGAAGAAGAGTCAACGAGAGGCTAGAGGTGTGGAGACATGCCCTCGAGTCTAAAGGTTTCATGTTAAGCAGGACGAAGACGGACTAACTCGAGTGCAAATTTAGGGTCGAGCCGATGGAAGCGCGAGTCGACGTGAGGCATGAATCATAATTCATTCCCAAGACGGGTAGTCTTAAGTACATTGGGTCGGTCATTCATGTATTCGGTGAGATCGACGAGGATGTCACACACCGTATACGGGTGGGGTGGATGAAGTGGAGGTTAGCATCAGAGTCCTATGTGACAAGGAAGTGCCAGCGTTACTAAAAAGGTATGTTTTATAGAGTAGTGGTTAGGCCTGCCATGTTGTATGGAACGAAGTGTTGGCCAGTCAAGAACTCACACATACACAAGATGAAAGTAGCAGAGATGAGGATATTGAGGTGGATGTGCGGGCATACAAGGATGGATAATATTAGGAAACAAGATATTTCAGAGAAGGTGAGTGTGTCGCCCATGGTGATTAAGATGCGGCAAGCAAGACTTAGATGATTCGGGCACATTCAGAGGAGGAGATCGTATGCACCGGTGAGGAGGTGTGAACGACTAGCTAGGGTCGGCACAAGGATAGGTAGATGGAGACCGAAGAAGAATTGGGGAGAGGTTATCAGGAAAAACATGGCGCGACTTAGGATTGCTGAGTTTAGGGCCCTTGACAGGGAATTGTGGATGTCAAGCATTAAGGTTGTAGGCTAAGAAAAGTTGTTAATATTTCTACAGCGAATTATAGTGAAATTACCGAGCGAGTTAGTTTTAGGATGCTAGTGGTCATCTACTGATGTACGGCTTTATCTGCTGGTTAGTATTATTATACCCTTCATATATTTCATATTTCTAATATTACTGTTATTTATTATGATTCTATTGATGTTACTAATATATTGTCTCTTGTTGCTTTCTTGAGCCTAGGGTCCCCTAGAAAAAGCCTCTTTGCCCATCAGGGTAGGGGTAAGGTCTGTATTCATAATACCTTCCCCATACCCTAATTATGGAATTACACCGGGCCATTGTCGTCGTTGTTGTTGTATTTATTTAGAGGGATTATATTTTATAATATTTTTATCAGTTGAAGGATTAGACTAATTTATTGAAGTTTGTAAGCTAAGGCCTAATGTGGAAACTGTTGTGGTTGTTGAGTGATGAATTATCTTTACTCTTTTTGTAATTTCGGATTTGGGTTGTATTTCCGTTTACTTTCTCTGTTCTTATTATGGTGTTCCGTTACCCTTTGATGTTTTCTTTCCTTATTGAAATTTCTATATAGTTAGCCATACCATGTACTCTTTATACAGATATCATGTTCTGTTGATTCTATTCTTATACTTGTTCCGTTAATTAGACTAGTGGGTGTCTTCACTACTTGTCATTACTATTCCACCGAGGTTAGTCTTGATATTTATATGGCATCGCTATGGTGTGTTCATAATACACTTCTGTATATTTTCTTGAATAGATCTAGGTATTGATCGTTAGTAGCTGTGCAGATTTTTGCAGAGGAGACTCAAGGTAATCGTGCTGCTGCGTTCGCATGCTTTGGTGTCACCTTTTTATGTGGTATTCACAATGTTGTACATATTTCCATGCATTTGTATTTAAAAAATGTAGCGAAACTCTGTAGAACTTATTACTTCTACTACCGATATTGGGTTGTGACAGTCTGCCACTTTTTTGCATGCCCCCTCCCAACTAGTACGTTATCATCCTTTGTTATTATTGCTGCTTTACATACACTTGTGAAGATTTATTTACGTTGGTTTCTTGACTTAGGCTTGTCACTATCTCGTCGAGGTTAAGCTCGACACTTATGGAGTAAATTGGCTCGCTTGTACTTATACTATATTTCTGCACTTCTTGCGCGTTGACTGACATTCGTCCCAATGGTTCATGAAATATGTCAGATGGGATAGTTTCATACGGAGACTCGAGGTAGACCTGCTAGCGCTTGTAGACCTTGAAATCCCTTTCCATTTCTCACTTTTATTGTTTATTTCTTTCAAAATAGTAGTATTTATTTCAGACCTTGTTCGCAGAGTTATAGTATCTCGTGTACTCGTGATTCTAGATTTTTGGGAGAAGATATTATCACGTGCTTTATATCAGTACTATGTTAGACTTGTCTTTTTACTCATCGAATCTAATTATAGTATTTTTAACCGTTAAAATTGGTTAATTAATTATTTCATGCCACCTTTGACTAGCAAGTTGATATTAGGCGCTATCATGATCCAGAGGTTGGGATTCCATCTCGTCACACTAGTACTCAATACGACCTATAAATCATCTCAGAATATTCTTTTGACGACCTAGGGTATTTTGATATCACGAGTGGCTTCCAATTGTGAATTCTATAGTGTCATGTGTACAATTATCACATAATTCTATTCTTAGTGTTATTTTCTTTTTGAAACGGAATATATATATATATATATATTAGAGAACATTTTTGGTATGGACTTGTGTCCCTCTTGGATTATATTGCATTTCAAAAATAGTACTTGGTAAAATTAGTGAGTAATTACCAAGCTCAAAATAATTTCAAAATTTTATTGTAGTGATGCAAATTTAATGTTTTTCTCAATTTGGTTTATCTTCTAATTACATTTGCTCTTATTTCTGTTAGAACATTTAAAAATTTCCAATTAAACTTAAATTTTCAGATTTCGTTGATGTTAATGCATTTGGAAAGTTTGATTTTAGTTATTAGAACATTCCTATTCAAGTCAAATTTTAAATCTGACCAAAGTCAATTCTTTTTTTCAGAACATGGATCTATATTGAATAATAATATCGTTCATACAGTTATAGCACTTCATGGGGTATTTAGTACTTGGCTATTACAGACCATGTCACGCAAGACCAGTGCTAATTCGAACTCCTAAAGGTTGATGAATTTTTAAAGGCATTAAATTATTTTCCTATTTGAGTTAAATTTAAAGATTTTTGATTAACATCCACATTTTCTAATCTGGATTTGTTAATTAAAGTTTAGTAAGTATGATAAAATATTTATCTTTTTAACTGAAAAGTTTAGATTTCTTTGATTGCTTTCATTTATAATATTTGGTAAGAAATTTATTATGACGAAGTCTTGATGTGTATAAATAGTGATGGTATTCTATTTCCCATAAGTATCATTTCTTAAAGAAAACTACTCATCAACAACCTTTTATATTATACTTCATACTTATAATTTTAGCCATGGAGGGTAAGAAGACTAGAGGGCGACCAAGCATTCCGATGAAAAAAATTGAAAATGAGGATGACCGCTATGTTACATTTTCAAAGCGTCGTTCGGGTCTGTATAAACAGGCCAGCGAACTTGTTCAGCTATGCGATGTTGATATTAGAGTTGTACTATTTTCTCCTACCGGCAAGCCTTTTTCCTTTTTTCATCCTACATCCGAAGCTATTATTGATCGTTTTTTAAATCCTAATATGCTATTAAGTGAAAGCACTCGACTAGTTGCGGCTCATGCACGACACAACGTGAATGAACTCAACAATAGGAAGGAATTGTTTGACAACATAAAAGAAGCTACAAGTGCCGACTCTCTTCTACTTGACAGCATGAAAGAAAACAGCCAAAGATATCGGTGGGAGTCAATTGAGAAATTCATTGCAGATGAAGTAAAAGAGTATGAAGCTATTTTAAGTGCAATTGTTTTTAATCTGAATAATCGTTTGAAGTATTTAAATAATGAGGCTTCATCTCCGTCTTCTTCAAAGGCTTATTCAAAAAATACAGATAATTAATGCACCTACTGCTTAATTATAAATTCATATTATTAGGACGTGACATTTTATTTTGTACTTTTCAGTTTGGTTTGATGATGCTACAAGCTATATTCTCCTATGATTTCTATTATTAATATATGATGGTTTTACTTTTCAATACTATATGTTTTCACCGATCTGAGTTAGTTTTCGTTATCTCTGTGTTTAGACATAATTTATAATCTTATAAATATTACAATCAAAACATAATTTGGCTAATGGTTTAATTCACTTCTATAGGAATTAATGTTGACATATATCTATGGTCAGAAAAATAAATTAAATGTATTTTTCTCATAAAAAGAAGAAAAATTATATCAGAAGATAAAAAACACAGATATGAAAAATAAATTGTGCATTACTTATGCTCGCACTTCAATCATTCCAATAGAAAATTTTATTATGCAATATAATTAAGAGGCCGAACAAAACATCTAAATGAGTTGCATCAAAAAATATTTGTGCATAAAAAATCTTTGTTTCTTCTTGATCTTGAAAGATCACGCAATCTTCCTTCTGAAAATAATTAAGAAACAACCTTTGGTATGTGTCATTTAAGTTATATGCATTGATGATATACGAAATATTTATATAATTAGGTCAATTAAAAAGGTAATTAAAGGTAAATATATGTAATAGCATTAATCTATAACCTAGAATAAATGAAAATATAAAAATACTTAAATTGTTTTGTCACAACTTGTAGACAAGAAAATTAGGTGGCACGTAGGCTAAATTGATAGTTGTAATAATTTTTTTAAGAATAGTAAAATTCTGAATGTTAGTGGCATACAGAGCGAATTAGTTCTACCATGAGCTAGAGATGCAAGCTTCAATCGGGAATTCTACCATAAATTCAAGGCAACACAATTACGCATACAAGATTCCATCACATAAGACTCTTTTAGAGCAAATGAATTGAATTTGCAAGCTTTCAAAATCACATAGTTATGATATATAGCAGGAGTGTTAACATAAAGAAAAATTACAATGCGGATAACTTAGCTACTAATTAAAGGTTGGGACTCTAACAATGAGGCATAAACTAAAGTAGTTATGTAGATCAACATGGATTTTATAGGTAATTAATTGATGCCAGAAGCATGAGCATGGATTATATTCATGAATATTCCCAAATATACAGTATGAATGACATGCAATAGATAGAATATACAGCTATATAAGCATATTCATGCTTCAAAGACTTGTTAGATCAGAATCACATACATACATAAAAGAATGTATTGGGCAAATTTGGTTCTTCATGCCCTTACGCTATCCACATACGGCCTCACTAGAGAAGGCGGCCTTGGTAAAATCGACCCAACCAGGGCCGGCCTCGGCCGATAAACGGAATGAGTGACAAGACTCGCTGCAACGTCACATCAAGCTCTGACATTCGTATACCGAGGCCACCAACTCTCGTACTTTCTTTGTATTATTTCGAGAAAGGTCCCTTAATATATAAAGGGAACTTTCCCTTTTGTAAAGACTCATGTGTATTTCATTACTAAAAATATACAACTCTCTCTCTGGTGTAAAATCTAATATTTGTCTCATTGTTCTTATATCTTAGTCATTCCACAATCTCTAGACCTTATTAAATTTGATTTAGATTTACTCAAATTATTTTTGATTGTTTTCAAGCTATATAAAGTGTTCGAATAAATTTTTAGCCAAACCATTTGGTGCCGTCTGTGGAGATTTTGAGAATCAAAGTTGTAGTTTGTTTCTAGAGATCCTTCGAAAAGCACCCTCTACAACCTAGAATTGCTGAAATTAATGCTAGAATGAAGACTATCCTGTAGGTTAGAACGGACCTCACGGGCACTCTCAACGTTGTTGCCGAAGGAGATGCCCTACACACAACCCCCAGTCTCTGATAGGCGTGGAAGACTTACCCTCCTCATCAGAAGACCTGGTTGTGCCACGAGAAAGAGAAGTTCAACATCTACAACTAAGGAAGCACCCCCAGAAATAAAGAGATTACTAGAAGAGTGGCTGACGAGCACTCTGAGCAGTCTAACCAAATAACCACCTCCAAATTACTAGAAGAGTTGCAGATCATGTTGCAATCGAGGATGAGCTCGAGGTCACGAGAACAAACAACATTCCCGTCGATGTCCAAGGTAACTTTGGAACACTCGCAGCCATCTTAAAAAATATAGAAGAGATAAGGAACGAGAACAGACCTCTCCGCGACCAGATGAAAGAACACCAAGAAAGGGTGGATAAGATCCCAGGCGCACCTAAGTTGTTGCCGAAGCGAGACATTGGAAGGTTCTTAGAACAACCTTACACGGAAGAAGTCGTGTTGTACCCCATCCCAAAAACCTTCAAGGTGCCCCTCTACTTTAAAGTATATGACGGCACCACCAACCCCGAGGACCACCTGATACACTATGTTACAGCCGTCAAAGGAAACGACTTATTAAAAGAACAGGTACCATTCGTGCTTCTGAAGAAGCTCGGTGAGATGCTGACAGGAAGGGCCCTAACGTAGTTGTCAGAACTGCCGGCCAAGAGCATCTAAACCTTTGAGGAGATGGATGATAAATTCGCTACTGCCCATGCGGGAGCGAGGAAGGCGGAAGCACGGGTAAAGAACATTGTTGATGTGCGTTAAACCCTAGGAGAAGGACTCAGGGAGTTCCTAGCCAGATTCAACAGAGTCAGAATGAGCCTACCTAATGTGTCCGAGGGCATGGCTGTTGCGGCCTTTCATAACGGGCTCAGTAGAGATGGATCGAAGGCGACCAAGAAGCTACTCAGTGGTCTCCTAAAATATCTCCCCACCACCTGGGAAGAAATACACAATGCATATTGCGTCGAAGTACGCTGGGATAATGACGACCTTAACGGCCCTACCCGAAGGTTGAAAATGGTACATCTAGAAATCCGAAGGGACCGATGTAACGAGGGAAGGCGGGAACAAATCCCACGCCTGAAGAGGGAAAGACATCAACCATACATCAGGTCCTCACACCCGCCACCACCAAGGCATGCAGACGCCTTGCAATGACATACTTCTCCACTAAGGAGCGACAAAGGCACGCCCCTCCATTATTTGCACATAACTTTTGTGTCCCCTTCAGAGGTAGTGTATGCATTAGAGAAGCTGGGCAACAAGGTACAATGGCCAGCAAAGATGAAGTCCGACCCCGCCACCGGAAAGTCAATTACCCTGTGCGAGTTCAACGAAGAACGAGGTCACAGAACGGAGGACTGCATAGGTCTCCGATTGGATGTAGTCCGAATGCTGAACCAAGGGTTATTGAAGGAGCTGCTCACCAACAAAGGAAAGCTCAATTACGCACGAGGGCGGGAACCACACAATGGCCCACCAAGGCCACCCTCACCAACATGCACCACCAGCATGATCATTAAGGAAGGCAATTATTCGGCGATCAATCACGTCAAGTTCACCACTACCCACAAGTTGAAGCGCACTATCGCCCACTAACGGTATGATGACTTCGAAGATAGAATCACCTTCGATAATTCTGATGCCGACGGTTTATGCTTTCCTCATTATGATGCTTTAGTTATTACATTACGCATACTCGATACTGATGTTAAAAGGATCATGGTCGACGATGGAAGTAAAGCATGTATCATTCATCCAACAGTCCTCGTACTCATGGGACTCGAAGATAAAATAATCCCGCGCTGCATAACGCAAACAGGTTTTAATAATGCAGTGGAAAGAATCTCAAGCGAGGTGAGGCTGCCCATCCTTGCAGGTGGAGTCACGATGGAAACCCCCTTCCACGTGATGAACCAAGAAACAACATACAATGCCTTTATCGGACGCCCATGTATGCTCGCCATGAGAGCCGTCCCATCCATCTTCAACCAAGTAATCAAATTCCCAACCCCATGGGGAGTGCACTGCATACGGGGAGAGCTCCGCACCGCCCAAGAATTCTACAAGATAGCCAGGATTACACACATACCACATAGCTCCAAAGAGCAAGCGCAGAAGTATAGCAATCATCCATGTCGGGGACTAAGGTCCATCCGACAGAAAATGCCATCGAAGACCTTGAGGAGTTCGAGGCTAGCAAGGCTACGATCGATGAACTCGACCGCGTTCAGATAAACAGCAGAGACCCTGCGAAGAAAGCATACATAGGCCACGACCTATAAAATCCAAGTCACTACCGTGAATTTTTATCTAACCATGCGGATCTATTTGCTTTTTCTCATGCAGATATGCCAGGAATTCCACGAGAAATCGCCTCTCACAAACTCAACGTTGACCATTTGCACCCGCCCGTGCGGAAAATAAGAAGGAAATTCAACACCGCCATTAACGAAGCAGTGGGCGAAGAAGTGGATAAATTGCAAGCCAATGGCTCCATCAGGGAATCCAAGTATCTGGAATGGGTCACCAACGTGCGTAGATTTCACTAATCTAAATAAAGCATGCCTGAAAGACTATTTTCCACTGTCCCACATCGACCAGCTGATAGACGCAACGGCAGGCCATGAGCTGCTGAGCTTCCTTGACGCACATTCCGGCTACAATCAAATCATGATGGCCGAAGAAGATCATGCTAAGACAACTTTTATCACCCATCAGGTGACGTATTGCTATTAAGTAATGCCATTCAGGCTCATGAACGCAGGGGCCAATTACCAGAGACTACTGACGAGTATGTTCAAAGAACAATTCGGCAAAAAAATGGAGGTCTACATTGACGACATGTTGGTCAAATCATCAAAAAAGGAGGATCACCTCGCGCATATGAAAGAGGCCTTCGCAATACTAAGGAAGTACGGTATGAAAATGAACCCAGAGAAGTGTGCTTTTGGAGTAGCGTCGGGAAAGCTCCTGGGATTCCTATTATCACAAAGAGACATCGAAGTCAACCCTGACAAGATCAAAGCCATAGAGGCCATCCCAAAAACGGTAATCAGCAAGAAGCAGGTGCAGAAATTAACATGCCGAATAGCCGCCCTCTCCTGGTTCGTCTCACGCTCCTCGGATAGATGCCACAAGTTCTTTGGTGTACTAATAAAAGACCAAGGAGTGCATTGGAACGGAGAATGCATAGAGGCCCTGAGGAACTTAAAAGAATACTTATCATCACCACCCCTACTGGTTAAAGCCAACCTCGGAGAACCATTGTCTGTATATCTGACCGTGTCAGAGGTCGCAGTCAGCGCCGTCCTAGTGTGCGAAAACAATGGTACGCAATCTCCTGTTTATTATATCAGCAAAACTTTTGTGGACTCCGAAAATCGGTATCCCCACCTCGAGATATTGTCATCCCAATACAGACCGTGACGACCTTCCCTCTAAGGAGCATCCTCCACAAACCCGAACTCTTGAGGCGACCCGCCAGATGGGCCGTCGAGCTCAGGGAGCATGATATTACATACCTCCCAAGAACCGCTATCAAGTCGTAAGTCTTAGCTGATTTCATCGCCAACTTCAGCGTGGAAGTCCTGCTAAAGGCGAAACTTGAGGCACAACGTGCATCCTACGAAAATGACCTTTGGGTCCTTTATACGGATGGCGCCGCCAATGCATCGAGATCAGGACTGGGAATCGTTCTCGAAGTCCCCATGGGCAAAATGATTCTCCAGTCCATAAGATTCCCAGAAATGACTAACAACAAGGCCGAGTATGAGGTCCTAATTGCAAGCATGAAGCTGGCCACAAAATATGGGGCTCGCCAAATTCTTCTTCACTGCGACTCCCAGATTATGGTAAACCATATCACTAGAACTTATCAAATAGAGGTATAGAGGCTACAAATATATCAGTCAGAAATCCATAGGTTGATGACCACTTTCGATGAATGCCGTTTCGAACAAATTACCAGAGCGTGGAATATCGAAGCGGACGGCCTGGCGAAGTTGGCTGCCGCAACCAAAAGCGTCAACAAAGAGAGTGTGGTCATGCTCCTCCACTCAGCTATCAATCACACCAAAGTACTTTCGTTAAACCTGACTTGGGACTGCCGCAGCCAATTCATATCATACTTGCAGGACGGGACACTCCCCCTTGATAAAAAAGAAGAAAAACCTCCCCGTACAGGCCGCCCGATACTGCATAATCTACGGCAACCTTTATAAAAGGACGTTCGGTGGTCCCCTAGCCAAGTGCTTAGGACCGCAACAAGCAAGACCTGTGCTTGAAGAAATACATGAAGGTCATTGCGGTGCCCACAGTGGCAATCACGCCCTCGTTCGGTGCATCATACGCGACGGCTACTATAGGCCCACCATGAAGAAAGAGGCAACAGAGTACGTCCGCCGATCCGAGTAGTGCCAAAATTTCTCCCCAATGATACACCAACCGGGAGAACCCCTCCATTCCATCACATCCCCCTGGCCATTTCTCAAGTGGGGAATGTACATAGTCGGCCCATTGCCCCTAGGACGAGGAAAGGTACGATTTTACTTATTTTAACTGATTATTTCTCTAAGTGGGTGGAAGCAAGTGCGTACGCACTAATATGCAAGCAAGAAGTTATTACCTTTATTTGGAAGAACATCATATTCTGTTTTGCCAACCCCAAAGAAATCAGCTGCGGTAATGGGCGCCAGTTCATCGGTCAGAAAACGGTTGAGTTCTTCAAAAAATGGCGCATCAAAAGAATACTATCCACTCCATACCACCATGCTGCCAACGGTCAAGTGGAGTCCTCCAACAAAACAATCCTGAACATACTCAAAAAGAAGCTCGAAGATGCCAAGGGACTATGGCCCCAACTACTACCAAAAGTCTTGTGGGCATACAGAACCACGCCAAAATCCAGCACCGGAGAAACCCCATACTCAGTAGTTTATGGAACCATCGCGGTCATACCTATCGAAGTGGGTGAACCCAGTTTAAGGTACTCAAACACCAGCGGATCAGAAAATAATATTAGCAGGCTATAAGATCTCGATGAAGCCGAAGAAAGAAGATAAATGGCCCGCGTTAGAATGGTAGCTCAGAAACAACAAGTCGAAAGACACTACAACAAAAAGACAAAAATAAGGCCACTTAAAGTAGGAGATTACGCCCTTAACGCCAAGACTTTGGCCTCAAAAGAACAATGTGATTGAAAATTGGGCACAAAATTGGATGGACCCTACAAAATCACAGCATCGGCCGGGAAAGGAGCATTCCAGCTGGAGATAATGGAAGGAAAGACACTCCAAAACAACTAGAACATCGCTCAACTCAAACGCTTCCACTTACAAAAAGGTGACCCCTGAGTCGTACTCTTTTTCCCTTATTAGAGTTTTGTCCCAATTGGGTTTTCTCGAGAAGGTTTTTAACGAGGCTGCAAAGGAGCCACCTGGAGATGTTTTGTAGCACGAGTGCATCATGTCCTCCTCTCCATGAACACTCCAAGCCTGACATGATACAGGGACTGAATTAGTGACAACTCCAAGTGTATAGAAAGGCAACGGCCACCTCTAAGTGTATAGAAAGGCTACAGCCACCTCCAACTGTATAGAAAGGCTACGGCCACCTCCAAGTGTATAGAAAGGCTACGACCATCTCCAAACGAATGAAAAGGCTACGACCATGTCCAGATGAATGAAAAGTCTACGGCCATCTCCAAACGAATGAAAAAGCTACGACCATCTCCAAATGAATGAAAAGGCTACAACCATCTCGAAATGAATGAAAAGGCTACGGCCATCTCTAATTGAAAGAAAAGGCTACGACCATGTCCAGATGAATGAAAAGGCTGCGGCCATCTCCAAACGAATGAAAAGTCTACAACCATCTATAAATGAATAAAAAGGCTACGACCATCTCCAAACGAATGAAAAGGCTACGACCATCTCCAATTGAATGAAAATGCTATGGCCCTCTCCATATGAATGAAATGGTTATGGCCATCAATCTTATATGGCTAAGGCCATTAGTCTATGGCCTTTATTTTACCTATCTATGGCCATTGTTTTATATGGCTAAGGCCATCAGGCTACGACCTTTTTCTTACATGGCTATGGTCATCGTTATATATGGCTAAGGCCATCAGGCTACGACATTTATTTTACATGGCTATGGCCATAGTTTTTTATGGCTAATGTCACTAGGCGATGGCTTTATCTTACATGGCTACAACCATCATTTTATATGGCTAAGGTCATCAGGCTACGGCCTTTATCTTACATGGCTATGGCCATCATTTTATATGGCTAAGGTCATCAAGCTACGGCCTTTATTTTACATGGGTATGGCCATAATTTTACATGGCTAAGGCCATCAGGCTACGACCTTTATTTTACATGACTATGGACGTCATTTTATATGGCTAAGGCCATCAGGCTACGACATTTATTTACACAGGTATGGACATCATTTTATATGGCTAAGGCCGTCGGTCTACAACCTTTATTTTACATGGCTATGGCCATCATTTTATAAGGCTAAGGCCATCAGATTACGACCTTTATTTAACATAGCTATGGCAATCGTTTTACATTGCTAAGGCCATCAGGCTACGACCTTTATCTTACATGGCCATCGTTTTATATGGCTAAGACCATCAAGCTATTGCCTTTATTTTACATGGATATGGCCATCGTTTTATATGGCTAAGGACATCAGGCTACGACCTTTATCTTACAATGCTACGACCATCGTTTTATATGGCTAAGGCCATCAGGCTACGACCTTTATATTACATGGCTATGGCCATCAATTTATATGGCTAAGGCCATCAGGCTATGGCCTTTATTTTACATGTCTATGGCCATCATTTTATATGGCTATGGCCATTAGGCTACGACCTACATTTTATGTGATTATGACCATTATTGTATATGGCTAAGGCCATTAAGCGGCGGCTTTTATTTTGACATGGCTACGGCCATCATTTTCATCAGACTACGGACTTTTTCTGCACATGACTAGAGCCATCGTGTTCACAAGGCTAGGGCCGCCTATTTTATATGGCTAAAGCCTTCAGGCAAACATTACACCTCTATGGCCGACAAATTCCAAGCAGCTACGGTAAAGAAAAGTACAACGACATGCCAACAGGTAGAAATGACTACTTACAATGAAAAATTACATGTTTTCACCAAGGGGAACAAACACCCCTGATACAAAAATCAGTACAAACAAGTATATTTACAAAGACCCTATGAAACAAAAACTTATCTTGCCCGGCCTGGTCTCAGGTGGCCTGTCCTCATCTCCGGTAGGTATGCCCTGGAAATCTAAGAGCTAGACTCCAAGCGATTGGTATCTGCTCATTTGCCCCCCCTCCCGGGCCAGTGATTCAGGAGCGTAGCCCGCCGCCTCACGAGCGACTCAAAATAGTTGGCACTGGTCCTCAACCTCCGCGTCAGACGCTCGACCAGCCGCCAGGAATTCGTCAAGCACGACCATCCTGGCCTACGCATACACCCATATCTCGTGCGCCTCACGAGACATATCGACATATGCGAGAGCTAGCATAAGCTCCTCGACCCAGGCCTTCGTGGCTTTAAGTTCCTCCGTTAGAGTCGCTACCCAGGTGCGCAATCAACCGCCTCTTCCGCCACAACACGATAAAGCTGTAGCTCCTCGTCCTTGGCCTGAATAAGGACCTATAACTCCACGGCCCAAGCAACAGTGACCATGAGCTGTCCATCCACCTTTTCTTGCTCGGCCACTCTTTTCTTCAATTGCGCCTCAGAATCCACTAGGCCCTCACTAACCACTCTAAAGTTGGGGTCCTGCTTGTACATGTCGGCCAGGGTTCGATGCGCCTCGCACACCTTATTGTACTTCTGTGCCTGCTTGTTGTATTTGGCCATCTTCTCTTTCTGGCGTTGATCCCTCTCCATCTTTAAGAGAAGAGTCTGGAAAATAGACCAAGTAAGTACGGGAAAATCACATCCCTACATAAAGAAAGGTCATCAAGCAAAGCAGAGGATTAGCTGTAGGGCCGAGCCTGCCACCCTTTGGACCAAGGCTTTATCACTAAGCTCCGCAAGGGTCGTGCGCTCGGCACCGGCGCACAATAGCGTCATGCTAGATGCTGCCTCCTCACAGTTCTCCAGCAGATTATAGTGGCTTGTGATCACAATACGACGAGAAGATTGGCCGGCCATCATCTCAACCGGGTTTAAGGAGTTGCCTCCTCTGTTTGCGCCATCCATGGCTACCGCCTAGCCAGCCACATTCATGTCTTGCTTCTCCTCACCATGGACTCCCTTCTAAGATGAGCTCTTCCTGAGAGAATAGCCTCTGCCATAAAGGTCGGCCTTGATACAGGGCAAGACGGCCTAGCCTTTCCTAACTGGGTGGCTACGGCTTTGCCAGTACGGATCTAAAGTTGCCTCCTCTCCCACGTCTCCACCTCTTCACGGTCCCCCTCCGGTCTAGAGTGGGCTCAGAGGGTGTCGGTATGGCAGACGACGTCCTTACGGTGGCAATCTCAGGGACATCTAGTGGCACCTCTATGGGCGCCGTCTCAGGTACGACCCCTATCATGGCCTCAGATGCTATCTCTGGGGCCGCTTCTGATGTATCGTCTTGTCTAAAAGGGGGCGAAACACTGCCCCTGGAAGTGCCGACGAAGATATGATCCGCCTCAAGATCTAATGTCGTCTTAGATGGACCGGCTGCAGTCTTCTTCTTCCTCTTCTTTTTCTTCTGATGCTTCTTCTTTCTCGCCTTCTTAGAGGCGCCCCAACCTACCAAAACACATGAAAGACAGGTATGGAAATTATATGGGCCCCCAAACCGTAACAAAGATTGGGTAAAGCCGTTACCGGCCGGGTCGTGGAGCCTAAGAAATTATGTCCAAGAACGGCTTTCCTATGCAAACGGTATCAGCGCCAGCACCCATGACCAATGTCGTCAACAGTACGAGGATGACGAGAAGCCACTGCATGAAAACAAAGGAAAACTTTCGACAGTAAGAACCACCAAACTGGGGTAAAAATTCTAAACATCACGCACAGCAATACTTACGTGCGTCATTCCTCGCTTCTGGAAACCCATTAGGGTTGGGCACAAGGTGTTCGGTACGGACGTAGAAGAACCTCGTCCAAAATTTACTATTAGCCTTCTCGTCCACCTGCGCCACGAACCTTTTCTTGCCCCTACTCCTCAACTGGAGCATTGAGCCTCTCATGAAAACCACATTGAACATTTGCAAAAGGTGATGAACGGTCACCTCCTTTCCGGTCTTTGCCGCATAAACAAATACAACCCTCCACACCTTCAAGGCATACGGGGTAAGCTGAGCCGGAGACACTCCGAACCAGTGGCACAACTCCTCCGCAAAAAGGGTAAATTGGAAGGGTGTATCCAATTCGGAAGGCATTTTCGTAAAAGGCACAGTACCTGGTCCTGGGCACTTTAGCGTAATCTAGCCCCGCGAGAACCATGTCAACGTGATCAGGAATATCATACATCTCCCTAAGAGAGGCCATTTGGGACAGCGTCCTCTCACTATGCTCCCAAGGGCAGACTTTATGCTTATTCAGGAAGTCGCTCCTTTTGCTCATATCGCGTGGGAAAAGGTTGGCCGTTGATAGAGGAACAAAAACAGCCTTGGCCTCCTTGCCGTCAAAGGATGACGCGACCCTGGTGGAGGCAACGTCCCTGGTTCTGGCATTATCACGCCTACGTTTAGCCATAGTGAACGACAGTTTCCAATACTATTAATACTAAGTTAAAATTACATAAAAAAGTTATTTGAACTTACACATGAGGTTTTTAATTTGTTTTCTTAACATTCGTTCATTTTCTCCTCCTTTGTACTTGTACCATTTTACCAATATAAGGATATTAAAAATTCATGTAATGGTACAATACTAGTTAATAAAAGTGGTATTGTTAAGACCATCAGCCAGCCACAATACGAAGTAACCCGCTCTCACTAATTAATGCAAATACCTCAGAATAACATGACATCACTGTCATGGATGAATTGACACTTTTTCCTGAATTCTAGAGTTGACACTATAAAAATGCCTCTAATATGATTATCTCGATGGTAGAGGACAATTTTTATTTTTATGGCGACGTGAATACGTCTTCTTTCCATGTGAGTTCTCGAATCTATGAAGAGTGTTCTATTTCTTTTTTCTTGAATTGAGTTCTGCACTTGGAAAATATGTAATGTCTATTGCATGTAATGAAGGGAAGTTAAAAGGTTGCAACACAGCTAAACCAATTCTTCTATACAAAGGTTAGAGCTTGTGAAAACTGCAGGTAAGATTTAAAAATTTATCTTCTATTTTAAAAACCTAAAAATTAGAAATACCACTCCCCTAATTGTAGATACATGTCATAATCACTTATTTCACACGTACCATTCCTTTTTCTTTTCTCTTCACTCAATTATATGTGTCAAAATGCATGAGTCCAAGCAAGTTGCTCAAATCATTTTAATATCCGTATCAAAATATAAAAACACCAGGCTAAAATAACTAAACTACAATTGTATCACAATTGTGAGGTACATGTCTGTCACGACCCAAATCCCGGTCGTGATGGCTCCCAACACCTAGTTAGGCAAGCCCGACCATTTAAACATTTTCAGCCAAGTAAATGCCAATTTCTAAGATAAAATTGTTAGTTTAACATTAATAAAACACTGTGAAATCCATAATAAAAAAATAACATCCCAAAGGATCCGGAGTCACAAGTCAGAGACTCTAGATACAACCGAACAATGTCCTATACAAATGAAAAATTTAGATACGAAAACAAAAGATAGGCAAGAGGAGAGCTTAGGTCCTGCGGACGCCAGCAGCTACCTTGATAACTTCGGTACTGAACTGAGGATCAGCAGATAGTCGCAGCTAAGCCTCTGGGATATCTATATCTGCACACAAGGTGCGGGGAGTAGAGTGAGTACTTCCAACTCAGTGATTAATAGCAGTAAATAACAACTGAATGTAAGAAATCCAGTAAGAACACTATACAAGTCTAATATCAACATTAACGGCAATGAATAAATGCTAAATAGGGGAAAGAATCTGATAAATACTTCTCTCTCCATCCGACTAGTTATTAACACTGCTGCGGGCGAAGCCCGATCCAATACCATATAAATAATGTTGCGACGTGCAGCTCGATCCAACATAATGTATATAATTCTACGCGCGCTGCCCGATCCAATAATATAGTCGACTTCACTCACCGGGGGTGTGTACAGACTCCCGAAGGGCTTCTTCAGCCTAAGCGCTATAATATTGCTGTGTGTAGGTTGATCCATGTAATATATCACTGCGGCGTGCAGTCCGATCCATATAATATATTATTGTGGTGTGCATTCCGATCCATATACATTATATCACTACGGCATGCAGTCCGATCCATAAATGTACGTATATATACTGTTGCGGCGTGCATCCTGATCCATAATATATAACAAATACCCTCACTACGGGGTCTTTGACCCCTCTCAGTCAATATACACCTGGCCTCTTGGGCCCACTCAGCTAAGACATGGTATTCAACCCTAGGTATTTCTCATTTAGGGTGCAAGTTACTACATCCAGTTTATTTGATGATTTAAGGTCAGAGTCAGGACAAATGGTATGTGTTCAATTTGTAAAGTGAGGTCAATCGGCTCAACATGCTCTCTATGAGTTCTACAGAATGGCAAAAGGCCCCAAACATGAAAACTAGCCCAAAATATACGGGTACAATCTCAGTCTCAGTCAAAAAGTGTAGTAAGTCATCTATCGGGATGGACCAAGTTCGAGTCCTCAGTAGTAACATCACCACGCCCATCTAACGGCCCGTGTCACCGCATAGTGCAAATACGGGGTTTCAAACCCTCAGTATATCATTCATGACCATTACTCACCTCAAACCGGCCAAAATCCTAGCTCGCCTTGCACTTTCCTCGTAAATCGACCTCCTCGAGTGTAGAATCTTACCAAATCCTGAAGGAATATGTTATAATAGGATAATGGGACATAACCCAATACAAAGAACTTGAAAAACACCCAAAAATAAGAAGTTGGCAAAACCCGAGCCCTGACCCCTCTTCTCCAAAAATTACAAAATTCACATCACCGGAATCCCCGTCTCGCCACGAGTCCGTACATATAAAGTTCACCAAAATAAGAATTCAAATGGGCAATCAGATACCCAATTTACATAGTAAAAACCAAGCCTTTATTCCTTCTCTTTTATGCCAAAATTCAGAGAATTAATGGATGATTCTTCTATTAAATAACGTATCTAGGCCACGAGAATTACCTCCTATGACTTTCCATCGAAATCCCCTTCAAAATCTACCAACAAGCTCTCAAGGTGGTGCAAAAGTGGTGGAAAAATTAACCCAAGTCGCGGATGAAATGTTATAAAACAAGTCTGTCTACCGCAGTTATTACTCAATGCGATTGCATCCACGACCCTGCAATCGCATAGCAAAATTCCCCAGGGCCCCAATATCCTCTTATGTGATCGCATGATACCCTCTGCGATCGCAGAGCTTCAGCCCCTCCTACTACACGATCGCATACAATACTATGCGACCGCACTGAACCATCTCCCAAACCTATGGGATCGCAAGCTTCCATACGCAATCGCAGAGCACAAACATAGGCCCCTCTCCCGGCCTTCTATGCGATCGAAATGCCACTTACGCGATCGCATAGAGGAAACCTTCTGCAACATTTTCTGCTGAATTCTGCAACTTCAAAAAGCCAAACACTCTCCGATTAAGAAACCACCTCGAGGCCCTCGGGACCTCAACCAGAAGCACAAATGTACCCCAAAACATCATACGAACTTCTTCCAATCATAAAAACACGCCTAATAACACAAAAATCCTCAATTCTTGACAGATTCAAGCTTAAGTTTTACTAAAACTTCCAAAACTCATATTCGATAAAAACCCCAACAAAACGACGTCCAAATGACATGAAATTTTGCACACATATATAAAATCACCTAATGAAGCTACAACAACTTTGGGAATTTCATTCCGACCCTAGGATCAAAATCTCACCTAACACCCGGAATTCGCCAAAATTAAAGCTTAGCCAATTCAAGCCTAATTCTACGTCGGACCTCCAAATTCAGTTCCAATTTCACCCCTAAGTCATAAATCACCACCCAAAACTAGTAGAACAGTCAAAATTCCATTCCAAGCCCGATAACACATAAGTCAACATCCGATTGACATTTCCCAACTAGCCTTCTCTTAAAGAGACTAATTGTCTTAATTCCAACCAAACTCTGTCTGAATCACTTCAAACTCAACAAACACCATATAATGAAACATATAGAAGCATAAAATGGTGACAAATGGGATGGTAATTCACATGACGACGGGCTGGGTCGTCACAATATCATGACGCATAAGTAAGACGAAAATGATATAATGAAAGTAAATGTAAATGTGACGACTTGAGCGGTCGTCTTTGGAATTTACGCCCTGTTTCCCCGTTAACTACTTCCATTAAGTTCATTTTAACTATTTTGGTTTGCCAGGATGTTCAGTAATAGAATTCGGAGTGTTTTGGGACACCTAGTCCCTAAACGAGAGCTTAAGTGTTGGAAAATGATCCTTATTCATAACAGTGTTAAGAAAACTTCAGAATCAAAATCTAATGGTTTCGTTAGCTCCGTTACGTGATTTCGGGGTTGGGAGCGTGTTTGGAATGTATTTTACATAGTCGTTTGGCACCTCGATGTCGACTCATCACATCCTGGGGTTGAAGAAGGTCCCAAGGGTTTGGTTGTTCGCCGAAGTGGTACATGAGTTGGGTGTCCGTAGCTCATTTAGGCTGATGCCGAAAGTTAGAATTTTTAAGATTCTGGTCCGATAATATTTTTTATCCGAGGGTAGGAACGGGATTCTCGAAGTTTCCATAGAACCATCATGTCATTTGGGATGGGCGAGCAAGATTTCTGGTCAATCGGACTTATTTTGGTTTGGTTTTGAATCCAATGCGAGTTTGGTTGGAATTTGAAGTTTCTAAGTTCAAATCACTGGTTAATTATAGTTTTTGAAATATTATTAGGTTTTTTAAGGATAGGTGCAAGTTTGAATGATGTTATGGGATATGCTCGAATGCATAGTTGAGGTCTCGGGGGCCTCGGGTGTGTTTCCAAGCCCATCGGGGCTTATTATGTTAAAAAACAGTTGCAGATTTTCTGTTGTAGGTGTTGCAGACTTTTACTCTCTCCGATCGCATACTCATTCATGTGATTGCGTAGTGAAGCTTCATGGGTGGCATTTTTCCTTCAAAGAGATCACAAATTTTCTCCTGCAATCGCATAGTATCTGAGCTGCTTTGTCCGCGATTGCAAACTCCCCCTGCGCTTGCATTGAGTTAACTGGGCTGGGGTCTGAGGTTCCTTTTCCTTATACGTGTTCGCATAGCTCTTGATGTAATTGCATAAGTACAACCCCGATCTTTACGCAATCGCAAGCCCACTTTTGCGATCGCATAGGCCAATTTCAGGGCCTTTCAAATTTACTCTACGCGAACAAAGCAGTGTTCATTCGATCGCATTGAATAAGTTCCAGCAGTTATAAACATTTAAAAAAAAAAGAACCCTCCTTCCATTTTTACGAAAGCTCAAGCTAGGGAGCTCGGTTTTGGGAGATTTTTCGAGGGATTTTCTGAGGAAAATACTAGGTAATGATTCCTTACTCCTCTATAACTAAACCCACTAATCTTATCTCAAATTCAAGCTTTAATTTCCGATTTGGAATGAAAATTGGGGTAAAAATCTTAGACCTAACTTTGATGATTTGAAGGGGAATTTGACCTCTTATTTGGGAGAGTTTTATATGGTTAGACTCGTGAGAGTACGAGGTTTCCGAAAATGTAAAAATTATTTGATTCTGATACGTTGGCCTGGAAGGCATTTTGGTTATTTCACCGACTTTCGCGCCTTAGCCTTAATTTTGACAGTTTAATTAGTTACTTGCAACGTAATTAACCATATGTAATTGGTTTGAATAGATTTTGGGCCACTCAGAGTCGAATACTTGTGGCAAGGACAATATTTCTTTACTGTTGTTTAAAAATGCCTTGTGCATGAGGTGACGGGCGTGTACCGGTGCTAGTTGTTAAAAATTTACCTTACTTGACTTATTTAGACTTTGTTTCTTCACGTACTTAACTGTTAAAATGAAATTTCACTTGTTTTAGCTTAGGGAAAGCATGTTAGTAATTCATTTGCTCTACTTGACTAAATTGCAATATTTGTGTTCCTGCTAGCATGCTACACTCAAGATTTTTATCTGTTGCTTGTACTAATTTTCATCCTGTTAGTATTGATTTATTGTGAGGTTTTATATTTATGCTGGACTACCGGTTCGGTTCTCAAGAGATCCTCTGTTATTGGAATGACGGAATATGGGTTCAATTCCCGAAAGATCCTCTGTTGTTGGAATAATGGACTACGAGTTTGATTCCCGGGAGATCCTCTTTAATTGATATGACAGACTACGGGTTCAATTCTCAAGAGATCCTCTGCTATTGGTATGTGGACGACGAGTTCAATTCCTGAGACATCCTCTAATATTTAGATGATGGACTACGGGTTGAATTCTCGGGAGATCGACTGTTATTGACATGATGGACTACATGTTCGATTCTCGGAAGATCCTCAATTATTTGTAAGAATGGACTGCGGGTTCAATTCCTAGAGCTCCATGTGGCATCCTGATATTGAGTGATTGTTCTTGCATTCGTAGATTGTATTTGTAGCCGTTCCGTTCTACTTATTGTTTCGTTAGATACTCAAGATTTACTGTATTTCTTACTGTCTACTTATTTTATATTTGTTCTTATGTCTATCTCAATAGGGCCTCGACTTTCCTCGTCACTACCCATCTGCGGTTAAGCTTGGAACTTACTGAGTACCGTTGTGGTGTACTCATGCTACTCTTCTGCAAACTTTTGTTTTGCAGATCCAGGTACTTCTGGTCGAACGTGCTACTAGTTACTTCAGAGCTATACTTGGAGACTTGAGGTATGCATCTGCCGCATCAGCAGATCCGAAGAGTTTCCTTCTACTCTACCTTTTTGTTATCAGTTCCATCTCATGTATTCAGTTGTTATCGACACTTCTAGATATTATTTCCGTATGTTATGTTTTTACTCTTAGCCTGTGTTGCCTGTGGGTTTCCGGGTCTTAGAGGCTATTATAGTATTTGAGTGGATGTGTACATGCCCGGCGGCACTCTATACATTTCTTATGGTATCCTATATTTTTTATCATTTTCGTAAAGGTTGTTAAATTTCCGCAATATGTTGGGCTTACTTACTCTCGAAGACTGGGTGTCGTCATAACATGTTCATGATTTGTAAACTTGGGTCGTGACAAGTTGGTATCAGAGCTCTAGGTTCATAGGAGTCACGGGACACATGCAGGTTATTTAGAGTCTCGTTGATGCGAGCTTTCAAAAGCTCATGACAGCTTTGACTTCGGCCTCTATTCTTATTTTGCCTACTAGTTCAGGGTCTTATACAATTTATTGTGATGGCTCATGAGTTGTACTTGGAGTGGTGTTGATGCACGACGGTAGGGTGATAGCCTATTCGTCCAGACAATTGAAGGTACATGAAAAGCACTATCCAGTCCATCACCTTGAGTTTGCTGCTATTGTTCATGCCCTGAAGATCTGCCGCCATTATTTATACGGTGTGCCTTGTGACATTTATATGGATCATCGGAGTTTGCAGCACTTATTCAAAAAGAATGATATGATCTTACGCCATAGGAGATGGTTGGAGCTATTAAAGGATTATGATATTACTATTTTTTATCATCCGGACAAGGACAATATGGTAGTCGATGCCTTGATTTGTAGGGCGGAGAGTTTGGGGAGTTTGGAATTTTTACTAGCTTCACAGAGACCCGTGGCGGTGGATGTTAAGCTTTAGCCACTCAGTCCGTATGATTGGACCTTTTGGATCCCAGTCGGGTTCTAGTCTGTGTGGTTTCTCTGTCTTTGTTGTTTGATCGTATCAGTGAGAGGCAGTATAACGACCCTCATTTTCTTTTCCTTGTGGACACAGTTCAGCATGGTGATGCTAAGGATGTGAGTACTACAGATGACGGGGTATTGAGGATGCAGGGGAGGATCTTTGTGCCCGATGTTGATGATATTCGGGAGTTAATATTTACTGAGGCCCATAGCTCGCGGTACTCTATCCATCCGGGTGCCGCGAAGATGTATCAGGATATGAGGTAGCATTACTGGTGGAGGCTGATGAAGAAGGACATAGTGGAGTTTGTAGCTAGATGCCTCGACTGTCAGCACGTAAAGGATGAGCATCAGAGACCAGGAGAGTTACTCCAGCAGATGGAGATTCCCGAGTTAAAATGGGAGAATATCACTATGGATTTTGTGACGGTCTCCCTCTAACGACAAGGAAATTTGATATTGTTTGGGTTGTAGTGGATCGGTTGACCATGTCTGCTCATTTCATTCCAGTGTTTACTTCTTACTCAGCGGAGTGGTAAGCAGGGATTTATATCAGGGAGATTTTCTGTATGCAAGACATTCTAGTTTCTTTCATCTCAGACAGGGGTTCAGTGTTTACATTACGGTTATGGAGAGCCTTCCAACACGAGTTGGGTACCTGGGTGACCATGAGTATAGCTTTTCACTCTCACACAGATGGACATTCCGAGCTCACAATTCAGATTCTCGAGGATATGCTCCATGGGTGTACAATTGAGTTTAGAGTGTCTAGGGATCAGTTGTTGCCATTGGCTGAGTTTGCGTACAACAACAATTATCGGTCTAGTATTCAGATTGCGTCTTATGAGGCCTTATATGGTAGGAGATGGCGATCCCCGATAGGTCGGTTCGAGCTGGGTGAGTCCAGTCTTTTGGGCACTAATTTTGTTCAGGATGCGCTTGAGAAGGTTAAGGTGATTCAGAAAAGACTCCATGTGGCCCATTCCAGACACAAGCGTTAAGCGGATCGGAAAGTTCGTGATGTATCCTTTTTGGTTGGTGAACGGGTTTTTTTTCGGGTCTCGCCTGTGAGTGGCGTCGTGAGGTTTGGAAAGAAAAGGAAGTTGTGCCCGAGGTTTATTGGCCCATTTGAGATTTTAAAGCAGGTTTCGATGGTTGCTTATAAGCTTGCTTTACCTCCCATTTTTGCCGGGGTTCATACAGTATTTCATGTTTCGATGCTTCGGAGGTATCAGGGAGGCCTGTCTCACATGTTGGAGTTCACTTCAGTCTAGTTGGACAATGACTTGTCCTATGTTTAGCAGCCAATGGCAATATAAGACAGGCAGGTTCGAAAGCTCAGGCCAAAGGATATAGCTTCAGCAAAGTTTCAGTGGCGGGGTCAGCCGGCCAAGGAGGCGACTTGGGAGACTGAGCAGGATATGTGCAACCGATACCCTCATCTTTTGGCTACTTTAGGTATGTTCTTTATGTCGTTCGAGGACGAACGAATGTCTAAGTGTAGGAGGATGTGATGACCTAGCCGGTCGTCTATGGTATTTACGCCACATTTTCCCATTAACTGCTTCCCCTAAGTTCATTTCTGCTACTTTGTCTTGCCGGGATTTTCGGTAGTAGAATTCGCAGTGTTTTGGGACACTTAGTCCCTAAATAAGATCTTAAGTGTTGGAAAATGATTCTCAATTAGAACAGTGTGAAGACGACCTCGGAATGGAAATTCGATGGTTCCGTTAGCTCTGTTAGGTGATTGCGGGCTGGGAGCGTGTTCAGAATGTATTTTTATGTCTGTTGATCATTTAGGCTAGAAATGCCGAAAGTTAGAATTTTAAAGATTCCGGTCCGATAGTGAATTTTTGATCCTAAGGTCGAAACAGGATTCTGAAAGTTTCTGTAGCACTGTCATGTCATTTGGGATGTGCGTGCAAAATTTCAGGTCAATCAGACCTGTTTTGGTTAGGTTTTGAATAATGAGTTTGGTTGGACATTGAAGTTTTTAAGTTCAAAGCATTGAATAATTCTAGTTTCCGGCATTATTTTAGGTGGTTAAAGGATTGGTACAAGTTTGAATGATGTTATGGGATATGCTCGTAGGTTTGGCTGAGGTACTGAGGGCCCTGGCTTTGTTTCGGATGCCATCGAGGCATTTTGTATTGAAAAACAGTTGCAGATTTTCTGCAATAGGTGTTGCAGACTTTCGCTCCCTACGATCGCATCCTCATCCATGCGATCGCGTAGTGAAGCTTCATGTGTGTCCTTTTAACTTCAATGCGATCGCAACTTTCCTTCTGCTATTGCATAGTATCTGAACTCCCTTGTCCGTGATCGAAAACTCCCCCCTGCGTTTGCATTGAGTAAACTAGGCTGGGGTCCCAGGTTCCTTTTCCTAATACGCGAGCGCATACTTCTTGATGCGATCACATAAGACCAGATCCTATCCTTACGCGAACGCAAGCCCATTCGTGCGATCACATAGGCCAAGATCAGGGCCTTTGAATTTTACTCTACGCGATCGTAGCGGTGTGCCTGCAATCGCATTGTATAAGCTCTAGAATAGTTATAAACATTTCATAAAAGAACCCTTCTTCCATTTTTGCAAAAACTAAAGTTAGAGAGCTCGATTTTCGGAGATTTATCGAGGGATTTGTAGAGGCAAACATTAGGTAATGATTCTTTACTCCTCTACGACTAAAACACACTAATCTAATCTAAAATTCAAGCTTTAATTTCGGATTTTGAATGAAAATTGGGATGAAGTTCTTAGACCTAACTTTGATGATTTGAAGGGGCATTTGACATCTCATTTGGGAGATTTTTACATGGTTAGACTCGTGACAGTACGAAGTTTCAGAAAATGTGAAAATTATTCGATTTTGAGACATTGGCCCGAGGGGTGTTTTGGTTATTTCACCTATTTTCGCGCCTTAGTCTTTATTTTTAACAGTGCCTTTAGTTACTTGCGATGTTATTTACCATATGTAATTAGTTTGAGTAGATTTGGGCCATTCGGAATCGGATACTCATGGCAAGGGAATTGTTTCTTAGCGATTTTGTACCGATTTGAGGTAAGTGACTTGTCTAACTTTGTGTGGGGGACCTCTCCCCTTAGGATATATTTACTATTATTTAAAAATACCTTTTGCACGAGGTGACGGATGCGTACTTGTGCTAGTTGTTGAAAATTCACCTTACTTGACTTATTTAGACTGTGTTTCTTCACATACTTAACTGTTAAAAAGGAATTTGACTTGTTTTAGCTTAGGGAAAGCATGTTAGTAACTTATTTGCTCTACTTGACTAAATAACAATGTCTGTCTTCTTGCGAGCATGCTAGGCTCTAGTTTTTTGTTTTTGCTTGTACTTAGTTTCTTCCTGTTAGTATTGATTTGTTGTGAGGTGTTTATTGATATGCTGGACTACGGGCTAAACTTCTTCCGTAGACCTATGATTCTCATCAAAATAGGTAGAATCATCATAGTAGAGACTTGGGGAAAGGAAGGACAAATATTCACAATAATTGCAATGACCATTTTGGCAACCACACTTATCACAAATACTCTAACCATGGGGTTAAGATTGTGCACACAATCTACCCCCGGGAGAATTTAAACAAATTTTCCCCGAGTGTGGTTCTCCACAATAAGGACAATGGTCATCAAAGTATGAATAACTACCATCCGACCAATTATCATTATATAATGCCATTTTTCAAGAATAAGAAAATAAACAAGAAAAATTTGACCAAGGTAAGAAAATAATAATCACACAATATTCAGAAGTTTGAACCAAAGCACTTTCTCTTTCTTCTCAAACAACCTAAATTACGCCAAATTGTTCCCCGACAATGGCGTCAATTTTGATGACATCCAATTCCACTTCTAAAAAGGAATAGATATTGTCGCATGCAATATAATTTACCCAACTATGAGTCGGGGTCGAATCCCACAGAAAGGAATGAGTAGGTGATTATGAATGTAAGAAAATTATTGCTAGCCGCGCAATGTGGGCTCTAAAAGTTTTAGTTGGAGAATTGTATTCTCTAAATACGGAAATGTAAACTAACCTAGAAAGCAAGTAAAATGATCAATGGCTACACGTATGAATGTATCAGGAGTATTACTCAAGTAACGATCATATGTATTTCATGATTTTACAAATATGAACGCGTTTATATTAATTAGCCACGGATAAGAATTCTTAATTAGCTTCTTCCGAAGACAAACAAGACTTGCTAATTGAATTATCGCTAAAACAATTAGAAAATTAAGCACACCCAAAAAGCTACAAATAGTTCAATCCCTAGGTAGAATCTATAAAATGAGGGCTAACGCCTCAAGTTCTTGTTAATTAATCTTTCCCAACCCCAAACCATTTTTCACAAAATCAATTTGGATTTAATGGGCGAGTCCTGGAGTTAGCTAATCCCTTTGCAAACATTAAAGAACAAGAATAATTAAAGTAACAATAACGCACTTCATAAATATATCAAAATCATTAAATACATAAACACAACAAGGTATTTAATCCACACTTTAAATATGAATATTCCAATAAATAAAACTCAAGTGTTGGAAATAAATAATACACACTTAAATATTCAATACAAAGCAAGGAAATGAAGAAACAATCATAAATGGGTAAGAAAATCTTAACCGCAAGCTTTAATCTTCAATACCCAAGTGTATTTCTTTAATTTACATCCACATATTCTAATCAGAACTTGGTATATTTTAGTAGGTATGATAAAATATTAATTTTTTTAGCTTAAAAGTTTCGATTTCTTTGATTGCTTTCATTTATAATATTTGGCTATAAATGTATTATGATGAAGTGTTGATGTGTATAAATTGTCATGGTATTTAATTTCTCATAAGTGTCATATCTTAAAGAAAAGTACTCATCAATAAGCTTTTATTTTATACTTCTTCCTTATAATTTTAGCCATTGAGGGTACGAAGACAAGGGGAAACAAAGTATTCTAATAAAAAAAATAGAAAAATGAGGACGACCGTCATGTGACATTTTCAAAGCGTCACTTGGGTCTATATAAACAGGCAAGGAAACTTGTTAAGCTATGCAATAAAGATATTGCAATAGTACTCTTTTTGTCAGACTCCAATTTGTTCTCCATAAACAGTCATGACACCATCTAGTCTCTATGATTACGTAAGTCTAAATTGCGAAAAAAAACTAAATTTGTGGAAGTAAAATAGTTTAAAACAGAAATAAAGTAATAACAGTGTTTAAATGTGTCGCTTGACATACACCTTATTTAACTCTCAACAATAATATATAAATCCAAGACCCAAAAATCCTCGAATCACAAGCTAAGGAATATTACAGTGCTTTATCCCTGCAATTTCTAACAAGAACAAAAATAATAGATATGGGCTAAGTACTAAAAGTAGGAATAAAAGTCGCTAGGGCAATCGCGTCTCCTCAGGGATGATAGGACTGGGTTGAAGTACCTGCATTTGTACATGAAAAACATACGCAGAAAGCACATGAGTACACCAAAGTGGTACTTAATATGTGCCAAGCCTAACCTCGGTGGGGTAGTAACGAGGAAAGTCATGGCCTACTGAGATTACATAAGTATATAAATAACATCATAAGATAAACAGTTCATTTTAGAATCTACGACAAGAAATAATACAAGATCTTAAGGAATTTAAATAACTCAACCAGACAGAAAGACAAAACACTACTCATAACACGGATGATAATCGGGGATCTCTTTGTTTCCTCTATGTATACAAGGGACCTCTTGGTATTCCGAGTATCTCTTGGTATTCTCAATATATACTAGGGATATCTTGGTATCCGATGATCTCTTGGTATCCCGCACCTCAGTCCAGTTCAAAAATACGTACAAGGGATCTTCCGGGGATTGTCCCGCAGTTCCTGAGTAAAAACACACAGGAGAAACACAAGAATACCTAACAAATGCTAAACTCCATGCAAGGTAAGATTTAATTCTAGCCTAACATGCTTCACGTAGTGCAATTAATGTAGTTTAAGCAAATAAGAAACTAAGTCAACTAAATATGCTTTTGTAAACTTAAAAAAGGCTAAATTTTCAAGTAGAATAAAAATAGGAAAAAGAAACTAAATCTAAATACTTCAAAAAACTAGGATTTTTCAATAATTAGCCTAAGTACGCACTTGTCACCTCACATACAAAGCATTTCAATTATCACATATATCATATCCTAAGGGGGATGTCCCCCATACAAGGTTAGACAAGCCACTTACCTCTAATCAGCTCAAACTCAACCTGACACCACGTCTTTGCCATGAGTACTCGACTCCAAATTGACCAAATCTATTCAATAAAATTGCATAATGTAAATAACTCTTCAAGTAACTGATTCTACAATTAAATTCTAAGCTAATACGCGAAATTATATAAAATTACTAAAATGCCCTCAGGCCCACGTCTCAGAATCAAATAAAATATATATTCCAGAAACTTCATACTCTCCCGAGTTCATGGATACAAAAAAGTACAAAAGTCGGACTTTAAATGGTCCCTCAAATCACCGCTCAAAGGTCCTTTATTAGTCAAGCCTTAAATCTAAACTTGTCACTAATTTTTCCTTAATTTTCATGCTTAGGATAATAAAAATAAGTATAATAACGAGCTTAGATTCCAAGAATCTTACCTCCTCGAAGATCCCTTAATTTCCCTCTCAAAAACCTCTTAAAAATCTCACATCTCGGATAAAATGGTGAAAGAGTAGTTCAAATTCGCGTAGGCCACTATTTAAATGTTCTGCCCAGTTAAACTGCTTCTGCAGTCATGCGACCACACCTGCGGTCCCGCTTTTGCGGAACAAATGTCACATATGTGACAACTCATAAAGTCCCCAATTTCGCAAATGCCACCTTCTTACAAATCGTTAAAGCACCTATAACAACAATGAAAGCTAGAATTAACCAATGATTAACCCTAAGAACTCAAAATTTTCTAATAATACGCTTTCAATCAGAAAATCTAGAAAACCTCGTTTGAATGAGCTGAAACTTTGCACACACATCACATTCAATATGATGGAGCTACTCCAACTTCCAAAATTTCATTCCAACCCTCGGATCGAAATCTTACTATCGGACCGAAAACATCAAAAATTCAACTTTTGGCATTTCAAGCCTAAACAAGCTACGAATCTCCGAAAGACAATTCGAACACGCCCCTAAGCTCGAAATCACCCAACAGAGCTAATGGAACAATCGGATTTCCATTCCGAGGCTATCTTCCCACTGTTCCGATAATTGTTAACTTTTCAAAACATTTGCTCTCAATTAGGGACCATGTGTCCCAAAGCTATCCTAAACTACAAACTGAACATCCCAACAAATCAATATAGAAGAAATAAACTTGGGGGAAGCAGTTAATAGGGGATTGGGGCGTTAAGTTTTACGACGACAGGCCTAGTCGTCACATCCTCATACACTTAAACATTTGTTCATCCTTGAATGAGCATAGAGATGTACCTGAAGTAGTGCAAAGATAAGGGTAACGACTACCCATATCTTGCTTGGTCTCCTAGGCCGTCTCCTCGATCGGCTAACCCCGCCACTGAACCTTTACCGGTGCAATGTTCTATGACCTCAGCTTTCTAACCTGCTTGTCTAATATAACCACTGGCTCCTCAACATAGGATAGATCATTGTCTAACTAGACTGAGTTGAAATCTAGCACGTGCAACGGATCACCGTAGTACCTCCGGAGCATCGAGACATGAAATACCTGATGAACTCCGGCCAAACTGGGAGGCAAGGCAAGCTCAAAAGTGATCTCCCCAACACGCTTCAATATCTCAAATGGTCCAATAAACCTCGAACTCAACATCCCTTTCTTCCAAAATCTCTTATTGTCCTTCATAGGCGAATCCCAAATAAAAACCTGCTCTCTAACCAGATAGGAAAGATCACGAACCTTCTAGTCCACGTAACTCTTCTGTATAGACTAGGCTACATGGAGTACCTCATGAACTAAGTGTGTGCCCAATAGTCTACCCTCACCGGATCAAACCATACGATGTCATCAGAATGCTGGACTGATAACTGTTTTATATGCAAACTCTGCCATTGGCAAGAACTAATCCCAAGACCCTCCAAAGTCAATCACACACACACGGAGCGTATCCTCAAGAAGATGAATAGTGTGCTCGGACTATCCGTCTGTCTAAGGGTGAAATTATGTACTCAACTCCACCCGAGTACCCAAATCATGCAGAACGGCCATCCAGAATCGTGATGTGAACTGAGTACCTTTATCAGAAGTAATGGACACTTAAATACCATACATGCTAACTATATCCCCTATATAAATCTCTATTAACCTCTCCGAATAATAAGTAGTGCACACGGGAATGAAATGGGCGGACTTGGTCAGCCGATCCACAATCACCCAAATAGCATCAAACTTCCTCAAAGTTTGTAGGAGCCCAACTACAAAGTCGATGGTGATCCGCTCCCACTTCCACTCTAGAATAGCTATCTACTAAAGTGACCCACCTGGTCTCTGGTGCTAATACTTTACCTGCTTAAAATTGAGACACCGAGAAAAGAATCAAACTATATCTTGCTGCATCCGCCTCCACCAATAGTGCTGCCTCAAATCCTGAGACATATTTGCGGAACCACAATGGATGGAATACTACAAACTAGGGCCTCCATTAGAATCAACTCTCGCAGCCCATCAACATCGGTTACAAAAATTGACCTTGTATCCTCGATACCCCATCGTCGCAAATAGTGGCCTTTCCTAGCATCATTGTGCTAAACTTAGTCCTTCAGGACAAGAAAATGGGAGTCACAATATTTCTACTCATTGATACGATCAAATAAGGAGGATAGAGAAACAGGCAAGCAAGAACCTGACTAGGCTCTTAAAGATCCAATCTCACAAACTAACTGGCTAAGGTGTCATCATCCATCGCCATACACCTCTATGATGCGGGTAAATAAGCCCAACTCTCAAAACTCTCTGCACAGCGACTCAAGGCATCATCAACCACATTGGCCTTTCCTGGGTGATACAAAGTAGTGATGTCTTAATCCTTCAACAACTCTAACCACCTCCTCCGGAGCAAATTTAAATCCTTTTGCTTGAACAAGTGCTGCAAACTCTGATGGTCAGTTTAAATCTCACAGGGAACCCCGTATAAATAATGGCACCATATGTTTAGGGCGTGAACAATGGCAACCAACCCAATGTCTTGAACAGGGTAATTCTTCTCATATACCTCAACTATCTGGATGCGTAGTCAATTACCCTACCGTCCTGCATCAACATCGCTCTGAGGCCAATTCTTATGGCATCACAATAGACCACATAGGACCCCGAACTTGTAGGAAATATATAAACTGGGGTTGTAGTAAAAGTTGTCTTGGGCTTATGAAAGCTCGATTCACACTCATCCGTCCACTGAAATGGAGCACCCTTCTAGGTTTACCTGGTCATAGGGGCTACAATCGATTAAGCCAAGCCAAGGAAATTGCAGATCTCAATAGCTGAGGATGGTCTGGGCCAACTCTGCACGACCTCTATCTTATTCAGATCCACCCGAATACCCTCAATCGATACTATGTGGAAAATGGATGCCAATGAATAAAAAAAAACTCACATTTCGAGAACTTAGCATATAACTTCTTATCTCTCAGTGTTTGAAGCACAGACTTCAAGTGCTGCTAATGATCTTCCCGAATTCGAGAATATACGAGAAAATCATCAACAAAGACAATGAAAAATGAGTCAAGATACGGTCGGAACACACTTTACGTCGAATGCATAAAGGTTGGTGCGGCGTTGGTCAGCCCAAATGACATAACAAGGAACTCGTAATGACTATAATGAGTCTTGAAAGTAGTCTTTGGGATATCTGGCTCCCGAATCTTCAATTGATGGCAACTTAGCGAAAATAAATCTTAGAAAACAAGCATGCGCCCTGGATCTGGTCAAACATATCATCAATACGAGGCAAAGGATAACGGTTCTTCACTGTAACCTTGTTCAACTGTGATAATCAATACACATACGCATGGAACCACCCTTTTTCTTCACAAACAATATAGGATCACCCCGAGGTGATATATTGAGCTGAATCAAACCCTTATTAAGCTATTCCTGTAACTGATACTTCAATATATTCAACTTGAAAAGAGCCATACGATACGGTGGAATAGAAATGGGCTGAGTGCCCGACAACAAATCAATGTCAAAATCAATATCTCTATGAGGTAACATGTCTGGAAGATAAGCTAGAAAAATATTGGGAAAATCTTGTACTACTAGGACTCAGTCAACTTAAATGGTATCAATACCGACATCTCTGACATAAGCTAAATACACATCACACCCCTTCTCAACTATACGTTGAGCCATAAGGAAAGAAATAACTCTATTGGGAGTGTGATCGAAAGTACCCCTCCCTTCAGCACGTGTCACACCTAGCATTGCCAGTGTAACGATTTTGGCGTTACAATCAAGAATAGTATAATGCAACGATAACTAGTCCTTGCCCAAGATAATTTCAAAATTAGCCATGCTGAATTACAATAGGTTGGCTCTGGTCTCAAAACCTCTAAGAGCACCAAACACGACTGATACATGCGGTTCACAATAAGAGAATCTCCATAGGAGTAGAAACGTAAACTAGGGAACTTAAAGAATCTCGAGGTACACCAAATGCAGAGCAAAATAAGAAGACACATAAGAGTATGTGGAGCCTGCATCAAATAAACTGATGCATCTCTATGACAAACTATGACAATACTTGTGATGAAATAATCAGAGGCAACAACCTCGGTATGAGCAACAAAGGTAGAGTATCTGGCCCGGCCTCCCCTCTAAGGCCACCTCTACATCCCTGACCTCCACCTCTAGCTGGTTAAGTTGTTGGGGTCGCAATTGGAGCTGTAACCATAGCCTGATAACTCAGCGAGGCACGTTCTGGCTGATAAATCTTTGGAGGTGAACATAGCGACTCATATAACCCCTACTATGATGACCTATAGCTGCTGCACGGGCACGAGGAATAATTTCCCGACTCTCGAGACCTCTTGGCCTCCATCTCCTCTCTCTCCCTAGCATGCATACCCTTAATCCTCCTAGTAATACTCACCACCTTCTAATCAGAAATATCAATCTCCACCTCACGAGCCATGCTAGACCTGATGCTAGGAATAAGCCTCTCAATAAATCAACGAACGCTATCGCGAACAGTACAAATAAAGACTGGCACATGCTTAGCCAAATTGGTGTAACGAACATCATACTCTGAAAAAGTCATAGCACCAAGGTGAAAATACTCAAACTTTGTGCGCCATGCATTCTTGAGGCTCTAAAGAACATACTCCCTCATGAGCAGATTTGAAAACTGATTCCAAGTGGGTCAAACAGCCTCATCTGGATTATCTAACTCATAGGAGCCCCACCACTAATAGGCGGCTCCTCGAAGCTGGAATGTAGCGAATGAAACCCCATTCGATCCTGAGAAACCTATGTTATGGAGATTGTGTTAACACTCATCATGAAATCTTAGAGCATCCTCTGATGCTAGACCACTGAACACAGGAGGATTGTACCACTCGAACCTCTCATGCCCCAGCTGCTCCTACTCGAAAGTTGCTGCCACACCCTCGGGTTGAACTGGCACTACATGCAGTACATGAATAATCTCAGAGACCTACTCAACATGCACTGGTTGGATAGGAGTGCATGCAGTAAGAGTCTATGCTCCGCCCCCGGCCTAGGATGTGGCTGCAGCAAGGAGAAGTAACCCTGCCTGAGCCAAAGTGGTGTACATGCTCATGAACTACGCTAAAGTCTCCTGAAGAGCTGGAGTGGTAGTCGCAGTATGCATTTTTGGTGATTTTACTCTGGTTGGATTTGCTGGTTGTACCTCGGCGGCAGCTCGTGCATGTGCTGCGGCTGCACCATGTTCACGTCATCTGCCCGGCCTCTAACGGCTATAGTAGGTGGCGCGAGATCCTTATCATCTCGGATAACACGTGTTCTCAACATGTATGAGAGAATAGACGACAGAAATTTAGAATTATGATGCCAAAATATAACACGACTAGCAAATCAAATGAAGTGGAAATTTTCATAACAATTACATCGGCTCTCGTAAATAAGTACAGACGTCTCCGTACCGATTGCCGAAACTCAAATAAATCGTCTTTTGATCCATGACTCTTATGAACGTAGAGCTCTAATACCTATTTGTCACAACCGCGGTTCACCCTCCGTGAAATATCGTGATGACACCTAATCCTTATGACTAGGTAACCTTAAATTGCAGAGTAAAAACAAAATTTGTGGAAGTAAAATTGTTTAAAGAACCAATAAAGTAACTGCCAAGCCTAACCTCGGTCGGGTAGTGACGAGGAAGGCCAGGGCCGTACTGAGATTACATATGTATAGATGTGATAGAATAAGATAAACTATTTAGTTTAGAATCAATGGCAAGAAATAGTACAAGATAATAAGGAATTTAATAACTTAACGAGAGATAAAGAGAAAACACAAGGAAACACTACTTATAACACGAATGGTAACCAGGGATCTATTAGTATCCTGAGGATATCTTGTTAACAATATATGCTAGGGATCTCTTGGTATCCTGCACCTCAATCCAGTTCATAAATATGTACATGGGATCTCCCGGATGTCGTCCCGTAGTTTCAGAGTAAGAACACACAGCAACAACACAAGAATACCAAATTAATACTGAATTATATACCAAGTAATAGTTAGTTCAAGCCTAATATGCTTCACGTAGTGCAATTACGGCATATTAAGAAAATAGGCAATTAAATCAACTAAAGATGATTTTCTAAACTAACAGGCTAAATTTACAAGTAGAATAAAAAAAAGAAAAAAAGGAAATCAAATTAAATACTTAAAGAAAACCTGAATTTTTCAATAATCAGCCCAAGTACACACTCGTCACCTCACCTACAAGGCATCTCAATTATCCCATATATCATATCCTAAGGGGGAGGGCCCCCACATAAGGTTAGACAAGCCAGTTACCTCGAACCGGCTCAAAGTCAACCCGACACCACGTCTTTAGCACGAGTACTCGACTCTAAGTTGTCCAAATCTATTCAATTTAATTGCATAATGTAAATAACACTTCAAGTAACTGATTCTACAATTAAATTCTAAGCAAATACACGAAATTATTTAAAATGAACAAAACGCCCCTCGGGCGCACATCTTGAAATGTGGTAAGGGTGGACCCAGCCTGTAATGACCTGACCCGTCGTCACGTAAGTTACTACCTCATTTTCCCATTTGATGCATTTATATGTTTCATTATACGTGTTTGGAGAATTTGAAGTAATTCCAATAGAGTTTGATCAGAAATGAGACAATTAGTCTCTTTGTGAGAAGGTTATTTGGGAAAAGTCAACCGAATGTTGACTTATGAGTTAGAGGGTTTGAAATGGATTTTCGATGATTCAACTTGTTCCGGGTGGAGATTTATGACTTAAGAGCGCAATCGGAATTGAATTCGGAGGTCTCGTGTAGAATTAAGCTTGAATTGGCTAAGTTTGAATTTTGGCGAAGTCCTGTTAATAGGTGAGATCATTATCCGGGGTTCGGAATGGAATTCCAACAGTTCCAGTAGCTCAATTAGTTTATACTGGATTTGCGTACAAATTTTTAGATCATTCGGACATCATTTGGGGTGGTTTTAGTTCAAATGCAAGTTTCGAAAGTTTTAGTTTAACTTAGGCTTGAATCCCTAGAAATTTGATGATTTTGATATTATTATAGTGTTTTTATGCTTCGAGCAAGTTTGAATGTGGTATTAGAACATATATGCTCTTTCGGTCGAAGTCTCGAGGGCCTCGGGGTAATTTCGGATGGTCAATTGGGCTATTTTTGGACTTAGAGGAGTACTGGTTTTTAGCTGTTGGTGTTGCAGAAGATTGTTCTTCGCGTTCGCATGGGTGTGTCACGAACGTGTTGAAGGAATTGGAGAGCCTGAGATTTTGGCATTCGCGTTCGCGAAGGGAGCCCGCGTTCGCATAGTTCTGGGAGCCTGTGATCTTCGCGTTCGCGTAGCAGGATCACGTTTACAAAGGGGAAATGCTGAGGGGACTGCTTTGTGCTTTGCGTTTGCGTCCCTAGCACGCATTAGCGAAGGAGAAGGGGGTAGTTGTGCATCGCGATTCTCGGGTAGGCTCTGCGTTTGCGAAGAAGGAATTTCCTCCTGGACAGATAGCTTTTAAGGGTTATTTTAGTCGCGAACCCAACACTTTTTCATCCATTTTTACTCCGCCAAGGGAGCTATTTTAGCGATTTGAAGACGGTTTTAGACGGGTATTTATTGGAGGTAAGTCTCTTGACTTATAAACACCATTTTATTGAACAATCAACACTCAAATTCATGAAAATAGGTTGAAATTGTGACGAACTAGGGCATGGTTTTTTAAAACGATTTTTGGGGATTTGAGAGGCCATTTGAACTTCATTTTTGGCAAACTTTATATGTACGGACTTGTGGCGAGACGAGGAATCCATTGATGTGATGTTCAGCATTTTTTCGAGAAGTGGGCCCGAGACTTGGGTTTTACCAACTTTGTGAATTTTAGTACTTTTCGAGTATTTTTGATTGGATTATGTTTCTTTAGCCCATATTTATGTATTCGTTGTGGTTGTGACTAGATTTGACGTGCGTAGAAGAAAATTCAAAAGGAAAAGGCATATCGGACCAGTCTACGGTCGGCTAGAGGTGTTTAGTTTTTATAGATTATGGCCTGAGGGTTTGAAACCCCAGTTTATCACATCGTAACGCTATGATAGGGTGTGACTCGCACCCCATGGAATGTGCGGGATGGTATATGATTGGGGACTGTGACTTGGTCCATCCCGAGAGCTGAATAAAGTTATTGGCGGCTGTAAGACACATTGTGTTGTTGGTCATTGGGCTTAATGCCATATTTGGGGCCTTGTGCCAATCTGTAGTATCCGTCTAGGATAAGTATCACTCTGATAGCATGTTTTTTATAATCATTGATATCGGTACTGTGTTTAGACATTTTTATGAAAGGCTAAGTCACTTTTCTTGAAAATAAATAATAAAATGATACTCATACTAATAATTGGAAATTGGAAGATAAAATGAGTATGTTATATGACTCATATTCATATTGTGGACTGAGTATGGACTGGACTGCACGCCGCAGAGATGATATGATGATATTGTGCTTGGGCTGAAGGAGCCCCACCAAAGTCTGTACACACCCCAAGTGAGCGCCATCGACATTAAACGGATTGGGCTGCATGCCGCAGCGTATTCATGTGCATTGCATTGCATCTTTAGCTGATACTTGACTGTTATATTTGATATTTCTTTGCTGTTAGTTGGTAGTTAAGGCATAGGACTATTGGTTTTAGCTTCGCTTTGTGGTATTTCGTGGATTTCGTATCTTCAGACATTATATATGCTTATTACTCACTGAGTTGGCAGTACTCAACCCTACTCCCTTCATCTTGTGTGCAGATTCAAGTGCACCTGAGGCTTAGTTGAGCACTCGTTGTCTCCAGACATTTTCAGAGTCGCGGAGGTAGTTGCTTGATGTTCGCAGGACGTGGCTGCTCTTCATATTCCAGTTTATTTTTGTTATACAAATTTCAAGATTGCTATATTCTCATTCAAATATTGTTATCGAGTTTTGTTTAGAGGCTCTAGACTCGTGACCCCGGATCTTATGAGAGTGTTTTTATTAGTTTTCGTGTCTCTCCAAATTATTTTTCTATTAATATTGGATTATTATTAAAAATCTACTACATTTTCCTTAAATTGTTTGTTTTGAGATTTGTTGTCGAATTGAGAGTGATTGTTGGTCAGGCTTGCCTAGAGTTATGGTTGGGCGCTATCAGGATCGGGTTTTGGGTTGTGAAAAGTTGGTATCAGAGCCTAGGTTACTAGGCCTTGCGAGTCATGAGAGGGTTTAGTACAGTCTCGCGAATCGGTATGTAGACATCCATATTTATTCTCGGGAGCCTACCAAACTTTAGGAAACACTCCACTTTCTTGAAATCTTATCGTGCGTCCTTGATTCAGCTTGAAAAGGTAACTCTTGAAATTCCTTTGTCACGCCTATTTGCGCGCATGAGCGCTAAGTATTATATATGCCATAATGGCTTGCGATTCCCCACTCGAGGGGCGAGATGTAATCTTCGTGAGGTTGATGTTGGGCCAGTCTGGAGGACTTGAAGCTGGGCCTTGCCTAGGGCTGACCACTGATGTGCTTATCGTATGGGCAAGTGTTTTGAATGTATGTGTTAGGCATTATTGCTATTAGCCGGAATGACAGTTTGGTATTCGTTTGATGAGTATGCTACTACTACGAGATACAATTATATGACATGGTAGTGACAAAGGAGTCTGCTAGATAATGGATTAATTGTCAAGCTATTCGTTTCCTATGGTGGTATGATGTGTAGCCCGAGTTGTGGGCGTGTGAAGAATCTTCTCGAGTCTCCTAGTGGGAGCGAAGTAACTTGCACTATAGGATATGAGTTCAGACTCAAGAAGACTAAGTAGATATGTAATGTGTATGATGGTGGATGGCCTACAGAAATGTTATATTGAGGCGAAACAGGTGGGTTATCTCCTGCGGAGTGATCAGAAGTGAAGCAATTCTTATATGTGTATGCTAGAAGATCTCATGTGTAAGTGAAAGGTGTTTTCTATGTGTTATGATTCGAATAGGTGCAAGACATGTCCATGTATAAATTTTGATAATAGAATACATGTAGTATTGAGATTAATGTTGTTGATATACATTGTGATGTTTCGTCAAGTTGTGGACGTGTTGTTAGGATAGTTTTGGTGATTTTTCGGCAGGTGGATAGGCTCAATTACAAAGGAAACTCAGCCAAAATTTTTGAAACATTTAGGACTTAGTGAAATTTTATCGCCTACAGAGTGGGTTTTTCATTGGGTAAATGCTTGCTAGAATTTCAGAAGAGCTAAAATTTCTGATGATTCGTCTCTCCACAAGCGTATGAAAGAGTGAGTTTAATCTAACCATGATATTACTACAGCAATAATGTATATGTGCTGTGATATATGTGGCTTTGAGAGCGAAGTTGGGGAGGTTTTTGTTGATTAGTTGATCGCGCAGTTATGTGCTTTGTTGTTTCCATTTTGAGGTTTGCTGACAGATTAGTCCTGGTTGTAGAAATTTAGCCGAGGATGGAACAAGTGAAGCAAAATTTTTACAAAGGTTATATGATGCTTCGTATATGTGAGGAAATAATAGGATATCTTGATTTGTGGGTATGAAATTCTTAGTGTTAATAGAAGGAAGTTGTTTAGTTGTATCGGAATGATATCATGTCCTACGGTGTCAGAGTGCTGATAATGCGCGAGTGGTTCGATTCGTTAAGTCAAGTAATTTGCAGTGGCTATAAGAGTGGATGACTCTTGAGAATGGTTGATGTGTTCAAGATTCTATGTGAATCACTCAGGTGTTTTAAGGTTGAGTAGGTTACCAAGTTAGTGTTTTCTTTAGAACAAGTCAAGACTTGTGGTATTTTACATTCAATACGTATATGTATCTGGGAAGCAAAGGTAGTGGACTTGAATTCTCATGAAGTTCTTCAAAGTAGGGCATTTTAGATTGTGGTATTTTTTGGGTAAGTTTGAGAGAGTATATATTGGCATATTGGTCTTAGACTGTGTGGTCTTATATTCGAGTCTCGTGTGGTAAGCCTGGGTTGAGGCATTGGGGTGCTACAGCAAGAGAGTATATCAAGTTGAAAATGAATCAGAAGGAAATCCAGACAAATGAAGCAGCTTATTAGCGGACCATATCAGTGTAGTAAAGATAAGATCGGTTCTTAATATGTGTTTGAAGTGATGAGTTTATACAAGCGTTGGGCGGGGAGGCTCGTTAATACTGACAGTCTTCTTGGCTTGGTTGAGGTAGAACGACCTAATCCTAGCAGTTTAGCTTGCGCAAATGGAATTGGGGGAGAATTCTTGTTGGGTTTCATCATTGGTTGGAAATGTATTTTACTATGGACATGCAGGGCATGGAGTGAGTAATCATTTTTCTTCTAAAGGGATCAATGAACGTTCTAGACTAGTTGAGCGCGTCGAAGTATGCGGCGCAGAAGGGAGACAAAAGTTCTGGTGTTATCCCTGGAAGTATGGTAGGTGATGTATATTGTAGAGGGTCGTCACACAGCCGATTCTATGTTTTGAGTTGTCGTCAGAGTGCCGAGGCTTCTCCAGATGTTGTTACAAGTATCTTGTCTGTTCAGGCCACTGATTGATATGCTCTTGTTGATCCGGGGTCCTCTTTGTATCATGTCACCCTAGTCATTTCTTGAAGATATGGGATAGAACTCGAACAACTTCATGAGTCGTTCTCTTTATCGACTCTTTATGGTGATTTTTTTACGTCCTCGCGAGTTCATAGGAATTGTGTTTTCACTGTGTGTGGCCGTGTTACCACGGCCGTTCTTATTGAGCTGGGAATGGTAGAGTTTTATGTAATCATGGGAATGGACTGGCTTTATTTCTGCTTTGCTAACTTGACTGCCAAACGAGAGTCATGAGGCTTAAGTTACCTAACGAGCTTGTTATTGAGTGAAAAGGAAATGGCGTGGTGCCAAAGGGTAGGTTTATTTCTTACCTTAAGGCTTCAAAGATGATTAAGATATGGTGTACCTACCATTTGGTTTGGGTGGCGGACACCACCTCAAAACTGTCTATCCCTGAGTTTGTGCCAATAGTTAATGAGTTTATTGAGGTGTTTCCAGACGATCTTCTAGGAATTCCGCCAGTTAGGGAGATTGATTTCGGGATTGATGTATTGCCAGATACTCAACAAATTGAAGATTAGAGAACAGGATATTACTAAAACTCCCTTCAGAACTCGCTATGGTCACTCCAAATTCTTGGTCATGTCATTTGGGCTAACCAATGCCTCGACAGCTTTCATGGAAGTTATAAATCGGGTTTTCAAGCCATTCATAGAATCCTTCGGGATTTTTTTCATTGATGACATCCTCGTTTATTCATAGAGTAGGGAGGATCATGACGATCACCTCAAAGCAGTTTTGCACACCCTTCATCAGCACCAGTCATATTCCAAATTTTCAAAATGTGAATTTTGGTTGGAGTCCATCACTTTTCTGGGTCATTTTGTTTCCCTTTAGGGGATTCGAGTGGATCCCCAGAAGGTTGCAGCGGTGAAAGATTGGCCTAGACCCACGACCCCGACGGAGGTTTGTAGCTTCTTGGGTTTAGCCGGGTACTATCGGAGGTTTGTGGAGGACACTCTACCCTTGCCTCCCCATTTACTAAGTTGATTCAGAAAGCAGTTAAGTTCCAATGGTCTGACGCTTGTGAGAAAACTTTTCAAGAATTGAATTCAAGGTTGACCTTAGTACCGATATTGGCTTTGCCGGAAGGCACAGAAGGATTTGTGGTCTATTACGATGCTTCCATGGTGGGCTTAGGGTATGAATTGATGCAGCATGGGAAGGTTATAGCATATGCTTCAAGGCAGCTCAAGAATCATGAGAAGAATTACACGACCAATGATTTGGAGCTTGCAGAAGTTGTCTTTGACTTAAAAATATGGCGGCATTATCTTTATAGGGTCCATGTGGATGTGTTCTCAGACCAGAAGAGTCTCCAATATTAGTTCAAGCATAAGGAGTTAAATTTGAGGCAGCGACGATGGTTAGAATTGCATAAAGATTATGATATGAACATCTTATATCATCCGGGTAAGGAAAATATTGTGGCCGACGCCCTCAATTGAAATCCATGGGTAGTTTGCCTCACTTGGGAGCGGATGAGAGGCTCCTAGATCAGGAGGTTTATCAGTAGACAGTCTTAGGGTTTGAATCTCGACCCCAAATGATGAAGAAATTATGGTGCGTAGTAGAGCAGAATCGTTGCTTTTAGAGGAAGTAGAGGAAAAATAGTTCATTGATCCACCATTGGCACAAATGAAGGATGCAGTTCTGAGCAACAAAACTTCAGCATTTTTACTTGACGGTAATGATAGTGTGTTACGATGTCAAGGTGGGCTATGTGTTCTAGATGTGGATAACCTTCGGGAGAGAGTAACTGTGGAGGCACATCATTCCAGGTATTCGGTGTACCCATGTTCTACGAAAAAGTATCACGATCTCAAGGAAATTTATTGGTGGGCGGTATGAAGAGGGGTGTGGAAGACTTTTTATCTAAATGTCCAAATTTGTAGATCGTATAAGCTGAGCATCAGCGGCCCGATGGGTTAACCCAGCTTATGGAAATACCAATATGGAAATAGGATATGGTAAACATGGATTTCGTGGTAAGATTGCCTCGCACACAGCGGAAGTTCGACTCGATTTGGGTGATAGTGGATAGAATCATCAAGCCAGCTCACTTCTTGCCAGTCAAGTTAACTAATACTGCAGAACAGTATGCTGGGTTGTATATCAAGGAAATAGTGAGGCTTCATGATAGTGTGCTCTCTATTGTTTCGGATTGAGGGGCTCAGTTCACAGCTAATTGATTCTTGAAAATGAGTGTTGAAACAACTCATGCATTAATTATTACACTTAAAACCTAGCAAAGGGAAATTGGGTAGCAACAGAGATTTGCAAAAGGATAGTTGATAACTTAATTAAGTTGAGTAGAAATTGTGAACCCCAATTCTAAGTCATATGTCTTAACTTGTGCACTAGATTGACGTTTCTAGACTATTGGGTGAAGTGAAACTAGAAGTTAAAAAGGGAATACGGCTCCAGGTATGTATGGCTAACCTTGATCCTTGTAGAATCCCCTTGTTTGGTGTAAGAATTTTCGGTATGTGATATCTACGTGGCTTATTGATTAAAATTATTGCTATTGGTATTATTGTGATTGTTGTGAAATTCTTGTGATTGGTTTGATAAAGTGTTATAGTTATGTCTCCCAATATAATGGTGTAAGTAACTGGCATTAAACTAAATGCGTGATTGTGAAACTGTTATGTGGTAAGAGTTAAAAAACAAATGATGGAACAAAATTGTGAGTGATGCAACTAGAATAATTGTGATAATAAAATCTATGGCTTATTGTGGAAAATTATCGTTGTGACATAAAACACATGTGAGTTGTGGAATATGATGAAAATAGTGTTGATGGTTATGGAACTACTTGTAAATTGTTGTCGTTACTCCTTAAAGAAGTGTTGTTGTTGATCTTTGTAAATTGTTCATTGTTGTTATGTTGTTTGTGAAATGTAACTGTACGGTGGGATTGGGTTGCACACCGCAACATGAAGTTTTAAGGTGAGGGTTGTTGTGATAAGGGTGGCCGAGGCTATAAGGTTGGACGAGGTAATAAAGGTGGAATGTGATCGAAATCACCACTGAAACATAAATATGAGCAAATTGTGAAATTAGTAATGTGGAATTGTTGAAGAGGAAGCTGGAGATATTGTAAACTTGTTTGGCTTGATTGTTCCTTTTCTTGTGCATTTGATTGTTGTTTCAATTATTGTTACCTACTTGTGTATGGCTTGAGTTTACTTGGAGCAAGTTATTCATACATCCGAGTACAATTCAAGTGTACTGATGTCCCTTTTGCCGGAGGGGCTTCATTTGTGTTGTCATTGCATGTGGATCCATAGCAGGTACTCCAATCCACCGATCGTAGCTCCTCATCACTCTCGTCAGCTGAATTGGTGAGCCTCTTTCCTTTATGGGCCCTACGTGGCTCATGCTGCTTCTATTTTGGGATCTACTCCGGAGGGGCTGGTACAGCCCAAGCGCAATATCATCGTATCATCGACGCGATGTGCAGACCGATCCACACTCAATCCAGTATATGCATATGAGTCACACCGCAAAGTCAAATTATAGCTCGCAGTACCAATTATTAGGAAAATAATAGTTATGTTTTGAAAACCATAGGAATGTCACTAAGCATTTTTAAACAGTTTTAATAACTCAGGACTTAAATCATATAGCATGCTAAACATCATGGAAGCATTGATAATAATCCCCAAGGAATTCAAATAGTCGGCACACAACCCAAATATATCATAGCATATCAAGTAGGATGTTTACTAATAAACCGATAGTCCACAGCACTGCCTGGACACCACCCAGAGCGGACTAAACCAAAATCTCCAATCACAAACGACCCCGGACTTATCATGGAGTGCGTGTCTCGCCTCAATATGGCATCACAGTGTGATATACCTGGGTTTCAAACCCTCAGGTCATCATCTACATCTATTATTCACCTCTAGCCGGCCAAAGACTAGCTCGCAATACCCTTTCCAATTGAATAGACCTCCTCGTGCATCGAATCTAGCCAATACCACAATGAACACGTTATAGTGTGCCAAAGAAACATAACCCAATCAAAAAGGCTCGAAAAACACCATAAATCACAAAGTTGGCAAAACACGAGCACCGAATCCTCTTTTCAAAAAATAATAAAATGCACGTCACCGGACTCCTCGTCTCGCCATGACTCAATACATATCAAATTTACCAAAATTGTAGTTCAAATGCCCTTTCAAATCAAAAATATTAACTCTCTTAGGTTTTCAAGCCCTAACCTCCATTTTTACCCTTCAATTCCTTGAATTTTCAGTGTTAATCCACGATTTTACATCGTAATAACATAATCTAAGCCCAAAAATCCATACCCGATGAAAGCCCTTGAAACTCTCTTCCAAATCGCCCAAAAATCCTCTTAGTCCGAATTCCAAAATATTTGTTCTTTTTAAAATTCGCAAAGTCACTATTCATTAAACACAGTCTAGTTTTCGCTTCTGCAGTTCCCATAACCGCTTCTGCGGTATCGATTCCGCATCCCAATAATCGATACTTGGATTTTACACATGTCCTCCATGACCGCTTCTGCGACAAAAGATCTCGCTTTTGCGGATCCCCCAAATCCACTTCTACGGCCAAGACATTGCTCTTGCGGACCCGCTAATGCAGACCAAGTTCCGCTTCTGCAACACTCCTCAACCCATTTCAAAATCGCTTCTACACTCCTTCACCCGCTTATGCGGAACCGCTTCTATGATCCATTTCCACAAAAGCATAAATACCACATGATAGCAACACATACCTGAAGCAACTTCCAAAAACTCTCGTTTTAGCCCTTGATCTTACCCCGACACCCTCAAGACCTCAATGAAAAGAACGGACAGTTTCTATTACCTTATTCAAACTTCCTCAAACCATCAAAACACTATCGTTAACATCAAAATACCCTAATTTAATAAAATTAAACCCTAAATTTCTAAAAAAACATTTGAATTTCACATTCGATCAAAAAAACCGACATAAAAACCTCCGAATGACCTGAAACTGAGCACACATATCCAGAATCACCTATAGGAGCTATTACAACTCTTTGAATTCCATTACGAACCCGGATCTAAATCTCACCTATCCATCGAATTTCGCCAAAATACTAACTTCGCCAATTCAAGCCTAATTCTACACCGGACCTCCAAAATCAATTCCAATTGCACTCCTATGTCACAAATCATCCCTCGAAGCTAACCGAATCACCAAAATTCATATATGATCCCTCTAACTAAATAGTCAACTTCCAGTTGAGTTTTCAAAAACAAGCTTTCCTTTAAGAGACTAAGTGCCTCATTACCATCTAAAACCAATCCAATTCTACTCGATCACCTCAAATACCGATACTGAAGCATAGATAAACATAATATGAGGGAAACAGCGTGGTAGCTCACAGGGCGACGGGTCTGGTTGTCACAATAGCTAACCATCTATAAAGACTGGAAATACCTAGTCATTGTGCTTATTTAAATATCGTAATCCTAATGCCTTGTTAATAAACACATAGCCTAAATAGCATAACCTCAATGGGTCCAACAGAATAAACACATAGCCTAAACATTATTTCTAACATTGACCACAGCTCAATTACTCCTACACGTTGGAATCATATGGATAGAAACAAGACTAGATAATTACACAGTATCACAGAATCAACCGAGTCATAATTATCCAGGTGCACGCCCACACGACCGTCACCTAGCATGTGCATCATCCCAACTCCAACCACATAACACGTATTTGAGGGATTCATACACATAGAACGAAGTTTAGAAGTGTTACTTACATCAAAGTGAGAAACTCAATGCTCCAACAAACCCTTGCCTCGAAAATCAGCCTCTGAATGACTTTAATCTAGTCACAACAAGCTTAATATATTCAATACAAGCTATAGGAATCGATTCTACACAATAAAGCTATGTTCCTTTACAAAATTAAAATATTCAACCCTAAAAGTCAACCCTTGGTCCATGCCTCGGAACCGAACAAAATTCACAAAATCCGAATACCCAATAATGAGTCTAGCCATAGCAAAATCATCCAAATCTAGGGCCAAGCCAAGTGAAATCCCAAATATTACTCTCCAATACATGGGTGAAAAATCCCAAAAATCTAACTTAGATTCGTTAGATATTAGTGAATAATCAATGGTGTTCAATGTTCATGGAAAAAAGTTATCAAAATCACTTAACTCTTCAATATAGGTGAAAAACTCTCCAAACATCGCCTTAGTCTGCACCCCAAAATTCTTTAAGTGAGAGAAGACTCAAACCCTCGAATTCCTTAAACACTACCAACATTTTTGCTTCTACTGTCTCATTGTAACAATTCGATTGGACGTTCTATATAATTGCACCCTGTTTTCACTTTTATTACTTCACACTTGTGTGTTTATATCTTTATAAATTATAGGATTGATTAGTTTTATTTTCGAAAGCTTTCGGGTTGGTATGGATCCTTTATTCTAGATGTGCAAGTTTAAATTTGAAATATTGACCAAATTTTGACTTTTGTGAAAACGACCCGATATGTCCTCTATGTCATTTAGAACTTATTTACAAAGTTTGGCGTTGTTCGGAGTTGATTTGGTAGGATTCGGATGCTTAGTTAAAATTCTAGAAGTTCTTGAAAATCTCTTTGACAATCATGCGTTGTAGAGTTCAGTTCGTAGTTTTAGATGCTATTTTTATATTTTGATCGTACGAGCTAATGTGTATGATTTTTTGGACTTCTGTGGAAGTTTGGTTTGGAGCCCCGAGGGATGCTGTGAATTTCGAACACTTAGTTAAGTGTTGTTGGAACTTAATGTTTTTAGTTTTCTGCCCAGGCCTCAGATCACGCATTTTTAACGTTAGAGTTCGCTTTTGCAAAAGTTGTCCAAGTCAGCTTTGTCCATTGCGAATCCATCATTCGCATTTGCGAAGTGCACCTGGGGAGAGCTTTTTTGAATTTGCGATCAATATTTCCGCATTTGTGGAGGGTCCATCGTTCAGAATTGCGCACTATTCACTACAATTGCAATGACAACAGAGATGGAAGGACTTAGCTTTTGCGAGTGGTTATTTGCATTTGTAGGTTGCAAATCCTAGATCGCAAATGCGGCATCTGCGACTCGAAAAATAGCTGACGGGTGAAATTTTTAAGTTCATTCTCTAATTTTTGAATCCTAGACTCGGCACGAGCTAATTTTGGGGAGGGGATTTTCACAAACAAACCTTGAGTAAGTGATTCTAATCAATTTCTAATCATATTTCTTCAACATATCTTAGACATTAACATCAAAATCATGCGACTCAAAGTAGAAATTTATGAAAATTTGTCAAGTTTTTGAAGAAAAGAATTGTGTTTTGAGAGTAGATTTGGACTCGATTATTGAAACTAATTTTTTTACCGTAAAAATGGTAATAACAAATAAATTTATTTACGGGACTCTAAAAATATGTAATCTATTTTTATGCTGGTTGTTATGCAGTTAATTCCATGTATGTGAGACTTAGGAACGAAATAAGAGTTAAAGATAGAGGGATAGTCAAACCGATAGGTCAACAATCAGGGCCTCGAGCTTGTCGATTAAGCGGCCTCGAGGTCATGTCAGAGCATGACTGTGAGCTATCGAAGGCAGTTGAAATGTGGCTAACAGTTATAACAAAATTAATGGAGGCTTTTTATGGCCAATAATAAGCAACAAATGATGAGTATGTATGAAGATAATAAATGAGACCAATAATATCAAGAGAATATGTTAGAGAGCAATTAGAATTTTCTTGTATATTTCGTGCGGAGCAACTGAAGCAACAAGGGTTTACAAAATGAAAGGATCCCTTTATATAGGAGGATAATCCCAACATAGTACAAAATACATTAGTGACAAAGAAGCAGAGATGTGGCAGCTAGATGACACCCTCATTAAAGGTTAGGGTAGTCCACTAGGCACTGTCAGTCCTAGCCGTCTCCTTTGGGAACTCTCCATTTCTACTATTATTGTGATCATTACTACCATGAGGTCGAGAGTTGACGACCCTCGAGGGAGGATATTCGCCACTGCCTCGAGCCATCGAGGTGACATCCCGAAGTGCCTTAATGACCTTGTAGCATCAATACTTCGAGATGGTCTTCTCAGGTGCCTTGATGATGAGAAATTGGACCATCTGATTTTACCAAATACAGATTCTCCTTGCATTTCGTAGAGAGGAATGACGAGAAATGATAATGAGCGTTTATCCCAAGGACGTCATCCTTATGATGTCAACCTCTCAGAGCATTAAATGCCATGCCCAAAAAACCATGCAAGTGTCACCATCAAATGCGACTATCGAAAAGCCCACGAACCGCTACCAGTTTGTCCCTTCCGCTTCCCACACTTCTCCTATAAAGGCAACAATTTTTGAATAACTATTACTTTGCCAACTACTTCAGATTTACAAAGCCATGCCCATCCCTACTTGCATCCTTTCTTCTTACTTTCTTAGAGAAATTTCACCATCCTCATGGCTAGAACTTCCCAGACAGTTCCTCGAATAGAAAAGGATGCCTCTCCGTCTCGAATGTCTAAAGGGAAACCCAAAGTGATACCTACCATGGGACAATGTACTCCCACAAAGCTTGATATGTCGAAGGACTTTACCGTTGATAACACTTCATCCACACCAATTTGATGCGAAATTGCGTCTCGATACATTAGTGTTGTGACAACCATAAAGACGGTGAAGACATACTAACGATGGAATGAGGCGTTGGTGGTTGAGATTCCCAACCCTAATGATAATATAACGGATCACAAGTCTTGCTTCGTTCATGTGTATGCTTACCCATTCACTTTGGGTACTATTGATTCCTCTAAATTTCCTCCTATAGAGATAGATTCGGTTATCCTGGATTTTTGTAACAAATATCAAATGACGCTCGATCAAATCTATATTTTTTTTCTAGAGGATAGTCTTGATGATCCGTCATTTCTTGGATGGGGATCGGAGCTAAAATAGTCAAAACGACCGGTCGAGTCATTATACATGTGCCCTCCCAGCTAATGTTTCAATTGCCCTACCTATTATTTTGTTGCTCTACATATATATGGTACGAGTTTTAAGTTGGTATCTTGTCAAAGCCTTGTCATTACCTCGTCGAGGATAGGCTCGACACTTACATAGTATATTGGGCCGGTGGTATTCATGCTATACTTTTGCACTTCTTGTGTATATATTGTTGTTGGTCCTAGCACTGTCTAGTTGTTTTCTACCCGGATTCAGCCGTATTTTAGATTTGAGGTATGGCTGCACGGCATCCGTAGTCAGGTAGTCCATTTATTTCTCCATTTTACTTTTTATCTACTATTAGAGAGCTGTGCTTTGTTTCAGACCATATATGTAGTACTCTAGTTGCTTATGTACATGTGACTACGGATTTCTGGGAGTAGTTAGCATCACCTTACTTCTATTAACATTGTGCTAAATTCTGATTTTGTTTATCGTTAAATATCATTACTCTGTGTTAATTTTTAAAAATTAAATAATTATTTTAATAATGTCGGATTTCCTAACAAGAAGATGTTAGGTTCCATCACAATTCCAAATTGAAAATTTAGGATCATGACACGTAAATTTAGATTAGTCGTGTTAGTGAATTACAGACACTACCGGATTAAAGCAAACAAGAAATGAAATTGGTATAGAGAACTTAATAACTAATCTCATTAATCATTCTTACCCTCCCTTAAAAGTTCAAAAAGAACCTTAAGGTTATCCGAGTGTATTTTATATGACCTGCTATTGGCATATTTTATCTTGGGTTGCTTCTCCAATGGTTTTGTCAGATTTTTTTTGCTTAACATTTCAACTTATCGTTATGCATTTTTAAATCAGCATGTAGTTTCATTTTATTTGATCTAGCTATGATCATTGATTCAGATTGATAAGAAATTAATGATAGTTTGATCAAGGTAGGATAGCCATCAGTTACGGATTCGACCAAACTCAATAGCTTTGATCCAAACTTTGTACTTGTCTTATGAAATTTATTTAAAATTTACTTAATATAAATTAACAACCCAATAACTTAAAAGGATTGGAGCTTCAAACCCATAACCTTCAAATTCAGGTTTCGCCTCTAGATTTGATGCTTGAACTTAAATTTGAGTCAGTATACTAGTCATATGTACACGATATGATGATACGTAATGGAACTATCTTCTTAATTTTATACGGATTATTTTTAACTATATAATAAGAAAAGGGTCCTTGGACGACCAAGTGTGTTTTGATAATTTCTGATATGGATATTTCTAGAACGTGGGCCTATTATTATGTTAATACAAGACCCATTGAAAGTGGACCACATGTGTCCTTTTGTTATCCACGTGTTCAACGTTTTTTACTTTTACCATTTGTTGCCTTTCATTTACACTTTCACTATCTAATGTCCAGCCACTTAATGTTCTTCACTGGAAAAAGGTACGATCCTCTACCCGCTTCAGTTTTAATGGTTTTTCTCTCTAATTTATCTACTTCTCTTCTATATTCTATCGGGGCATTTCTTTCAAGGTTCTCCATTTTGCCAAATTTTATATTCTATATGCTTTCAATTTGTGGGTAAATTATTGATAGATTCTTTTGCGTTTAATTTTCTTTTGCTTGCTTTTTTGTTTTTTCTTTAACTTTTGGTACTCTTTTTTGGATTTCATTGGTAGCTTTTCAAATTTCGTACTAGAAAAAAGTAGGGAGATGAATATTATTTGTTTTTTTTTTTAGATGAATATTATTTGTGTCTCTTATATTTTACCGACCATGCATGTGTTAATTTACAGTGACAAAAAGCAATTTTAGCACTTTTTGTTAGTAATAACAATTAACGTGATTTCCTATTTTTTTTTCCTCTTGATTTCTTTATGCTTTCTTCATTTTATGTCTTACATGTGTGAGTTCTTTCAGGTGATAACCGGAAGTCAATTCATACTGATTAGCACCTGCAAATTTTATATTTCTATCTCCTGTTCAGAATAAATTTTAGGACATCTAGAGTTTATGGCTATTTCTACTGATTAGCTACGTGCATGGCAACTGGAATTCCTTTTCTGCTGAAAAAAATATTATCTTTACTGTTTCTGGTGAAATTTATGCTACAATAATATTCTATGACTATGGTTGATTTTAGTCTATCATGTTAACCAAAACTAATAGCAGGTCATTTGCTTTTGAGGTTAATATCTCCTAAGAATATAAACTAAATTCAGATATATAATGAGGTTACAACATGGTCAAGTGATCGAAGGATCAAATAGGAAAATGCATACCTGTAAAGTCCATTGAAGATAGAAAATAAAAATCAACCTTAAATCAGGAGTTACCGAAACACACAACTACAAAAAATATTGACAAATCAATGGAATAACTATAATTTCAAGAAATTCCAATCAATGACAAAAACAGGTAAAAAATAGTATCCTCAACTTTGTTCCAAATTAGGCAAAAAAATCAAACTTAGAGAAGTATGGAACAATAGTTAGGCGTTTTCTGTGTGCGATCTTAAGTTTCTTTTAGTTCTTGATATCAATTAGACAATTGCTTTGCATCTTCTAAAATTTGACTAACAGAAACATAGAAGGAAATGAGTTTTCAATCCGAAAACAACACAGACTTCTCTTACCTTCAGGTTTGTACGTGCATGATATTTACCTCAAGTAATACTAATATATCATATTTTCCTCACAAATTATCGCATATATTTCATCGATTCAGCTAGAATATAATGGTTATTCAATTTTGTTTTCAGGCTCTTGAGAGTGAACTTTGATCTAGGGGAATGAGAAAACAGTATTGCTACACCAGGTAATTTTCACAACTTCTGGTTTGTAACGTTATGTGTTTAGCTACAATATAACTTGCTTCTACCTTGTGTTTTGTGTTATAATATATAGATATGTGTACCTATGGGTATTGATAAAATGTTACCCTTATAAAGTTTTTACTATAACAAAAGGCCTATAAGAAATATGTGCAAGTCAGATGTCTTCTAACAAGAAATAGATGGTTGAAGACCTAATTGATTGTACGACGTGCCATCCTTATCTTCATGCGAAAGATAATGAAACAAACGTTAGGCGACGTATTCTGTACAGAGAAATGACGCTTGAGAAAACGGAAGCACTTCTAGAGCGACGTGGGACTGAATATGCTGCGAGAAAATACCGTCTTTCTGAAATTTCTTCTGCCAAACCTTCTGATCAAAGTCATTCCTCTTCAAAATCTCAAAGGATGATTCCAGGACAAGCTGCTACCTTCATCAAAGACATACCTTCTTCTTCCCGAAATGGTTGGTTGAATTGTAATATTCGATTAACTTTCGGCATTTTAGGATATCCTCAGATACTTAACATAATTTGAGGTGCTGTATGTATATTACATGCCGACATCAGGAACATATTATGAAAATTCAGCTACTTGCGATGTTGCAGGACGCACCTCAACACATCTAGGGTTCTGGAATATCTACCAGCTACCCAGTTGTCTTTCCTTTCTAAAAGGGGTTCCAAATTGTAAATTCTCTGAAGCTAGAAGATTTCAATATGCAACTTCTAGCTTCTCTTGAAATAATGGTTCAGTAAGATTAGTTTCACAACGCCTACCTTCTGCATTAAAAAGCCATTACTTTAGCGTGAACGATGAATCCATTCATTCTTGTACTTATATTAGAACATACAAAAACATGTTCGCATTTACTTCCCTTGGAGTAAAGTAAGCTAAGGAATTAGCAAAAAGAACTCAAGGTGTCTATACATTTACAGTTCAAGTACAAATGTACCGTTTATAAATGACCTCACCCCAGAGATAACAAAGCGAAAAATTTGCAGCATTAGTTTTATGACAATGATGAGGATATAGTTGACAAGATGGTTTTTTTAGAAAACCTTGATAGGTCGGTTATTGCAAAATTAATGAACATTCTAAAAAATAATACATACTCCATCTTTCTGAAATTTTTGACAAATATTCCAGATTTATCTACCTTTCTAACGATGACATGTAATCCTTCGCGGCCAAAGATAGAATATTTCATACTACCAACTGATGAAGTACAAAACAGACTAGATTTAGTGAGTCACGTATTTAATGCAAAGAAAGAAGAGCTTAAGTCAGGTATAGTTAAAAAGAGTATATTTGGAAAAGTCGCTGCTTTTATGTAAAATTTGAGGAAATAAGATAATTGTGGAAAATATATTAAACCAAATTAAATATCTAGAAAGGAAAATTGTACTTAATGCTGCTCGGCATATACATCTCAATATCACCAATCTAAAACAAATCCAAAACTCATAAACTCGCGAGTAATACAGACTAGAAAAATGTAATAATCTGCCCTACCCCGGAATGTCTAAACTGCATGAAAGGAAAGAAATGAACTATCTGCTAAAGCAGGAATAAAATAGAGACTCCTGGTATGCGGACATTGAAGATATACCTCAAAGTCTCAACTAGATCTCTCCACTATGAGGATAATATACGCCTGCGATGAAGTACCTAGGTCTGCACATTAAAAACATATACAGAAGATGCGTGAGTACACCACAAAGATACTCAGTAAGTGCCAAGACTAACCTCGGTTGGGTAATGACGAGCAAGGTCAGGCCCCACTAGGTAAACATAATAAATAATAATGCACAGTATGAAAACATGTAGAATAATAGAAACAGCAGCGAAATAAGACAGAATCTTCAAGTCAACAACAAATAGTCAAATTAAGAATAAACATGGAAACATATATCTCAATACCAAATGATGCCATAAGGATCTCCTAGGATACCGTCCTGTTGTCCTTTCTCAACGGTCCAGTGGATCTCCCGGGATACCATCCCGTAGTCCATCATATATGTATGTCTGAAGGATCTCCCAGGATACCGTCCCATAGACCAATTATCAATGTGCAGAGGGGGATCTATCGTGAATCTAACCCGTAGTCGCAAAGTAAATATGCATGGGGATCAATTGGGAATCGTACCCACGGTCCCAAAGTAAACAAACAAAGGGGGGAGCTACCAGAATCCCACATCCGTAGTCCCAATATAAATACACAACAACAGCCATATAATATTAGAAGTGGAAATAAACACCAAGGAAAAAGGGAGTCTAGCCTAACATGCTTCACGTAATGCAACAAGATAAATTAAGCAATTAAACCAATTAAGTCAGCTAAACATGTTTTTCTAGGCTATCACAGGCTATATGGCAAGTAACCAAAGCAAGTAAGAAAGGAATAGCAACTAGATCATTTTAAGTAAAAATCAGTGTCAATATATTAGCACAAGCACACACTTGTCACCTCGCATACAAGGCACTCAATTATCGAATAACAAGTCCTAAGGGGAGAAGGTCCCCAACACAAAGTTAGACAAGCCACTTATCTCGAACCAACTTGATAATAAACTACAAACCACGCCTTTACCACGAGTATCCTACTCCTAATGGCCCAATCTATTCAATTCAATTATATATCGTGAATAACATTGCAAACAACTGATTCCACTATTAAATTTAAAGCTACGGTGCTGAAAAACAGGTAAAATTACCAAAACTCCCCCATGCTAACATCTCAGAATTGAATAATTTGCACATTTTCAGAACCCCCGTACTCTCATGAGTCTAACCATACAAAATATCTGCAAAATCAGAGGTCAAATGCTCACTCAAAACTTAATAGTTTAGCCTATGACGTTTTACCCAAATTATCTAATTTTTTATCCTTAATTCGAATTGTAATGAAAGATGGAACTACAAAATGATGAAAAATAACTAGAAGGGATCAAAGAAACGCTACCCAATAATCTCCACTTCAAAACCATCTCAAAATTGCCCTCGCCTAAGCTCAAGTTTGATTTTCCAACTTTTGAAACTTAACTCTCGAATTTACTATTTCTTTTCAGACATTTCTGCTTATGCGGACAAGGGACAGCATCTGCGCTGCCGCTTCTGCGGACCACTAGCCGCTTCTCCGGCTCTCCCTAAGGAACCTAGATTATGCACATGTGGTCCATACTACGGAGATGCGGATCGGCTTCTGCAGAAATCCTACTGCATCTGAGGAAAGCCGAAAGGCTACCTAAGTCCACTCATGCAGTTCACAGGCTGCATCTATGGTTCCCAAGCCAAAGATGCGAAAATATCATAAGCATAAATTCTTCGGCTGCTGCACACTTATCCAATTTTCCCGTCAACCATCTAAGATCATCCCGAGGCCCCCGGGACCTTAACAAAAAGCTCCAATTCCACCTAATACCTTATTCGAACTTGTACCAATCCTTAAAACAACTCAAACAACACCAGGAACCCGAATTAAACCATGATTCATGCCTAAGAACTTCAAATTTCTTTCAAATACACTTTCGATCAAAATCCTAACCAAAAAATATCTGAAAGACCTGAAATTTTGCAAACACATCCCAATGACATGGCAGAGCTATTGCGACTTTCGAAATTCCATCGTGACCCTCAGATCAATAATTTTCTATCGGATCAAAAATATCAAAAAATTCCAACTTAGGCAATTCAAGCCAAAATGAGCTTTGGAATTCCAAAATACACTCCGAACATGCTCCCAACCCCTAAATCACCTAATGGGGGAACCATCTGTTTTCCATTCTGTGGTTGTTTAACACCGTTCCAACTACGTACCACTTTTCAACACTTAAGCTCTCATTTAGGAACTAAGTAAAATTACAAGATGGGGGTGAATTGTGAATAATTGAAACTTAATCGAAAATAAGTTGACTTAAAACTTTATTAGTTGACTGAATGTAAAAATAGTGCATGTGAAGATTTTCGAATATAATGATGCAGAATTTAAATGCAGAAATATAAAGACTCTTAAAATTTTGTACTGGTTCGAATTTAATGTGAATCATAATCCAGTCCCCTTGGGTTGCAACGGGTTTCTCTTGAAATCAATAATTTTCTTTCAGTACAAATGTGGTATTTGTCGCACAGTCAACTGTCACTCGTTTGATACAATGCCTCACCAATTATGAACCCTCTTTCTATCTCTGACTTGTTACACAGTTAGTCTTTCTAAACTACTATGCTTGTTTGCAGTAAATTGAAGAGAGCTATTTGGTTTGATCAAAGTATGTCTTAGCTAGGGTTTACAAGGATGTTTAAATACTTTGATAGATAGTGGGGGCTTGTAAACCCAAGAGATTTGATCCTTGGAAAGAATTGCTTCTTTCAAAGAATAAGGACTGAGACGTTGCTTTTCTTGATTGCTCCTTATTGATGATGTTTCCAAGTTTGGTCGTGTACAAGCTTTTCTCCTTGATATGGAGATATCATTGAACTCTGACTTTCTTTGAATGTGGATCCTCCAGTTTTGTCTTCCTTCTATATCTTTCTGTTATCATCAGAGATTTGTACTGAATCTTTTGTTGTGTCTAGGTAGAATTGATTTCGCGCAATTTATGAAAGACTTCCTAATTTGCTGATAAGAAGCCAATCCTTTTGTTGAGCGTCAACAGCTGCCTTAAAGGAAGATTACCTTTCTTTTTGCTACAGCAATTTTGCATTCTTGTTCGAACATAATGGCAGCCGCTCTTTTAGCTCTTTCCTTGATTGGTATATTAGCTCTAGTACTTCTGCATCCCCTATTTTTTAATGCCTGCACATGTATACTGATTGTATCATTAATATTTGATCTAAATATCTCCCCCTTTTTTTATGATGGCAAAATTAATATACAAGAAAGTAAACAACAGTTGACTTCCCTGATTATGTGCAGTCCGATTACTCCCCCTCAATGTATGATTAACTGGACTTTGTGCATTTGAATTGCTCCCCCTCATTATTTGCAGTTTGATAGATACATGTCAAGTATTAACTAACAGACACAAGGATCACGAGGTATTGACTGTAAAGTCAATTGAGACATATTAGTCCCGCTTAGTCTACTTGTCATGTTCAGAAAAGATAATAGCTATACCACAGCATAGTCAACTCAAACACATATACCATGCATAGTCGACTTGACCTGTATACCTGCATACAAACTATGCCATAGCATAGTCAGTCAAACAAATATCCTGCATATAAAAAAAGATGCATATATATACATATATATATATATACATATATATATATACATATATACATATATATGTATATATATATATATATATATGTATATATATATATATGTATATATATATATATATGTATATATATATATATATATATGTTTCTCCCCCTTTTTGATATCAACAAAGAGGGAGCTAAGGAATAAGTAATATCCGCAGACAAAAAAAAAACATCCATGGGCACAGCCCAACAACCTAAAAAATATTTGTAAATTACATCCACTAGCGACGCAGGAAATAGGTAAGGGTATTGTAGATAGCTTCCTTCATTTGGTCAAAGCTTGTGTTGGCAGTTGTGCCTAATCCATCCAGCCTCTTATGCACCTCCTTGAACGCTTTGAATACATTCTCCCGTACCGTTGCACCACCACCCTAATTTTGGAGACATCAAAACTTATTTCCTTTGAACTGGTGTGAATGGCGTCCATAATCGACTTGATTTCCAAAAGTTGAGATTCAAGGTAACGTAGTTTTTAACTGAGGTCTGTGGGAATAGGAGAGGGTGGAAGGACAAAGGATGGTTTGGTTTCCTCGGGCGTAGGCTTAGCATCACTTTCTCCCTTTTTGACCCAGACCCCTTTGATGATCACATAACCCATGCTAGAGAAGGCTCTAGTTCTAGTATTTGGACACAGAAACAAAGGGGTAATCTGAAAGCGAGATTTGATAGGCTTTTACAATGTGATTAATAGCCATACCATATGGAAGGCTAGTGGGTTCTTCAGTACTCTCAATCGTGAAGTTGATGACCCAAGGGGATAGCTTGATTTTGAGTTTGTAGAAAATCACTCTATCTATGATATGTGCGCTTTGGTTGCATGAGCATGATTTTCAGGTATAGGTTTTGATGAATGACAAACAATGAAGTCAGTGTCAAACAACGATATTATATGACAAACAATCAAGCTTGAATGCCAAGAAGCATATTGATGACGGAATTGCATAGACAAGCCAAGGACGAGTTCAAAAGTTCAAGACCAAAGACCCAAGGCGTAGGTCGTTAGGTAGAACAAAAGTAAGAGCAACGTTTAAAGTTATCTTGTCTTTTGGCTCAACATAGGTCATCATAAATATGCATAAAATCATTTTACCAAATCATATTTATCATAAACATATTTTAAATACTTCAAACAAAATGATTTTAACGTTTTCATTTTAACCAAAATGGTTTTTGAAGTAAGTTTTCAATTATGGTATATTCTGGTATATTACATAGGTCATCATAAATATGCATAAAATTATTTTATTAAATCATATATATCATAAACATTTTTAATACACTTCAAACAAAATGATTTTAACGTTTTCATTTTAACCAAAATGGTTTTTGAAGTAAGTTTTCAATTCTGGTATACTGTGGTATACACAGTGTATATCAATGGTATATAATCGATTATTATTCTAAATAATCGATTATCTTGCATCCGTTGCCAGTTTTGAGCACTGGAACAAAGTAATCGATTATGGCATCCAAATAATCGATTATTCTTGAGCAGAATCTCTTTCGATTTTGTAACGATAAAAGGATAATCGATTATGCAAATCAAATAATCGATTATCCTTGCATCAAATCACCATAATTGATTGCCAATTAAGCAACGGACATCCACCCTTTAACCCTTATAAAAAGAGGTCTTTTGAGATGTTTTTAAAGAAACAACACCTCCCAATATTGATATACATATTGACATTATTTGAGCATTATTTTAGAGCTTTTGTTGAGCCATTTGAGAGACAACTTTGAGTTGTTCATAGAGCTAAATTTGTATCTCTTTATCTACTCTTTTGAGAGAGTTCTTGTTATAAAAGATAAAGGTCTTTGAGAAGAACATATCTTCTCATTGATTGTTGGGTTCGCTAAGTACCCTAAGTCTTAGTGGTTGAAGTCTTGTGGTGCAGTACCCACGAGCAAGGTGAAGTCTTGAGGTGCGGTATCCTCGAGCAAGTTGAAGTCTTCTAGAGTGTACATCTACGAGCAAGTGTAACGGTTTGTTAGGCACCCGAAAGCTTAACGAAGTTAGTGGAATCTCGAGAGAGTCTCTCGGGGACTGGACTAACCACAAGTTGTGGTGAACCAGAATAAATTCGGTGTGTTCTTTCCTTGCTATTTTTATTACCGAATTTATTTTATTCCTGCAATTTTTAATTCCGCAATGTTTATCAATATTCTCGTGCCGCACTATTCAGCCCCCCTCTAGTGACGGGCATAAATCCTAACAATTGGTATCAGAGCCTAACTCTCTGAAAGCCTTAACCGGTTGAGAGCACGATACATATTTTTGTTGTTGAGAATATTGAACGCAGGAATGATGAGCGAAGGACACTCCACCTATAGCCCTCCACTATTTGACGGAACAAACTATACATATTGGAAAGAGCAGATGAGAATATTCATCCAATCAAATAACTTTCGATTATCGCAAATCATCAAGAAAGGTGAACAAATGCCAACAAAGAAAGTTGGGGAAATCATGGCTCCAAAGGAGGAAAATGAATATGATGCCGAAGACATCAAGAAGGTTGAAAGAAACGCAAAAGCCGTCAACTTACTATTTTGTGCGGTGAATCCGGACGACTATCGAAAAATTTCTTGTTGCACAACAGCAAAGGAAATGTGGGATAAACTCGAGATCACTTATGAAGGTACGTCTCAAGTCCGAGAATCTAAAATTGATTTTCTAACACATGAATATGAACTTTTTAGAATGAGGGAAGATGAAAACATCGATAGTATGTTCGAACGATTCTCAATGATCGTCAACGAACTTCATGCTCTCGGAAAAGTATACTCGAACAAAGATCTAGTTCGAAAAATCCTACGGAGTCTCACTCCCGAATGGCGTTCCAAAGCAAATGCTATCCAAGAGTCAATAGGAATCACGGACGTCACAATTAATGGACTACGAGGTAACCTTAAAGCTTATGAAAGCACAATTCAAAATCCCTATCTTAGAAGTAAAAGTTCAAATATTGCCTTCAAAGCCTCATCTTCTAAAATAGTAGAGGTAAGTGATTCGGAAAGCGATGATGATATTATTTCTAATGATATAATTGAAAAGTTTTATAAGTTTATGAAGGAGGATATAAAGAAGGAAGAACCAAGTGCTTCATGCCAAAAGTGTGGAAAACATGGTCACACCAAATCACATTGTCCTAAATCCAAGGACAAGAAAAAGAAGAAACACCATAGGCGCGTGACATGGGATTCGGATAGCTCGGGCGACGAAACCGCCGCTCTATGCCTCATGGCCAACGAGGAAGAAGAGGTAAGTAATTCCAACTCTTACTCGTTTGAAGAAATACAAAATGGCTATGATGAATTATATGGTGAATTTGCTAAAGCTTCCAAAACCATAAAAGAATTGAAGAAAACACTTTCTTTGCAAGAAAAAGATTTTGAGAAAACACTTTTTTTGCAAGAAAATGTTTTTGAAAAACAACCTTCTTTAAAAGAAAAAGATTTTTAAAAATTGACTTGTGACTATGAAAAACTAAAAGAAGAAAATAGATTTTTGGAAAATGACAATGTCGATCTCAAAAATAAAATCAAAGAGATGATTGAAGCCTCTTTAATTGTTCAAAGTTCAAATTGTTCTTCTTGTAGCTCTTTGAAAATAGAGAACGTAGAACTTAGAAATACACTAGAAAAATGTAGTGTAAATGATTCTAAAACAAGTGAAGTAATTAAAAAGGATGATAGAAATGAGGTTAAACCACCTAGACACAATTCTAGGAATTTTATTAATGAGTCTAGAATGAATAATTTTAGATCACCTAGAAATGACTCTAGGAATTTCAACGCTTCTAGGAATAACAACTTTAGATCACCTAGAACGTATTTGGCTCAACCAAGACATATGCACAACCCGAACGTTATATGTCATTATTGTAACCAGGTAGGACACATTGCACCCGTATGTTTTGCTAAACATAGAGATTCATATTTTGATTATGATTATTATTTGCCTAACCCCCAAGGACCCAAAAGAAGTTGGGTACCGAAAACCTATTTTTAGGTACGTTTGCAGGTGTTCTTGAAGACTACAAAATCGTATTAGATGCACCAAGCACGAAACCTTATTGCATCAAGGGAGAATTTCGGTTAGTTATCGTATGTTTGATAAAAACGTAATTGTTGATATGTGCTAACAATTGATATTAATTATTTTTATTGATTCATGTTTTGATAACTTTTATTTTGAACAACAAGTGGTATCAATTATTTTAAATGATTGATTCATGTTTTGATGAATATTTTTAGTTTAAATAACAATTGGTATATTTGCGAAAAACGACCGTTATTATGGTTGGTATATTTCTACTAACTTTTGGTATTATTCTATGTCGATATGATTTTTTTTTAATCTAACAATTGGTATCGTCAATGTATATTTCTTATTATACTTCCTACTTTATTCTTGACACTAATAGTTGGTATTCCCAAACGGGGAAGTGTCGATACGGGAAAGTAGCTTTTGTATACTCTTTTTGCTAATGCCAAAAGGGGGAAGAATTTAGGCGATATGCATCGAATAAGGGGGAATGTCTTCACCTTCTAGCATGCTTTAATTGAGGGGAATATTCAATTAAGGGGGAATTATATTGTTATTAAATTGTTTACATGAATTGTATGTTGAAATATAGCATGAATTTAGGGGGAATCCGATATGCATATCTCCTGTTATTTGTCATTATCAAAAAGGGAGAAATTGTAGAAAATCACTCTATCTATGATATGTGCCCTTTGGTTGCATGAGCATGATTTTCAGGTATAGGTTTTGATGAATGACAAACAATGAAGTCAGTGTCAAACAACGATATTATATGACAAACAATCAAGCTTGAATGCCAAGAAGCAAATTGATGACGGAATTGCATAGACAAGCCAAGGACGAGTTCAAAAGTTCAAGACCAAAGACCCAAGGCGTAGGTCGTTAGGTAGAACAAATGTAAGAGCAACGTTTAAAGTTATCTCGTCTTTTGGCTCAACATAGGTCATTATAAATATGCATATAATCATTTTACCAAATCATATTTATCATAAACATATTTTAAATACTTCAAACAAAATGATTTTAACGTTTTCATTTTAACCAAAATGGTTTTTGAAGTAAGTTTTCAATTCTGGTATATTACATAGGTCATCATAAATATGCATAAAATCATTTTATTAAATCATATATATCATAAACATTTTTAATATACTTCAAACAAAGTGATTTTAACATTTTCATTTTAACCAAAATGGTTTTTGAAGTAAGTTTTCAATTCTGGTATACTGTGGTATACACTATGTATATCAATGGTATATAATCGATTATAATTCTTAAATAATCGATTATCTTGCATCCGTTTCAAAAGTTTTGAACACCGGAACAAATTAATCGATTATGTCATCCAAATAATCGATTATTCTTGAGCAGAATCTCTTCCGATTTTGTAACGGTAAAAGGATAATCGATTATGCAAATCAAATAATCGATTATCCTTGCATAAAATCACCATAATTGATTGCCAATTAAGCAACGGATATCCACCCTTTAACCCCTATAAAAAGAGGTCTTTTGAGATGTTCTTAAAGGCATAACACCTCCCAATATTGATATATCATATTGACATTATTTGAGCATCATTTTAGAGCTTTTGTTGAGACATTTGAGAGACAACTTTGAGTTGTTCATAGAGCTAAATTTTTATCTCTTTATCTACCCTTTTGAGAGAGTTCTTGTTATAAAAGAGAAAGGTGTTTGAGAAGAACATATCTTCTCATTGATTGTCGGGTTCGCTAAGTACCCTAAGTCTTAGTGGTTGAAGTCTTGTGGTGCGGTACCCACGAGCAAGGTGAAGTCTTGAGGTGCGGTATCCTCGAGCAAGTTGAAGTCTTCTAGAGTGTACATCTACGAGCAAGTGTAACGGTTTGTTAGGCACCCGAAAGCTTAACAAAATTAGTGGAATCTCGAGAGAGTCTCTCGGGGACTGGACTAACCACAAGTTATGGTGAACCAGGATAAATTCGGTGTGTTCTTTCCTTGCTATTTTTATTACCGAATTTATTTTATTCCTGCAATTTTTAATTCAGCAATATTTATCAATATTCTCGTGCCGCGCTATTCACCCCCCCTCTAGTGACGGGCATAAATCCTAACAGAGTTAGGATATAAGATAATAGACAAAGAAGGTGTCCATTTTTGAGAGAATGGAGAAGGAGCCTGTTCTAGGAAGGAGAGTGGTGGCAACAATGTGGGCAAGAACCCTAGTTTCAAAGCTATCATCACTGGGCCCTAATTGATTAAAAAGATTGTCAGAAGGGTTTTCAGTAATAATCTATTTGGCCTGATCAAAGGAGATTTTAAAGTCTTCGGGCTATATTTTTTAGCACTGTAGGGAAACCAGAAAAGTGACATAGAAAAAAGGAATCAAACAGGCTACAGTCAAGAATAATTCGCTTGCCAAGAACATGGGTTTCAAGCCTATCTGATTTGCTAGAGCGAATATTGGCATAGAACATACGAACCAAAGGTTTAAATACTTTAGGCGAAGAAATAGATAGAAACTTGTCTCACCCTTGATAAACCAAAAGCTCCTTGACCTTGCAGTTGAGTGATCCCATACTATCGAGATCTACCAGATGGCCTTGGGCAATAGGCTTGTCTTTGAGCAAAATAGAGAAGTTCCTATTTGGGGAATCCTAGAAATTTTAAGTCAGATTCAAGAGAGGCAGAGAAATCAAACTTGGCTTTCTTGGGGTGGAGACAAGAGATTCATCCATGGGTTGTTTCCTAGCAGATTTGTCACCAGGATGTAGGGAATGCTCAGAATATGCACCTTGAGAGGAGGCACACACCTCAGACTGGTCAGACCTTAGGTCGACTTTCTCAGGCGGAGCGGAAGAGGGTTTTTCTATTGGAATTAGTGCTTTTTCTTGTGGAGGTAGAGGGATTTTTTGAGGTCTTGGCCATGGCAGAGAGTAGGGTTTTGAACTGGTTGTGAGAGGGTTTGGTAAGGGGAATGAAGATGAAGGGAGATAATAAGGACTATCCAAAGAGGTGGGATTTTACGGTTGCATAGAAAAGGAAAAGTTTTCAGTTGGACCGACGCAGCGATTGGTTTTCCTTCTGTGACTGCAACTGATGGGAAAATAGACAGGAAAGGGAGGGAAAAGATGATAGCGTAATTAATGAACAAAAAAGCAATTATGACAAAAAAATTAAAAAATGATACTTTGACCCTAAGGGTTCTTAGTAAAGAAAATAATTCCAAGAATTTTTCTTACAGAGCAAAATCTTTCTTCCAACAAAGGTTTAGTAAAAAAATCGGCTAAATGAGTAGTAGTACCAACAAAAGCTAATTCTATATCACCTTTGAAAATATGATCTCTAATGAAATGATTTTTAATATCTATATCCTTAGATCTAGAGTGATGGGCATGATTTTTTGAAAGACAAATAGCACTAGAGTTATCACAAAAAACTTGTATAGGATTAAAAGAGATATAGTCACCTAGTTTGTGGGACATCCATAGCAATTGTGCACAATATTTTCCAGCAGCAATATATTCTGCTTCAGTAGTCGAAAAAGCAACTAATGCTTGTTTTTTTACTGTTCCACGGTATCAAAGCTCTTCCTAGTAGGTTACATGTGCCACTTGTGCTTTTCTTGTCTTCTTTATTGCCTACTAAATCTGCATCTGAAAAACCTTCTAATTTAAAGGAATTGGATCGAGGATACCATAAACCATGAGATATTGTGCCAATAATATAGCGAATAATTCTTTTGACAGCGGTTAGATGTGACTCCTTAGGAGACGACTGGAACCTGGCACATTTACACACGCTGGACATAATATCTGGTCGACTTGCAGTAAGATATAGTAGTGATCCAATCATTCCTCAGTATTTTGTTTCATCAACTAGGGTACCCTGTTCATCATTATGCAAGTTTTTAGCAGGGCTCATTGGAGTTCCAATGGATTTTGCATTGCTCTTACAGAATTTTTGAATAAGCTCCTTAGTATATTTAGATTGGCAGATGGAGGTTCCTTTTTTAGATTGATGAAATTGGAGTCCAAGGAAGAAAGTGAGTTCACCCATCATACTAATTTCAAATTTTCTTTTCATGAGATTTCTGAATTCTTTACACAAAATAGGATTAGCACATCCAAAGATAATATCATCAACATAAATTTTAATTATAAGATTACCTTCTGAAGATCGTTTAATAAAAAGAGTGGTATCAATATTACCTCTGCGAACCCATGACCAATAAGAACTGTACTTAATCTATCATACCAGGCACGTGGAGCCTATTTTAGCCCATATAGGACCTTAGTAAGTTTGTACACATGATATGGAAATTTTGAATTCTCAAACCTTGGAGGTTGCTTCACAAACACTTCTTCCTCGATGAATCCATTTAGAAAAGAACTTTTACGTCCATTTGGAATTGTTTGAACCCTTTGAATGAAGCATAAGCTAACAGGATACGTATAGATTCTAGTCGAGCTACTACAACAAAGGTTTCATTGTAGTCGACTCCATCCTGCTGTGAGTAACCTTGAGTGACTAATCTGGATTTGTTTCCTACGACCTGTCCTTCCTTATTTAACTTATTTCTGAATGCCCATTAGTTCTGATAACTGAAGCATTTTTAGGTCGAGGTATCAGCTCCCATACTTGATTTTTGTTGAATTTATTTAGTTCCTCTTGCATAGCATTTACCCAGCTTGAGTCCTTTAGATCTTCCTCTACCTTCTTTGGCTCTATTTGGGAGATTAGCCCAATATTCGCCTTCTTTTTGAGAGCTTCTCTAGTATTTATCCCATCGTTTGGATCTCTAATGATGAATTTTTGTGGGTATTCAGTTTCATTTTTCCACTCATTCAACCTAATAGTGTTTGTAGTTGACTCTACACATTGTTCTGGAGTTTTGTCATTTGCTTGTTCAGTTGACTCTATTATTCCTCTGGAGGTGCTGAATCCTACAATTTTCCCGTGTCCTGGGCCTCTTGAGCTAGATCTTCATTACCTGGATTAAATCCTTTCTCGACCAAGGGATTATATTCATTGAACTTGACATGAACCGCTTATTCTACACATAAAATATGTTTATTATAAACTCTAAAAGATCTGATATTTAATGAGTTACCGAGAAAAATACCTTCGTCGCTTATTAGATCAAATTTTCCAAGATTATCCTTTCCATTGATATGAATGAAGCATTTGCTTCCAAACGGACTAAAGTAGCTGATGTTCGGACGTTTACCTTTCCATAGTTCGCACAGAGTCTTTTTCAGATTGGGTCTTATAATGAAGAGATTAAGAATATCCCAAGAAGTGCCAACTCCTTCAGCCCTGAAGTTATTTGGCATTGAGTGTTCCAAAAGCTTAGTTCTAGCCATGTCTTGCAATGTTCTCTTTTTTCTTTCAAACAATCCGTTTTCTTGAGGAGATCGGGGAGCAGAAAAATTATTTGTATAGCCTTGATTATTACAGAAGTCTTCGAATGCCTTGCTTTCAAACTCGTCTCCATGATCACTCTAAATAATGGAGATTTGATAGCCCTTTTCTCATTCAATTTTCATGCAAAAAATCTCAAAGTTTCTCAAGGATTCATCATTGTGAGATGGAAAAATCACCCAACTGAAACGTGAAAAATCATCAACAATGACAAATGCATATTTCTTTCCACCTATGCTAGAAGTTCTAGTTGGGCCAAATAAATCCATATGCAGAAGTTGCAAGTGTTTTGATGTGGATACTATGTCTTTGTTTTTTTTACGAGCTTCTGGTTTGCTTACCCATCTGACATGCATCACAAATATGATTTCTAGAGAAGTTCAGTTAGGGTAATCCGATGACTAAATCATGTTTGTACAATTTCTCAATTAAGTTTGTGCTAGTATGTCCTAATCTTCTGTGCCATTGTCGAGGATCATCAGAGATAGATGTTAAGGAAATATGACTATCTATATTTTCAAAACCATCAAGCATATAAACGTTTCCATACCCTTTTCCTGGAAGAATTATTTTACCTGACTAGTCTTCGATGGCACGTCTAGTTCTCTTAATTTTTACCTCGTATCCTGAGTCGTAGAGTTGATTTATGCTGAGGATATTGTAGATTAGTCCATCGACTAGATATACTTCAGTAGTATCACAGCTATTGTTTAATGGAACAGTTCCAGTCCCACTAATTTTCCTCTTGAGTCATCTACAAATTTGACACTTCCTCTATCGATATCTGTTACTTATTTAAACAGGTTTTTGTCACCTGTCATGTGACTGGAACATGCACTGCCTAAATAAGATTTTCCTTTTTATATTTCTTTGTGGCGTTCCTGCAAGGCAAAGTTATTACTTTCTTGTAGGTACCCAAGTTTGCTTGGGTCATGGAGAGTTAGTGTTGCTGGATTCAGAATTTTTTGTTTCCAAATCCATCCGGACATATGAGATTTATGAAAGTGACATCCGGAATATTTATGCCCATTTATTATTGCAGTAATGACATTTAACACTAGGCTCTTTTGTAGGTCTCTCAGGAGAGGTGGAGTTACCAGTCCTAGGATTGGCCGACTCCTTCCCAGTTGACTTGTAAGTCGACTAGTTTCAATAACTAGTCGATCTAGTTCTGACTTGTTCTTTTCCAGTTGACTTGTAAGTCGATTGATTAGAACTGACAGAACTATGACTGGTGGATTTGCGCAGGCTGTTAAACTGCATTTGCAATTCCTCAAACTCTTCTTGAAGTACTTCTTTTTCAATTTCACATACTTCCATTTTGAGTTTCTAGTCTTTGATTTCCCTAGTGAGCATTTTAAGCTTGTTCATCATCTTTTGAGATTCTTTGAGGGTGGAGTCAAGAATATATTGCAATTAATTGCATCTCTCACAGTTATAAGATCTTATCTCTCTAGTTTCTCCATTTACCATGAAGCAATTTTCATCGTCTGAATCGTCTTCATCAGTCCAGCATCCTGAAGTTTTGTTGATCTCGTTTTCTAGAATCATCATGAAGATTTGCTATTTCTTCGTGATCTGAGTCATCCTCATCACTCCAGCTTCCAAATGATCTGTTCTTGTTGAATCCTCTAGAGATATTTTTCTTCAGTTTTGGGCATTCTGCTTGGACGTGTCCGAAATTTCCACAGTCATAGCATTTTCCATCATTTTTGTTCTGGTCATTATATTGTCTAGGTATTCTTGGTGGAAATCTTCCTTTCTTTGTTTTTCTATATCTCCTCATTAGTCCGTCCATGTTTCTAGACATCATAGCTATTTCTTCTTGTAGTACTTCGGGATCATCAGTTTCATCTTCAGATGCCTCAGTAGTAGCTTTGAATGCACCTGTTTTCTTTTTCTCTTCTTGATTTGTTTTCTTCAAATGTGTTTTTTCAAAGGAAATAAGTACTCCTTGTAGTTCATCATAAGATAGTTTATTCAGATCTTGAGATTCCTACATGACCACTTTAGTCTGCTAAGTAGTGTGTAGTCTTCTGAGAATTTTCCTGACTTGATCTCCACAGGTATATGGTTTGCCAAAAGCTTTTAAATCACTGATTATTTTGCTGAACCTGGCAAGCATTTCTTCGATGGATTCTCCTTCTTTCATAGAAAAAAGTTCATAGTCATGTGTGAGCATATTTATGTGTGTTTTTTTACATTGCTGGTACCTTCACATGTGACTTCGAGTTTGTCCCATATTTCTTTCGTCGTATCACAAGTTGACATCTTTTCATATTCTTCACCACTTATGGCATTGTGGAGTAGATTCCTTGCCTTGTTGTTTATTTGAATAGCTTCCAATTGCTCCTTTGAATATGAATCAGTGTCATCAAGGTCATCGAGCGGAGGAGTGCTGCCAGGTTATGGATAATTCCTTTTCTTGATAACTCTCCATACTTTGACGTCATATGCTTTGGTCAAGATTTCCTTGCGAATTTTCCACTGAGAGAAGTGTTGTCCATTGAAGTAGGGTGGTCTTACTTGAGAGGTTCCCTCATGAAACAATGCTCCAACAATAACATGATTTTCCATGATATTTTTTCTCACAAGTTATTAAGCACAAAGTAATAGATGTTAGCCTCGCTCTGATACCAGTTGAAAGTACAAGATCGGGGTAAATTATGAATAATTTAAACTTAATCGTAAATATGTTGGCTTAAAACTATATTAGTCGAGTGAATGAAAAGATACTGCAGCTGAAGATAATCAAATATAATGATGTAGAAAGTAAATACAGAAATATAAAGACTCCCAGAATTTTATACTGGTTCGAAATCAATGTAAATCCTAATCAAGTCCCCTTGGGTTGCAAGGGATTTCTCTTCAAATCAATGATTTTCTTTGAGTACAGATGTGGTATTTATCGCGCAATCTACTGTCACTCGTTTAATAAAATGCCTTACTAATTGTGAACTCTCTTTGTATCTCTGACTTATTACACAGTTAATCTTTCGAGACTACTATGCTTTTTATAGTAAATTTAAGAGAGCTATTTGGTTTGATCAAAGTATGTCTTAGCTAGGGTTTACGAGGATGTTTAAATACTTTGATGGATGGTAGAGGCTTGACAACCCAAGAGAGGTGATCCTTTGAAAGAATTGATTCTTTCCAACAATAAGGACAGAGACATTGCTTTCCTTTATTTCTCCTTGATTGATGATGTTTCCAGGTTTGATCGCGTACAAGATTTTCTCCTTGAGCTGGAGATATGATTGAACTCTGACTGGCTTTGATTGCGGATCCTCCAGTTTTGTCTTCCTTCTATATCTTCCCGTTATCATCTAAGATTTGTACTGAATCTTTTGTTTTATCTGCGATATGACTTCCTACAATTTATGAAAGACTTCCTGATTTGGTGATAAGAAGCTGATCCTTTCCTTGAGCGCCAACAGCTGCCTTAAAGGAAGATTTCCTTTCCTTTCGCTACAGTAATTTTGCTTTCTTGTTCGAACATAATGGCACCCTCTCTTTTAGCTCTTTTCTTGTTTTCTATATTAGTTCCAGTACTTAAGCTTCCTTTTTTTTGACTGCCTGCACATGTATATTAGTTTCATCATTAAAATCGTATCTAACACTAAGTGTCCTAAAACCCTCCGAATCCTAGCACCAAACGTCCTGGTAAAAAAAAGGGGCAGAAATGAACATAGGGAAAGCAATTAATGGGGAATCGCGGTGTAAATTCCAAAAAAACAAGTCGGGTCGTCAAATTCTCCTACACTTAAACATTCATTCATCCTCAAACGAGCATAGAGAAAATACCTGAAGTAGTGAAAAGATTAGGGTATCGACTGCACATATCCCGCTTGGTCTCCCAACTCACCTCCTTGGCCTGCTAACCCCACCACTGAACCTTTACTAATGCAATGTTCTTTGACCTCACCTTTCTAACATGCATATCAAGGATAAGTCCTTATCCAACTGGACTGAAGTGAAATCCAACACGTGCGACGGGTCACCGTGATACCTCTGGAGCATCAAAACATGAAATACCGGAAGTACCCCGGCCAAATTGGGAGGTAAGGTAAGCTCATAAGAAACCTCCCCAACTCGCCTCAAAATCTCATAAGGGCCAGTAACTCTATGACTCAACTTCCCTTTCTTCCCAAGTCTCATGATGCCTTTCATAGGCGAGACTCGAAGCAGAACCCGCTCACCAACCATATAGGAGAATAGCACAAATCTTCCGATTCGCGTAACTCTTCTGTCTGGAATGGGCTGTACGGAGTCTGTTCTGAATCACCTTAACCTTCTCTACCGCATCCTGAATCAAATTAGTGCCCAATAGCCTAGCCTCAACCTGCTCAAACAAACCCACCTTGGATCGGCACCTCCTGCCATATAAAACCTCATACGGCACCATCTTATTGTTGGACTGATAATTGTTGTTGTAAGAGATCTCCGCCATTGGCTAGAACTGATCCCAAGACCCTCCAAACTCAATCACACAGGCACGGAGCATATCCTCAAGAATCTGAATGGTGCTCTTGGACTGTCCGTCCGTCTGGGGGTGAAGTGTCGTGCTCATCATCACCCGACTACCAAACTCCTACTAAATGGCTCTCCAGAACCGCAACATAAACTGAGTACCTCAATAAGTGACAAGCCTAACCTCTGTCTGGTAGTGACGAGGAAGGTCAGGGCCCTACTGAGGTAGCCATAATAAATAACAATGTACGGTATGAAAACTAGTAGAATAATGGAAACAGTAGTGAAATAAGACATAATCTACAAGTCAACAACAAATAACCGAATTAATGATAAACATGGAAAAGTACAGCTCAATACCAAAGGATGCCATGAGGATCTCCCAGGATACCGTCGTGTTGTCCTTTCTAACCAGTCCAATGGATCTCCCTGGATACCGTCCCCTAGACCATCATATATGTATGTCTGAAGGATCTCCCAGGATACCTTCCCGTAGTCGAATTATCAATGTGAACGGGGGATCTATCGGGAATCTAATGCCTAGTCTAAAAGTAAATGTGTAGGGGGATCTATTGAGAATCGAACCCACAGTGCAGAAGTAAACAAACGAAGGGGGAGCTAGCGGAATCCCATATCCGTAGTACCTATATATATATATATATAACCTAACATGCTTCACGTAATTCAACAAGGTAAATAAGGCAATTGAACCAATTAAGTCAGCTAAACATGATTTTCTAGGCTATCACAGGCTCTATGGAAAGTAAACAAAGCAATTAAGAAAGGAATAACAACTTGATTATTTTAAGTAAAAATCGGGTGTTCAATAATGTGTAAAGGTATGCGCTCGTTACCTCACGTACAAGACACTCAATCATCTAACAAGTCCTAAGGGGAGAAGGTCCCCCACAAAAAGTTAGAGAAGCCACTTAACTCAAACCGACTCAATAATCAACTAGAAATCACGCCTTTACCATGAGTATTCAACTCCAAATGGTCCAAATCTATTAAATTCAATTACATATCATAAATAACATAGCAAGACACTAATTTTCGCTATTAAATTTAAAGTTAGGGCACGCAAATAGGTAAAATTACAAAAATTTCCCTGAAGCTAACGTCTTGGAATTGAATAACTTTTACATTTTAAGAACCTCGTACTCTTACGATTCTAACCAAATAAAACTCTCCCAAATCGGAGGCCAAATGCCCACTCAAAACTGAATATTTTAACCAATAAAGTTTTACCTAAATTATCCGTTTTTGATCATTAATTCGAATTTGAATTATGGATTTAACTACAAAATGATGAAATATAACTAGAATGGATCAAAGAAATATTATCCAATAATCTCCTCTTTAAAACCCTCTCAAAATCGCTCTATCCCGAGCTTAAATTTGATTTTCCAACTTTTGAAACTTAACCCTCAAATTTACTATTTCTGTTAAGATATTTCTGTTTTTGCGGACAAGGGACCGCACCTGCGGTCCCACTTCTGTGATTCTCACTAAGGATCCTAGATTCTGCACATACGATCCATACTATGCAGATGTGGATCCTCTTCTGTTGAAATCATACCGTTTCTACGGAAAGCTGAAGGCTACCCAAATCCGCTCCTGCGCTTCACCAAGCCGCAAATGCAAAAATACCAGAAGCAGAAATGCTTTAGCTTATGCACACTTCTCCAATTTTGCCGTTAACCATCCGACATCATCCCGAGGCCCCCGGGACCTAAACCAAAAGCACCACTACCACCTAATACCTTTTTCGAACTTCTACCAATCATTCAAATACCTCAAAGAACACCGTGAACCAAAATAAATCCATGATTTAAACCTAAGAACTTCAGATTTCTTCCAAATACGCTTTCGACCAAGAACCTAACCAAAACACATTCGAAAGACCTGAAATTTTACACACATATCCCAACCGACATAACGGAGCTACTACAACATCCGAAATTCCATTCCGACTGTCGGATCAGAAACTTGAAAAATTCCAACTTCAGTAATTCAAGCCTAAATGAGCTACGGAATACCAAAATATACTCCGAACACGCTCCCAACTCAAAATTCACCTAATGAAGGAACCATCGACTTTCTATTTCGAGCTCGTATTTACACCGTTCCGACGACGGACTACTTTCCAACACTTATGCTCTCACTTAAGGATTAAGTATCCCAAAACACTCTGATTCTAACACCGAACGTCCTTGCAAACCAAAATAGCAGAAAAGAACTTAGGTGAAGCAATTAATGGGGGACGAGGCGTAATTCCCAAAAACCACCGGCCGGATCATTACAGTATCCCCGCTAATTTAAGAGATTTATGGAGACAATTTGAAGGCTCCATATCTGAAGATTTATCAATTATACCAAACAAACAAATAAACAACATTTATTATATTGTCCTAAATCATATAAATGATATATTACATTCAATGGGACGGAGTATAGTTCAATTTAAACTCATATCATAGACTTTTAAATCTTCTAGAACAATGTGTATACCAAGTACAATGTGTATATTAAGGACAAGAATTTCAAGCTTATCGGGTTTACTCGAGCGAAGATTAGCATAAAACATACGGACTAAAGGCTCATACACATTAGGCGGAGAAATAGAGAGAAATTTTTTGCACCTTGATTCACAAAGAGATCCTTTACCTTACAGTTGAGGGCCTCCATATAATCAAGATCCACAATTCTTCTATGGGCGATGTGTTTATCCTTCAGAGAGATGAAAGAATCCCTATTTCGGGTATCCCAAAAATTTAGGTCCGAATCAAGGGAAGCAGAGAAATCGAATTTTGATTTCTTTGGAGTGGAAGAGACATGAAGATCCTCCATGGGACGCTTACCAGAGGCTTTTTCTCATAAGAGTTGGGAATGTTTATAGAATGCTCCTTGAGAAGAGGCGAAGCCCTCAAAATGATCAGACCCTAGGTCTACTTGCTAAGGAGCGCCGAAGAGGGTTTGACCTAGAGCGGGTGATTTTTCTAGTGGAAGCACAGGGGTTTTTGGTGATTTTCGCCATGGGAGAAGAGAGGGTTTTCAAAGACTGAAAAGAGAGGATGGAGATGACAGTGACCCGAAACGGATTAACTTAAAGAAAAAAGATTTGACGATTGAGTACACAAGAAAAAAGTGTCTTTTGAAACGACGTGATTGATTGGCTTTCCATCTTCGACGGCGAACTTATGTGAAATAGAATAAAAAGAGAGGGAAGAAACTGAAAGCGTAATTAATGCATTGAAATACTATAATTATGACAAGATTTGAAAAAGAATAATTAGGTCCTAATAGTTTTTAGAAAAACAAATTCTGCCAAGTAATTTTCTCAAAAGATAAAATCTTTCGTCCAATAAAGGTTTAGTAAAAACATCAGCTAATGGGCATACGTGCCAACAAAAGCTAATTCTATGTCACCCTTAAGAACATGATCTCTAATAAAATAATGCTTAATGTCTATATGCTTTGCTCTAGGGTGATGCACATGATTTTTTGAAAGACAAATTGCACTTGAATTATCACAAAATATTTGTATAGGTTTAAAAGAAAAGTTCATAGTCACCCAATTGATGAGACATCCACATGAGTTGTGCACAACATTGACAAATGGCAATATACTCAGCTTCAGTAGTGGACAAGGTGACTGATGCTTGCTTTGTAGTGTTCCAGGACCTTAAAGCATTTCCTAGCTGTCGACAAGTGCCACTCGTTCTTTTCTTGTCTTCCTTATCACCTGTTAAATATGCATATAAGAAACCTTCTAATTTAAATGAGTTAGAGGGAGGATGCCATAATCCATGACATACTATGCCAATAAGATATAGAACAATTCTTTTTACAGCAGTCAGATGTGACTCCTTAGGAGCCGACTGAAGCCTGGCACATTTACAAACGCAAAACATTATATCTGGTCGACTTGCGGTTAGATACAGTAGTGACCCAACCATTCCTCTGTATTTGATTTCATAAATTGGAGTACCTTGTTCATCCTTATCCAAATTTGTGGGGGGACTCATAGCCGTACCTATTGATTTTGAATTGCTCATGCAAAATTTTTGGATCAGTTCCTTTGTATATTTAGTATGACAAATGAATGTTCTTTCTTCACTTTGTTAAATTTGATGCCCATGGAAAAATTTAAGTTCACCCATCATACTCATTTTGAACTCACTTTGCATGAGGTTTGCAAATTCCTTGCACATAAGAGATTTAGCACTACCAACGATAATGTCATAAACATAAATTTGAATGATAAGACTACCTTCTATTGATAGTTTAATGAATATAGTAGTATCATTTCACATCTAGTAAACCCATGATCAACAAGAAAAGTACTTAACATGTCATACCAGGCACGAGGAGCTTGTTTCAGTCCATATAGGGACTTAATAAGCTTATACACATGATATGAGAATTTTGAGTTTCAAAACTTGGAGGTTGTTTTACGAAAACTTCCCCTTCGATGAATCCATTCAGATATCGCTTTTAACATCCATTTGAAATAATCTGGATCCTTTAAATGATGCGTAAGCTAGAAAGATTCAAATAGACTCCAATCGAGCTACTAGGGCAAATGTTTCATCATAGTCGATTCCTTCTTGTTGTGAATAACATTGAGAAACGAATCTAAACTCGTTATTTATGATTTGTCCCTCTTCATTAAATTTATTTCTAAATACCCACTTTGTTTCGATGACAGCTACATTATCAGGTCTGGGTATTAACTTTCATATTTGATTCTTGCTAAATTGATCTAGTTCTTCCTTCATGGCTTTCACCTAGCTCGAATATTTCAATGCTTCCTCTACCTTTTGGGGCTCTATTTGAGAGATCAGAGCAATATTTGCTTTCTGTTTTATGGCAGCCCTGTTTTTTATTCCTTTGTTTGGATCCTCTACAATATATTTTTATGGATATTCAGGTTTGCTCATCCATTCATTTAGTTGGACAATTCTTGAAGTCGACTCTGTACATCGTTCAGGAGAGTTGTCGCTGACTTGTTCAGTCGACTCAATCACGTATGCGGGATTAGTTGACTACTGCGATATTCCTTTATCGTGAACTTCTTGAGTTTGATCTTCGTCACCTGCACTAGTTCATTTCTCGACCAGGGGATTATTTTCATCGAATATAACATGAATAGATTCTCATACACATAAAGTATGTTTATTAAAAACTTTAAATGATCTGCTATTTACTCAGTAACCAAGAAAAATATCTTCATCGCTTCTTGGATCAAATTTTCCAAGATTATCCTTACCATTGTTATGAATGAAGCAGTTAGTTCAAAATGGATGAAAATAACTGATATCTTGATGTTTACCTTTCCAGAGTTCATAGGGAGTCTTTTTCAGAATAGACCTTATGAGACATCAGCTGAGAATGTGACATGCAGTACTCACTCCTTCAGCCCAAAAATAATTTGGGAGTGAATGTTCCAACAACATGGTTGTTGCCATGTACGGAAGCACTATGTACTTTCTTTTCACAGCTTTGTTTTGCTGTGGTAAGCATGGAGCGAAGAAATTGTGAGTGTAGCCTTGATCGTAACAGAAGTATTCAAATGCTTTACTTTTAAAATCGCCTCCATGATCTCTTTGGATTTATGAGATCAGATAGCCCTTTTTGCTTTCAATCCTTTTGCAATAAACTTCAAAATTTCTTAAGGCTTCATCTTTATGAGACAAAAAAATAAACCAGGTGAAACGTGAAAAGTTATCAACAATAACAAAAGCATATTTCTTGCCTCCTATGCTTGTTGTTCTAGTAAGTCCAAATAAATCTATATGAAGTAATTGTAATGGTTTTGAATTATACACCATGTCTTTATTTTTGAAAGAGTTTCTAGTTTGCTTACCCATCTGACATGCATCACAAATATGAGATGTAGAGAAATTCAGTTTGGGTAATCCAATAACTAAAGTATGTTTGGATAATTTTTCAATCAAATGCATGCTGGCATGACATAGTCTTTTGTGCGAAAACCAGGGATCATCAGATATAGAAGTTAGGCAAATGTGATCATTTATATTTTCCAAACCATCAAGTATGTAAACATTTCCGTACCTTTTTCCAGGAAGAACTATTTTACCTAATTCGTCTTCGATGGCACAACATGTTCTCTTAAATTTTACCTCATATCCTGAGTCACATAGTTGACTTATACTGAGAACATTGTAGTTTAGTCCATCAACAAGATATACTTCAGTAATGTCACAATTGTTGTTAAAGGGAATAGTTTCAGTGCCAACTATTTTGCTTCTTGAATCATCTCTAAATTCGACGCTTCCTCCAACAATCTTTTTGACCTCCTTGAAAAGATTTTTGTCTCCGATCATGTGACTTGAACATGCACTATCTAGATACTATTTTTCTTTGTGTCTTACTCTGTTGTGTTCCTGCAATACAGAATTATCACTTTATTTTAGGTATCCAAGGTTGCTTGGGTCCTGGTGAGTTAGTATTACTTGGTTCAGAATTTATAGTTTTCCAAACCCATCCAAACGTATGAGATTTACGAAAGTGAAAACCAGAGTATTTATGCCCACTTTTATTACAGTAATGACTTTTAGCCCCAGACCAGTTTTCAGGTCGTCCATAAGTGTTTGAACTAGCTATCATGAGATTAGCTGATTCCTTTCCAGATGACTTGTAAGTCAACTGGTCCAACCGACTGGTCGATTTAGCTCTAATTGGTTCTTTTCCAGTTGACTTGTAGGTTGCTGATTTGACCTAACAGAATGTTGACTAGTGGATTTGCACAAGCTGTTAAGCTGCATTTGCAATTCCGCAAAATCCTCTTGAAGTACATCCTTTTAAATTTCACATACTTCATATTTGAGTTTCCAGTCCTTGATTTCCCTAGTGAGTCTCTTAAGGACATTCATCATTTTTGAGACTCTTTTAAGGTTGAATCAAGTATATCATACAATTCATTATATCATTCACAGTCAAATGATCTTACCTCGCTAGTTTTTCCTTTTGCCATATAACATTTTTCATTGTCTGAATTATCTTCATCTGTCCAGCATCCTGAAGTTTTGTTGATCTCATTTCCTAGAATTGTCATGAAGCAGAGATTTGCTATTTCTTCATGGTCTGAGTCATCCACATTGCTCCAGCTTCCAAATGATTTGTTCTTGTTAAACCTTCTAAAGATCTTCCTTTTTAGTTCTGGACACTCCCCTTGGATGTGCCCAAAAAAATCACATTCGTAGCATATTCCATCATTCTTCTCTTGTTCATTGTATTGCCTAAATCTTCTTGGTGGAAATATTCCTTTCTTTGTATTTCTATATATTGTCATTAGTGCATCGATGTATCTAGAAATCATAGAAATTTCTTCTTGTAAGGCTTCAGGATCATTAATTTTATTTTCAGTAGATTCAGAAGTGGTTTTGAATGCAACAATTTCCTTTTTCTCCTCTTGATTTGTCGTCATCAGATGTGTTCTTTCAAAAGCAATGAGTTTCCCTCGTAGTTCATCATCTGATAGCTTGTTAAGATCTTGAGATTCCAGAGTGACAACTTCAGTCTTCCAAGTGGTTGGTAGACTTCTAAGAATTTTCCTAACCTGATCGCCATTGGTGTATGGTTTGCCAAAAGCTTTTAAGTCGATGAGTAACTTACTGAACCGGGCAAACATTTCTTCAATAGATTCTCCTTCCTTCATTGAGAATAATTCATAGTTATGAACTAGCATATTGATGTGAGTTTCCTTTACCTTTTTGCTATCTTCATAGGTAACCTCAAGTTTGTCCCATATCTCTTTTGTTGTGTTACAGCTAGATATTTTCTCATATTCTTCACTACTTATCGCATTGTGAAGTAGAATTCTTGCCTTGTGGTTTATTTGGACAGCTTTCAGTTGTTCCTTTGTGTGTGAGTCTATATCATCAGGGTCAGTAAGTGGTGGATTGCTGGCAAGCTGTGGGTAGTTTCCCTTCTTGATAACTCTATATACTTTGACATTGTTTGCCTTGTTGAAGATTTCCATTCGGATTTTCCAGTGGGAGAAATATTGTCTATTGAATCAAGGTGGCCTTACTTGTGAAGTTCCTTCCTGAAAGAGAGCTCCTATGATAACCTGATTTGCCATGATCTTTTTCTCACAAGCTGTTAAGCAGAAAACAAAAATGTGAACTAAGCTCTAATTCTAATTGAATGTACAAGAAGGGGGTGAATTGTCACTAATTAAAATTGATCGTTAATGAGTTGACATAAAACTTTAATAGTCGACTAAATATGGCAATCTTGCAGATATACAATGCTTCAGCAGTTATGTGCCCTCTTTCTATCCCTGACTTATTACACAGCAAATCTATGTAGGCTACTATACGTGTTTGCAGTAAAATGAAAAGTGTTATTTTGGTTCGATCAAAGTATATCTAAGGATGGTGTTACATAGTACATTTATACAAAGACGAATGGTGAAGGCTTGTCAACCCAAGGGTTTTGATCTTTGAAGAATTGATTCTTTCCAACAATAAAAAACTATCCATTGCTTCTCTTGATATCTTTTCCTTCGGCAGACAGCGGAATCAACAAGATTTCTCCTTGGTTGTTGGACCTTCCAAACATGACCACTGACCGGATCTTCTAGCCTTTATTATTCTTCCGTGATTTTTCCAATCAGATATCACTTCGAATCTTCACTTCATTATGGCTAATTTGATTCCCCAGATTCACGGAGCTTATCCGGATTTGCTGATGTAGATTTGTAGCTTCTCTTGTACACCCTGTGTTATATATGTGGCTTCCCTTGTGAGTGATTTCCTTCCTTGTTCGACACAGCCATTTCACTAGTTTTTCTTTACTTCTCTGAACTTCTGAAAGCTTATTATATTAAGACATTTGGAATCACCTTCATAATTTTGATTATAAAAATATATGCGTACAAGAAAATATCCTACCTTCTGTGAGTACTTACATATGATTGGAGATAGAATAGAAAAGCTTAATGAACATGGAAAAATTGTAGTTCAAAAATCTTTCCTCATTCTATTTACTAATACGAAAGAGTCATTACATATTCTGTTCAAAACTATATATCCCAATTTAGATGCACTCATTTATGATACCTCTTTAGTTACATTTCGTGCTATCTTAATGTCCAAAAATGATTTTGTGAAGTAAGTTAATCAGATTTTCATAGATAAGTTTCCTAAAACTACAATGAAATTCATAGGAATTGACAAAACTGTATAGCCAAAAGATCAAAGTCAATTTGAAGATTTTTTAAGCCTGCTAGTCTACCTCCATACAAGTTAGTTCTAAAACAAAATTATCCAGTTATGCTACAGCGCAATTTAAATCCTTCCGAAGGTCTATGTAACTGTACCATCTTAATTTGTAATGATTCCTGATATCATGTTATTAGCGCTAAAATTGCAATTGGTGACTTTAAAGGCAAACATGTTTTCAGTCCTCGAATACCATTATTATATTCACAAGATGAAAAGCTACCTATTTCATTTAAGATAACACAATTTCCAATTTGATTATATTTTGAAATAACTATAAACAAATTTCAGGGTCAAACACTAGATTTTGTAAGAATTTATTTATGTGAACCTGTCTTTTCGTACAACCAACTTTAAGTTGCTTTATCAAGACCAACAAACTCAAATAGTGTAATGATTTTATACCACCAACAGTAGATAATCATGATGACCATTCTACTTACAATATAGTCTATTGTGAAATTATCAAAAAGGCATTCTCCTATGTTTTTTGATTGGCTCGAAAAAAGATATTATTATGTAAGTAATTACTTGTATTTTGTTTTTGTTATTTTATCGTGTACTCATTATTAATCATTTTTCATATTGCCCGCAACAATGGCAGAGAAACCTTGTATTTGTGCAATCACACTGATACACCAAATTGGACGTGTAAGGTGTAAGTTGTAGATATATGTCGACCACGAGAGAGTCCAGAGAGAAAGATAAAGTATTTGAACATGATCTTCCAAGATGAACTTGTATGCAAGTTTTCCAAATTTATTTTGCTTCTCTCTATGGTGTTTGAGTTATTTCTGCATAACTTATTCATTTGTTTCACTTTCTTTGTTGGCTATTGTTATATGGGTATGTGTAGTTTATACTTTTTTTTAGGTACCGTTTTGTTTTTTTCTTTTACGCACCTTCTTGTTTACTTATACATGCACAACAAAGATTTTTTTTAATTTTCCCGTTGGATCCTTGAAAAATAAATGTGTACATGAATAACTTTTCAATGTTAGCTACAAATCTGCCTATATTTTCCTTTTTTTTCATAATGAAGCTTAATTCTTTTTGCCATCTTCAATGATTAGATGCTTCTTTGACAAAGTATTTCATGATATTCCTGAACCAAAAAAGAATTTTTACCTATCCATAAATATGTAATATTTTGTTGCGAATAAAGAGATTGTAAAAGTCCCCAATTTAAGATATATTCTGTCTCAGATAAATTTTCAGCTTACATTTTCCTTATCCAAAAGGAAACAAGATAATGGGTAGCATACACTCAGCCTTACTTTATTTGTTAAATATCTTTAAACTAATTGCTTACATTTTCTATATACAAGTCTTCCACAATTTCTTTGTTGGTTGCTTACAAGAAGACCAAATCAAAGCAATCATTTAGAGTGATGACATCAGTATTCAGACTATTTCATACCTACTTGATAACGGGTGCACGCATACAACTACCAAATTTGAGATATGAAAAACCGTTGCATACGTTTGAGTGGTTTATCGACAAAAAGACCATAATTGGTCCAACTAAAAAAGACAAACCAGATGAAGAAGAGTTGCCGCCACCCACTAAACACACTATGATGTCCTTTAGAAACTGTTGAGTTGTCCTATATCGGAACTATTTGAGATCCTTGATCTCCTTATATAGCTTGGGCTATCCTTACCTCATAAGCTAGTTTTTGATATTGAGTTACGCCCAATGTCCTTTCTTATCATGGTATCAGAGGCAGACCTATCCCAATTATTATTATTGATGTTGGGTGCTCCCATTTATGTTTTCCATGCTCTAGAGGCCTGGGCGTGAGGGGGATTTTGAGTTGTCCCACATCGAAGGGATTTGAAGTCCTTGGTCTCCTTATATGACTTGAGCAATTCTCACCTCACAAGCTAGATTTTAAGGTTGAGTTAGGCCAATGCCTCTCGATCTATCAAGAATCCAACTAAGAACATACAACACAGTATGAAAATTTTATTCTTTAATCAACGAACAAGTAATTTAATAGAACTTGTGAATTTACTATTTTATACATTAACTTTGATAAAGCATTCTATCAATATATGTGCTTGCAATTGCTGTCAAGATATGTCGCAAGTCTGTAGAAATGATTGTAAGAACTTATCGTCATTGATACTCGGTAGGTCTATTAGCCAAGTCTTAAGATTTTCAGACACTTCTGTATACTTGTTATCTAATTATATAAAAATTACTATAAATATTTGTCCTTTCCATTTACACAGGACGCAAACTTTCACATTCACAATATGGGAAGAAGGTATTATCGAAGATGAGGGAAAGAAACTCCTTGGGCAATTACAAGAGTATCCCATTATTCTTGCGAGACGTATTGGGGTATAGAAATACAATGTTAAAATCAGAAATATTTCATCTTAGACTCCTTCAACTCTTCATAGACTCCTAGTGATGGATGTCGGTCTCTGGGTGAAGAGGAAGGGGATGGGCGCTCGGGGACAACCGCGGATTAGATGGGGTGCTTTGACTAAGGAGAAAGCACAGGAGTTAGAAAGGAGGTTAGTTGAGGGCGGAGCTTGGAGAAGTTCTGGGGAAGCGGACGCTATGTGGACAGTGACGGCGAACGTGGCTAGGGGGGTAGCACGGGACGTGCTCGGGGTAGCCAAGGGATATTCAGGCAGACATCAGGGTGATTGGTGGTGGAACGATGTAGTCAAAGGAAAAGTGGAGGTGAAGAAGGCGGCGTTCGCTAGGTTGGCAGGGAGCACAAGCGAGGAAGAACGGAGAGCGAACAGGGTGATCTACAAGGTGGCGAGGCAAGAAGCAAAGATGGCAGTCACGGAAGCTAAAGACGCGACGTTCAGTCGCATATACGAGGAACTAGGTGAGAGAGGCGGGGATAAGAAGTTATTTCGGCTAGCTAAAGCAAGGGAAAGGAAGGTTCGTGATCTAGACCAAGTTAGGTGTATCAAGGGCGAGGATGGTAGAGTTCTGATGGGGGAATCCCAAATCAAACAGAGGTGGCAGGCGTACTTTCGGGACTTACTTAACGAGGAGGGGGATCGTAACATAGAGCTAGGGAGCTGGGGCATTCATAGCAACATAGAGACCTTGGGTACTGCAGGCGCATTAGGGTGGAGGAGGTCATGGGGGCTTTGCGTAGGATGAGTAGGGGTCGAGCGACCTGGCCTGACGAGATTCCGGTGGAGTTCCGGAAGTGCATGGGTAAGTCAGGAGGGGAGTGGCTCTCAAGGTTGTTCAATGCGATCTTCAGGACCAAATGGATGCCGGATGAGTGGAGGTGGAGTACAGTGGTGCCCTTGTACAAGAACAAAGGGGACATCCAGTGCTGCAACAAATATAGGGGTATCAAATTAATAAGTCATACGATGAAGGTTTGGGAGAGGGTGATTGAGGCGCGGGTGAGGGAGGTGACATCTATATCTGGGAACCAGTTCGGTTTCATGCCGGGCCGCTCCACTACAGAGGCTATCCACCTTGTCAGGCGAATAGCCGAGCAATTCAGGGATAAGAAGAAGGACCTTCACATGGTGCTTATCGACTTGGAGAAGGCGTATGACAAGGTCCCAAGGGAGGTGCTTGGAGGCGAAGAGCGTGCCGGAAGCATACATCAGAGTAATCAAGGACATGTACAATGGAGCTAAGACTAGGGTTAGGACGGTGGGTGGCGAATCAGACCATTTTCCAGTGGTCATGAGGCTCCATCAAGGATCGGCGCTGAGCCCCCTCTTGTTTGCCTTAGTGATAGATGCTCTAACCCGACATATTCAAGGGGATGTGCCTTGGTGTATGCTATTTGCTGATGACATAGCATTGATAGATGAGACGAGGGTCGGTGTTAATGAAAGGTTAGAGGTATGGAGACAGACTCTCGAATCTAAAGGTTTCAAAATAAGCAGATCTAAGACAGAGTACCTGGAGTGCAAGTTTAGCGCCGAGCCGAGCAAAGTAGGCATGGACGTGATGATTGGTTCTCAGGCCATCGCCAAGAGGGACAGTGTCCGATATCTTGGGTCTGTGATTCAAGGGGACGGAGAGATTGACGGGGACGTCACTCATCGTATAGGAGCGGGGTGGTCAAAGTGGAGGCTTGCATCAGGAGTCCTGTGTGACAAGAAAGTTCCACACAAACTCAAGGGGAAATTCTATAGAGCCGTGGTTAGACCTGCGATGTTGTATGGGGCGGGTGCTGGCCCGTGAAGAACTCGCATGTTCAGAGAATGAAGGTTGCGGAGATGAGGATGCTTAGGTGGATGTGCGGACACACCAGGCTAGATAAGATTAAGAATGAAGTTATTCGAGAGAAGGTGGGGGTGGCCCCGGTGGATGAGAAGATGCGAGAAGCGAGGCTGAGGTGGTTCGGGCATGTGCGGAGAAGAAGTCCCGATGCCCCGGTGAGGAGCTGCAAGCGGCTGGAGATTGTTGGCGGTCGGCGAGGAAGAGGGAGGCCTAAGAAGCATTGGGGAGAGGTGATTAGGCAGGACATGACTAGAATGCAGGTTTCCGAGGACATGACCCTTGATACGAAAGTCTGGAGGTCTAGAATCAGGGTTGTAGGATAGGGGCTCCTAGAGTTTTTCTTACGCCGGGGTTGGGCGTGGGTCAGCAGAGTTACCCATAGATAATTTGTGTTTTAGCGTATGTCCCTCCTATGGCTGTTAGTTATGGTAGTTACTGTATGATATTATTGCATGCAATTGTATTTATGTTTCGTATGTTTAGATAAATATTTAAGCTACTTACGCTATTTCTGCTAGAGTTACTAATGCTTTATTATTTTTGTTTTTGTTTTTGTTTTACTGCTGTTTTTCCTTTTATCTTATGAGTCGGGGGTCGATTGGAAACAGCCTCTCTGCCCTTTCGGATAAGGGTAAGGCTTGTATACATATTACCCTCTCCAGACCCCACCTGGTAGGAGTATACTGGGTAGTTATTGTTGTTGTTCATCTTATACGAAGAACCAATGTGATATTGTAATTTCTTAATGTAATATATGCAGGCATATCAATGACAACAAGGTTTAATACAACCATACAAATTAATTCACCTTATCAACAATGTTTGCAACTACAAATGATATCACATTAATCCTCTATATATTATTCATGTTTCTTTATTATTATTAACATTCTAAGGTGTTGTCATTTTTACTTTTGGGACAGGATCGTAGAAAACAAAGAAATGCTTTCTTCTTTCACTGTGAGGAGCACAACCATATTCGGATCTCTTATTTTTTGTTCTAGTGGATGAAGAAATATTGTCAATTGTAAATATTCAATCATAGCAGGACGTCAGTATAATTTCTGTTCACATATTTTATACAATGATAAATATTTGTCCTTGCAAAGATTACTCTCACTTTGGTAACTTAGGGACACAATTTTTTCATTGAGGCAAAAATATCACTTCCAAGTGATCTCAAGTGTTTTTATGTTTTAATATATCTAAACTGTGGACAAGAAGTGAGGAGTCCAGTCAGAAGAGAAATTCATTGTATGAACTGCAATCAGTATAATATGTTGGCTTCCAGGTACTTTCTTATCTAATTTTATAGATACATCAAAAGCATAATCAGACTCTGCCCTAAACTCTTATTGACTTACACACATATACTTCAAGTGTCGATTTGATGTGAATCTTCAAGATACCTCTGGCTCAATATTTTGAATGGTTACGGGTAAAGAAGGAGAGAAACATTATCTCATACTGCAGAAGAGGTTTGTGAGCGAGCTTCAGTTAATGTACGTATTCTAAGTAATTAATTCACGCATGATCACTTCACAATTAAACTTGCAAAATAACTTAATATATTTCCTTTTTCCATAATTAATCCATGCAAATGCAAGATGTGCAAAGCAGGCTTAGTGAAAACATGCAAAAGATCGAAGAATTTTAGAGAGAGAAAGTAGAGAGAAGGGAGAGCATCGGAAGAGTCTCGAAGAGACTCAGATATTATTTCAGAGAAAATGACCCCTTAGTCTGTACAAACGACCCCTGACCCCTATATATCAAAATAACCCTTTTACAAATATAGCCTAGTTATTACAGAAACAGCCTAATTACACAAATAACCTAATTACAGAAATATACTAATTATAAAGATAGCCTAATTACACAAGTAGCCAATTAGGCTCAGATGTGACTCCCTTATTGACCCTTAATGGTCTAAGTTGGGTTTTATCATCATCGCCTACATATATCTCAACACCCCCCCTCAAGTTGAAGGGGGGAAACCACCATCAACTTGGACAAAAGAGGAGAAAGAGCAGTCCCAGATAAGGCCTTTGTCAATAGGTCAGCCAGCTGCCGAGAAGTGGGAACATGGGAAAGCTTGAGAAAGCGAGTATGTAACAGATTTCGAACGTAGTGACAATCCACCTCAATATGCTTAGTACGTTCATGGAAAACTGGATTATTAGCAATGTGAACAGCAGCCTGACTATCACAAAAGACAGAAATAGGAGAAGGAACAGATACCCCAAGGTCATCAAGTAAACGAGAGAGCCAAGTTAATTCAGCTGTAACCTTGCTTAGAGCCCTGTATTCAGCTTCAACAGAAGAAAGAGAGACAATTGGTTGCTTTTTCGACTTCCAACTTATTAAACTACCTCCCAACAAAACACAAAAACAGTAACAGACCGTCTAGTATCAGGACAAGTTGCCCAATCACTGTCAGAGTATCCAGTCACAGAATAATCAGCAATATCAGAGTAAAATAGACCCAAAGAAGGAGTGCCTTTAAGATAACTTAAAACATGCATAGCAGCACACATATGGGGAACCCTTGGGCATTTAAGATATTGACTCAGATGTTGCACAGCAAAGCATATATCAGGTCGAGTATGAGTTAAGAACAATAATTTGCCAACAAGACTCCTGAACTAGTCAGGAGCAGGCAGAATATCACCAGAATCAGCATGTAATTTGATAGAAATGTCCAGAGGAGAAACAACAGGGGAAACAGATACACAGTCAAAAGCATGCAGCAAATCAGTAACATACTTATGCTGATTCAGATGTATCCCACCAGGGACATGTTTTACCTCAAGACCCAAAAAATAATGCAATGACCCCAAATCCTTGATTTTGAATGTATCATCCAAGAAGACTTTTAAGGCAGCAATCTCATCACAGTCATGCCCAGTTACTATAATGTCATCAACATACACGGCAACCACAACAAGGGAGTCAGGAGTACCTTTTAAGAATAAAGAGTAATCATTCAAAGAGTGTCTATAACCCCTGGAATGAAGAGCAGATGACAGCTTAGCATACCATTGCCTGGAGGCCTGCCTAAGCCCATATAAAGATTTCTTTAGTTTGCAAACAAAAGAAAGAGAAGAAGAAGAAGAAGAAGAAGAAGAAGCAGAATCAGATACCACCAAACCTGGAGGAAGTTTCATGTAAACTTCCTCATCCAAATCACCATGAAGGGATGCATTGTTAACATCAAGCTAAAACAATGGCCAGTGGTTCTTAACAGCCACAGCAATAATGCATTTCACTGAAGTCATCTTAACAATAGGAGAAAATGTGTCTGTAAAATCCACACCCTCAACTTGTGTATCACCTCTAATAACCAACCTTGCCTTATATCTTTCAATAGTACCATCAGATTTATATTTGATTTTGTAAACCCACTTACAGCCAATAGGTTTCTTACTTGGAGGAGGATGCACAATGTCCCAAGTGTGGTTAGAATCCAGTGCATCAAATTCCTTTCTCATGGCATCCTGCCAAGCTGGGACAGATGCAGCTTGAGAGTAATACATGGGTTCAGATTCCAAATTGGAGGAAGAAGAACCAGAAAAGGCTGGAAGTTGGTAAACATAATCCTTGAGGTAGGAAGGAGGGTGGTGTTGTCTATTAGATTTTCTGGGTATGGTAACAGGCTGAGAGACAGGCAAATCAGGAAGAGAAATAGTAGGATTGAAAGAAGGAGAAGTAATGGATAGAGGGGAGGCATGAGTGGAAATAGCAGGAGAAGGAATAGTAGGAGAAGAAGAGGGAGAATCACTGAAAGTAGGTAATGTAAAAGTTTGTTCAAGGATTTCATCAGAGAAGGGAATAGGTGGAGGAGGTGAAGAAGATGGAGGTGCTGTTTTAAAAGGAAAATGAGTTTCATGGAAGACAACATCTCTAGATACAAAGCATTTCTTAGAATTCAAATCATACAATTTGTAACCTTTCTTACCAAAAGGATAACCTAGAAATACACAAGAGTGAGCCCTAGACTTTAGCTTATCCCTTTGAGGGATAGGGACAGCAGCATATGCTAAGCAACCAAAAGCCCTCAAGTGAGAGTAGGATGGAGGAGAACCATGTAAAATTTCATGAGGTGATTTATGGTGAAGAACTCTGGATGGTAATCTATTAATGAGGTAAGTTGCAGTTAACAAGCAATCACCCCAAAATGATAAAGGCAAACCAGACTGGAAAAGAAGGGCTCTACAAGTTTCAAGTAAAGATCTATGCTTTCTTTCAACAACCCCATTCTGTTGAGGGGAATGAGGACAAGTGGTTAGATGTACAATCCCAAGCTTACTAAAAAGGAAATCCCTTCTGCACTGGAACCCAGTTCCAGGGCATTATCACTCCTGACAACCTGGACCATGGAATTAAACTGAGTTTGAACATAGGAGATAAAAGATTTAAGTAAAGGGAAGGCATTACTTTTAGAACCCATCAAATGTGTCCAGGTGGCCCTAGAAAAATCATCAACTATGGTGAGAAAGTATTTACTGCCAAAGGAAGTAGAAGTATGATAAGGACCCCAAGTATCTACATGTATCAATTGAAAGGATCTATTAGTGCTAATGCTGCTATCAGGGAAAGGCAATCTGGTTTGTTTTGCCATAGGACAAATAGAACAAGGAAAAGGTTGTTTAGCAGCAAAAGAAAAAGGTAAACCAGAAATATGTTTCATATTAGCAAAAGAAGTGTGTGCTAATCTCAAATGCCAAATATAGTTCATATCAGCAGTAGCAGCATTATTACAACTGGAAGAGTGTACGATTTAGCTAAAATGTTTGCTATCAGAAACAACATCATCATTACAAACATTAGAAACACTATGCTCAGAAGTGGAAGAGGACTTGGAAGAGGCAGAAGAGGAAGGAGGTGACCAAGAATACTTGTATAAACCAGCCTCCTCTTTACCAAGATCCAGAAGCCTCTTCAGAGAAAGGTCCTGTAACAGGTAAAGGAGACATTAAGTTGGGGTGAACAGAACCAAACAATTCAATTGTTTCATCAATTTATGAACAGAAATCAAATTATGTTTGAAGGAAGGAACTAAGAGTACATTGTGAAGAGTAAGAGAAGAAGTCAATGCAAATGATCCTGTACAGGTGACTTTTACTTTGTAACCATTAGGAAGGGTAACAAGGTAGGGGACATTTAAGGGTATAATATCAAAAAGTAGATTTTTGTCATAAGTCATATGGTTAGAAGCCCCTGAATCAATGATCCAGGTAACAGAATTAATGTTTGTAAGCATGCACAACTTGGAATCAGAAACAAGACTCTCAGACAGCATAGTACCAGCAAAATTAGCAGAACACATGGGAGCAGGAGCTTGATCACTGGAATCCTTTGAAAGAGTCTGTTGAATCAAACTTATAATTTGATCACATTGCTGTCTGCTCAACCCTGGTATCACAGGTTGACTTGCAATAGGATCCCCAAGAGGAACAGACAAATTAGAATTCCCATTATCATCAGACACACAATCAGGACCAGTAGAAACATGAGCAGCTGCAGATTTCCTTCCCTTGATGTAATTATTATTTTGAGGAAAACCATGGAGCTTGTAACACTTATCAATTAAGTGTCCAGACTTCTTGCAATATCTGCAGAATAGGTTTCCTCTATTTTGTTCAAAGTTGACTCTGGGTTTGAAATTAGAACCAGACAATTTGCCTTGGTTGAACCCAGCAGGCTGCTTGTCAATATTGGCATTGAAAGACATAGAATCTGGACTGATATGAGAGACAGACTTAACTTGTCTCTGTTTTTCATCATTAAGAACAATGTTATAAACACTGTCAAGGGAAGGAAACTTCTGCATCATCAACAAATTACTCCTAACTCCCAAATATGTTTCATTCAATCCCATAAGGAACTGATAAATCTTGTTTTCATCATCTTCCTCGATTATACCATTCTTGGCTGCACAAGTACACCTCTGTCCATGGTTTGGGCACATTGTGCCCAATTCATCCCACAAACTTTTGAGTTTGTTAAAATATGAGGCTATATCAAGGGAGCCTTGGGATGTTTGAGAAAGTTCTCTTTTAAGTTCAAAAATTTTACTCTTATTGGGGACACCATATCTGTTTTCAAGATGAGACCACATGCTTTGAGCAGTATCTGAATATTGAACACTATCAGCAATTTGGGATGACAAAGAAGAAGTTAACCATGACATAACCAACATATTACATCTATCCCACAACCTCTGTTGGGACACGTTAGTACTAGGTCGAGAAAAGGAACCATCAATGAAGCAAATTTTATTCTTAGCAGACAAAGCCATAATCATCTTTCGTTTCCAACCTCCATAACCACTACCCGAGAAGGGAGTGGGAACAAGACATGCACCAGGTACATCAGAAGAATTTACAAACAAAGGGTTGGAAGGGTCTATAGAACCAGAGTTACTACTAGAACCACCACCATTCGTGTTAGAAGCCATGCTCAAATGAATTAAATCGTTCACAAATATCACCAAAAATCAGTATTCACAGCTCAAACAATCAGTACTCACAAATAGAATCAAACAATCACACACAACCAAAGAATCACAACCAAAAGATAGGAACAATGTTACCGCCTTCTTCGCAACCGGAGAAGATCGGCCTTTAACAACAGATAAAACCCTAGGTATGAACCCTAGGAAAAACCGTCAAAGTTTTGCCGGAGATACCGTCAACGATGTCGGAGCAAAACCGATAACACCCAAAACATCAGCAAAAATGAGTATCAAACCACCGGATGGCAGTCAAACGACCGATTTGACCACCAGAAACCCTAGAGGTTGAAAACTCACCGAAATATCTCCAAAAATTTCACAACAATCGATTGAACCATTCAAGAGACGAAGAACAGTCACAGATCGTGAAGATAAAGGCTCGGAAGAACCCTAATGGGAGTCAAAACCATCACCGACCTTTCGATCTCAGAAAACCCCAAAAATCTCATCAGAGAATGGTTCAAATGAACTACTGATTCACACAAAAGTATCATCAGATCATTATACAGGCTCTGATACCATGAAAACATGCAAAAGATCGAAGAATTTTAGAGAGAGAAAGTAGAGAGAAGGGAGAGCATCGGAAGAGTCTCGAAGAGACTCAGATATTATTTCAGAGAAAATGACCCCTCAGTCTGTACAAACGACCCCTGACCCCTATATATCAAAATAACCCTTTTACAAATATAGCCTAGTTATTACAGAAACAGCCTAATTACACAAATAACCTAATTACAGAAATATACTAATTACAAAGATAGCCTAATTAGCCTAAGTAGCCTATTAGGCTCAGATGTGACTCCCTTATTGACCCTTAATGGTCTAAGTTGGGTTTTATCATCATCGCCTACATATATCTCAACACTTAGTCAAAAACTGTTCAAAATTCAAGTGAAAAAAGCATTCGCACGCAATTCAGGAGCAACATTTGGAAAATTGTATATTGTATCATGCGTTGAAAAAGAAAATATCATCAATTATCTCCCTTCACAAACCACAACAGATAGGCATCAAGAGAAAGAAAGAAGATTTGTCTTCCTCTAATGGAGAAATAGAGCTAGCTGTAGAGAGTTTTGGGAGAATTGATTTTCTCGTATTGCTCACAAAAGTATATATAGAGTACATATAGGTATTAAATCCTACTAACTATTGGACTGTACAATAATGAAAGAAATCAAATCCTACCAACAATAGGACTGTACAATAATGAAAGAATATTCTACCAATAATAAAAAGATACACACAATATATTCTAATATGGCCCCTCAAGATGGAGGGCCGGAGGACACGCCAATATTGGACATCAGCAGAAGAAGCTGAGGACGAGATAAGTGCTTGGTGAGAGCATCAGCAAGCTGATCAGCAGAGGATACATGAGCAACACGAAGAAACCCATTCCGAACCAATTGACGAACAAAGTGATAATCAATGGAGATGTGTTTCATGCGCGAATGAAACACAGGGTTGGCACAGAGGTAAGTGGCGCCAATGTTGTTGTTGTAAATGACAGGAGCAGCCGGAAGAGGGACATGAAGCTCGCGTAGCAGTGAATGAAGCCAACGGACTTCAGCGGCAGCAGAAGCAATGGCACGATATTCAGCCTCAATAGAAGATCGTGCAATGGAACGCTGCTTTTTGAAGATCCAAGAAATAGGATTAGGCCCCAGAAAGACAACATAGGCACCAATTGAGGAGCGGTCATCACAGTTTCCACCCCAATCAGCATCAGAGAAACAATGTAGAGGTATAGCAGATGAAGGACGCAGCCAGACTCCGAAGTCCTGCATCCTATTCAGATACCGGAAGAGACGCTTAACTGCACCCCAATGAGTGACAGTAGGAGCGTTCATGAACTGTGAGAGTTTATTCACCGCAAAGGAGATATCAGGACGAGTGAAGCAGAGATACTAGAGGCCCCCAAGGGCCTGTCGATAGGCGGATGCGTCGGCAGGAGCCGAGCCGTCGGCCAGATGAAGGCGGGTGGACGCCGCTGTTGGCGTCTGAACAGGGTTGGATTCCAGCATATTATGACGAGTCAAAAGATCAACAGCATACTTACTCTGAGAGAGAAAACACCCCTTGGAGCTGTGCAGAACCTCAACACCAAGAAAGTAGCTTAGATCACCTATGTCTTCAAGAGAAAATTAAGTCCCAAGACACTCAATCACACGGTTCAAGAAGGCAGAGCCATTACCAGTCAATGTAAGATCATCAACATATACCAAAAAATAGACTGTAATACCAGAATGCTGAAAGACGAAGAGCGAAGTGTCAGAGGTAGTGTTGACGAAGCCCATGGCCAAAAGGCATTGGCGGAGCTCACTGTACCATGCCCGGGGTGCCTGTTTGAGACCATAAATAGCTTTCTATAACTTACAGACATAAGATGGATAGGCTTTGTCAACAAAACCCGGTGGTTGTGCCATATAGACATCCTCTGTAAGCCTCCCGTGGAGAAAGGCATTGTTCACATCCATTTGACGAAGAGGCCAGTCCTTGGATACATCTATACTGAGAACCAAACACACAGTTGCCGGCTTAATATTCAGTCTAAAAGTCTCCTGAAAGTCGACACATGGCCGCTGATGAAAGCCTTTCGCAACAAGTCGGGATTGAACTTATCCACAATACCGTCATACTTTTGTTTGATACGGTAAACCCACTTACAGCCCACAACATTCTGTGAAGAATCAGGAGGAACAAGATCCCAGGTGCCATTCTGTAGCAGAGCATCAAACTCCTATGACATAGCAGCGCGCCAGCGCTCATCTGACGTAGCACTAGACAAAGTCTGAGGTTCTGTAACAGCTGGAGACGATACATCAGACATACCAAACTTCTTGTTGGGCGTAGAGATGTTATTTTTGCTGTGAGTTTGCATGTGATGACCACCCTGAGAGGATGAAGGTGGCGACATAGTGGGTGTAGCGGCAGCGGAGGCCGCTGGCGGTGTCGTAAGAGGCGCAGGTGGCTCGGGCAGTGGCGCCGGGAGTGCGTCCGGTGAAGGATCGCTAGTGGGAGCGGCGGCAGGTACTAGCGGAGGCAGCGGAAGGACTTCTAGGGTGACCAGAATGGGTACGGGTGGAGACTGGAGGTTAGACAATTTGGAGAACAGGAAGATATCTTCATGGAAGGTGACATGACGCGAGACGAAGATATTAGACGTTGAGGGATCAAAGCATAGATATGCGCTTTGAGTAGATGAGTAGCCGAAGAGGACACAGGCACGAGATCTGGGTTCCATTTTGTGTGAGGTGTAGGGCCGAAGCAAAGGGAAGCATTGACAGCCGAAGACACGTAGTTTGGCAAGGTTGGGGTGCCTATGGAAGAGAGACTCAAAGGAGGAGAGCATCGAAAGATTGTCTTGGGAAGACCATTAATGAGATAGACTGCTGTGGCAAAGACATAAGGCCAGTAAATGAGATGGATAGAGGCATAATGAAGGAGAGTGAGACCAGTGTCGACAATATGACGGTGACGGCGTTCAGCGTAGCCATTGTGTTGAGGTGTATGAGGAGGTGAAGTGAGAAGTAAGATGCCATGGGAGGCAAGAAAAGTGCGTAAAGCTAGGAATTCACCCCCACTATCAGTATACAGAGTAATGATTTTAGTAGAGAAGTATTTTTCGACAATGGACTTAAAAGTGGGGAAGGTTTGTAAGACATCAGATTTACGGCGTAAAGGGAAAAACCAAACGTACTTAGAAAAATGATCAACAAAAACGACATAATATTTAAATCCTTCATTAGAAATAATTGGAGAGGTCCATACATCAGAAAAATAAGCTCCAGCGGAGCAGTAGAAGATAAACTTGACTCAGAGAAAGGTAACTTATGACACTTATGAAGCTTGCAAGAGACACAAGCAAAATCAGACACACTACTAGACGCTATACTGCTAGAAGACAATAAATGACGTAGGATTTTAGCGGACGGATGACCAAATCGAGAATGCCACAATTACGCAGGGAGCTTTTGTGTCGTGATGGCGGATGGTAGACGGAAAGCCGCCGGCCAGTAGTAGGCGTCGTTCCTACTTGGGCCGCTGACGAGTGTTTCTCACGTGCGACGATCCTTCACCTGAAAATCACTATCAGAAAAAACAACATTAACATTATTTTGACGACATAATTGAGCATTAGAGATCAAAATTTTACGAATATGTGAAACACAGAGAGCCCCAGGCAATAAAAGAGATGAATAACTGAAAAGTTGGCCAGTATGTGTAATTTTTAAACCTTCACCGTTACCAATGACCACATCATCGAAAACATTGTAAGGACTGTGAAGAGACATGTTGGCAAGATCATTGGTGATGTGATGAGTGGCACCAGAGACCAGGATCCAATCAGATGGAGAGTGACGGGCCGTGTGAGCAGCCGGATAAGATGATGCAGCGTATGCTGGTCGCGGCAGTGGTCCACTGTAAGGGGGTTGATTTGCGCCGGAAATAGGATAGGACGGACAGCGGCGCGCGAAGTGGCCAAATTCACTGCAGAGCTGGCACTTCCCATTGTACCCGCGCGATTGGCCATTTTTGGAGTAACCACCGCGGTCGGAGGATAAACCACGGCTGCCACGGCCGCGCCGCAGCCACTGAGGCGGTTGCGGTCGGACTGCTGTCGGGCGACGAAGGCAGTCGACGGAGCCAAATCAGATGCGGCGGAGGTGGCCGGCGCACGGGCAATAATCTGAGCCTCCATGCTTAACAACTTGTCATGTAATTCAACAAAAGAGATTGGAGATTTACGGGCTTGGATAGCATGAGAGAGCTCCATATACGGATCATCAAGACCATTTAGAACCTTAATGACACGATCCTCAGAGTCAACAGCAACACCCAGGAGAGATAATTCATCCACAATCACGCGAATACCGTGCAAAAAATCAGTAATAGATTTAGAACCTTTTACCGGATTATGGAGCTGTTGTTTAAGAGCCATGATACGACCACGAGAAGCAGTGTCGTATGTGCGCGCGAGGATGTCCCAGCCCTCTTTAGAGGTTTCCGCAGCGGCAATAAAGGAGATGATCGTCGGTGTGATCGACGAGATGATGGCACTGATAATAAAATTGTGCTGGCGAATCCAGTAAGGATATGCTGGATTGGGGGAAGTTACCTCCTTGTCAGCGATAGTGGCTGGGGGGCACGGCTTCGATCCGTCCAAGAAGCCGAGGAGATCGTAACCCGTAAGAAGGGTTCGAAATTGGAATTTCCACGCCAGGTAATTAGTGGAATCCAATTTAAGTGGGATCTGAGCCGATGCATTGATGGCAATCGGCTGGAGAAGATCGTTGGATGTCGTAGCGGCCATGACGCGCGAGGCAGAGGAGGCGCTGATCGACGTCGAAAGAGAGAGGGTTGTCGGTTAGTGCAGCGGTGGCGCGGCAAGACGCCGGAGAGAGGGGCTGTGGACCGAGAAGGTCGGCGGCTGCGGGCTGCCGATTAGTGCAGCGGCGGCGGCGGCGGCGCGGGTAGGGAACAATTAGGGTTTCTTTGGCGATAAGCCGCTGGCGTATGATACCATGTAGAGAGTTTTGGGAGAATTGATTTTCTCGTATTGCTCACAAATGTATATAAAGAGTACAGAGAGGTATCAAATCCTACCAACTATAGGACTGTACAATAATGAAAGAATATTCTACCAATAATAAAAAGATACACACAATATATTATAATACTAGCAACTAAACGAGATGAATTGTTCAAGCTAAAACAAAAACTGGAGCCAACGACTTCTATGAAAATGAAATGAAGGTCACTCAAAAATTTCTCTTCCTCATTCGTTGTTTGAATTATATACTACACCTCACCTTTAACAACAACCATTTTCATTTTCAACCTTTTCTTTTTCCCCCGAAAATATTTGCAGGTTAATCAACTCCTTTTTGCGATTAGTTTTGGCTACCATGAACAAAGGTAACTAAATAGAAAACCACCTCAAAGATAGTTTGCATACTCTGATGTCATGGCACCTCCTATGCATTTATCCACAAAATAGAAATAACCTGCCAGTGTTGTACAAAGCGATCACTTCACTGCTTAATGCGCAAAATGAAGAAAGAAGCGTAGCATGTTAGTTGAAGCATGCGCTTCTGCCAAAAAGCGAGAAGTACGATTGTAGCGATAAGCGACAGTAGCGAGTGTTTTAAAAAAATATGTCTTTTTTCAAACATCATTATGGAGCACAGCAAAGTTCAAGCTCATCGAGTTCAAGGTCGGGTAGGTGATTTCTTCTTCTTCTTCATTCCTAATATAGCGAAAAAATGCTTCTAAATTTTTTTTCTTCACTTTTTCTTCTTCTTCTTCATTCCTAATATAGCGAAAAAATGCTTCTAAATTTTTTTCCTTCACTTTTTCTTCTTCTTCTTTTTATTTTCGTTTCGGTCCTTAAAATCGCAGCGAAATGCTGTTTTAATTTTTTCTTACTTACTGCCAATTTTTCCGTTTTAGTCTTCCAGTTCTTCTTAGTTCTTACTGTCTTTTTCTTACTATCTGTCATTTTTCTTGCTTTAAGAAAAACGTAGCTTCTCTCTTGACGCTCTTCACAATACTGAGCTACCTACTAAAACATAGAAATTTACCAACATATGTACATATGGCAGTTCTGTAAAAATTCTAATTGGCTCCATTATATGTAAATTTATTTAAAAAAATCCTATTTATCAACAGTTGTTTTGCAGGAGAATAAATTTTGCACTGCAACTTGCTTTTCACTTTTTGTCCTACACATAAACATTTCAGTAACCACTATGTTTCACTAACCAAAGGCATGAAACAAAGGTAATCAAAATTACCTCTTGACTTTATTCTTCACTTGAACCACTTTAATAATAATAATAATTGTGCTGCTAGTTTGAGCAATACTTTTTGAGAGGATAAATTATCTAATTTCTATTCTTGAAATGAATCATTCTACAGCAGCAGAGAGGGATCCTAAAACTGCAGAATTTGTAAAGGATAAGAATTGGTTTATTATATGTAATTGCTTAATTGTTATTAAAGTGGAAATATGATTAGCATTTTCAGTTCTGATTTGAATCGTATTTTTTGTCTTATTCTTCGCAGTTGCTCCATTTGAAGTTTGATATCCTTGTGTTTCTTGCTACATGTTGATCGAAAAAGAGTTAATAATGATATTTTCATGTCTCACTATAAAGCTTCAGTAATATATATCTTAATTGTATAAGTAATAAGATATAAACACTTTGAAGGTTTGCTTATATAAGTTGAATGGTTTAGGCATCCGTTTATTCTGCTTTTTACCATCGCTGTGATATTCAAACGAGCTAATGAAAAGGGGGATTGTATTACTAGCTTGAATAAGTTAAACCACGCTTCTAGCTATATGTGACAACTCGGCCGGTTGTCTTTGGAATTTATACCCCTTTCCCCCATTAATTGCTTTTTCCCAAGTTCATTTCTTCTATTTTGGGTTGTCGGGACGTTCGGTAATAAAATTCGGAGAGTTTTGGGACATTTAGTCCCTAAATGAGAGCTTAAGTGTTGGAAAATGAACCGTAATCAGAACAGTGTGAAGAAGACCTCGGAATGGAAATTCGAAAGTTCCATTAGGTGATTTCGGGGTGGGGAGGGTGTTTGGAATATATTTTGAATGCCTGTAGCTCATTTAGGCTAAAGATGCCGAAAGTTAGAATTTTGAAGTTTTCGATTCGATAGTGAATTTGTGAACCGAGGGTCGGAATGGGATTCCGGAAGTTGTCGTAGCAACGTCATATCTTTTGGGACGTGCGTGCAAAATTTCAGGTCAATCGGACTTAGTTTGGTTAGGTTTTTTATCAAAATCAAGTTGGTTGAGTTTTGGAGTTCTTAGGTTCAAATTATTGGTTAATTCGAGTTTCTGGCATTGTGTAAGGTGGTTTAAGGATTAATACAAGTTTTAATGATGTTATGGGATATGTCTGTAGGTTTGGTTGAGGGTCTGCGGGTCTCGAGTGTTTTTCGGATGCTCGACGGGTTGCTTTTGGAAGTTAGAATGGAATTTTGCAGCAGGCTTCTGCTGTTTCCGCTTCTGGGGCTTGGGAACTGCAAAAGTGGCTTGGCAGTCGCAGGAGCAGAATGGAGTTATAGTCCAGAAACCGCAAAAGCGGTAGGCATTTCGCAGAAGCGGGATCGCTTCTACGATATAGGGGTCCGCATAAGTGGAAATGGACATCATAAGTGGGAGCCGCAGAAGCGGCATTTTCGACTGCAGAAGCGGTCCCCGGACCTCAAAAGCGGAAAACACTGTGAAGTTAAGGGTTTATATTGAGGCTTAATTTCAAAGTTTGAAAAATTAAGTTTGAGCTCGGGAAAAAGTGATTTTTAAAGAGTTTCGAAGAGAAGACTATTAGGTAACGTTTCTGTGATCCTTTTTAGTTATATTCCATCATTTTGTGGTTATATCCATCTTTAAAATTTGAATTTAGGATCAAAAATTAGATAATTTGGGTTAAACTTCTTTGGTTAAACTATTGAGTTTTGAAGGGGCATTTGACCTCCGATATGGGAGAGTTTAATATGGTTAGACTCGTGAGACTACGAGACTTCTAAAAAAGTGAAAAAATATTCGATTCTGGGACGTTGGACTGAGGGGTGTTTTGGTTATTTTACCTATTTTCGTGCGTTAGCTTTAATTTTTACAGTGGAGTTAGTTACTTGGTGCGATATTTACAATATATAATTGGTTTGAATAGATTTTGGTCATTCGGAGTCTGATACTCGTGGAAAGAGCATTGTTTCTTAGTGATTTTTGTATCGGTTCGAGGTAAGGGGCTTGTCTTTCTTTGTGTGGGGGACATCTTCCCTTAAGATATCTTGGCTGTTGTTTTGAATGCCTTGTGCGCGAGGTGACGAGCATATACTTGTGCTAAGTGTTGGAAATTCACATTACTTGACTTATTTAGGTTTTGTTCTTCACGTATTTAACTGTTACAAATGCAAATTGCACTTGTTTTAGCTTAGAAAGCACGTTAGTTAGCCTACTTGTTCTATTTGACTAAATTTGCAATACCTGTTCTTCATGAAGCATGCTAGACTTTGGATTCTACCTGTTGTCTTTGCTTAGAACTTGAATATTATTGAATTACACTGATGTGTTTTCGATCGGGACTATGGGTTCAATTCCTAGGAGATCCTTTGTTATTGGTATGATGTACTACTGGTTCAATTCTCGCGAGATCCTCTGGTATTGGTATGGTGGACTAAGGATTAAATTCCCGGGAGATCCTCCGTTATTGGTATGATGGACTATGGGTTCAATTCTCGGGAGATACTCTATTATTAGTATGATGGACTACGGAATCAATTCTTGAGAGATCCTCTGATATTGGTATGATGGACTACGGGTTTGATTACCGGAAGATCCTCAGACATTGGTAAAAATGGACTGTGGTTCAATTATTGGAGCTCCATATGGCATCCTGATATTGAGTGATACTTTGTTGTGTTTTTCTATACGTAGTTTAATTGTCGTTGACTTGCAGCTTCCATCCTATTTTATTATTTCTTTTCCTTATTATTTTCTGCCTTACATTGTTTATTACTGTTGATATGTTTATTCTCAGTTGGTCCCTGACCTTCCTCGTCACTACTCAACCGAGGTTAGGCTTTGCACTTACTGAGTACTGTTGTGGTGTACTCATGCCCTTCTGCGCCTGTTTTTCATGTGCAGATCCAGGTAGTTCTGGTCGAGCGTACTATCAGTGATACAAGAGCTATACTTGAAGTATTGAGGTATGCATCTGCCACGTACGCAGATCCGATGAGTCTCCTTCTACTCTACGTTGTAGTTAGCAGTTCCATTTCATGTATTCAGCTTTTGTAGACATTTCCATATGTTAGAGCGGTATGTTATGTTTTACCCTTACCCTGTGTTACTCGTGGGTTTTTGGCCCTTTGGGATAGTTCAAATTGGTGAAGTGTTAAAGTGTATGTGCCAGGCGACAACTATATACATAATTAATGTTTTTTTGCTTTTGGATTTCATATTTCGTAAAAGTTGTTACTTTTGCAATGTGTTAGGCTTACCTAGTTGTGAAGGCTAGATTTCGTCATGACATGTTCACAATCGATTAACTAGGGTCATGACAAGTTGGTATCAGAGCTGTAGGTTCATAGGAGTCATGGGACACAGGCTTGTTTATTAGAGTCCCGCTGATCGGTACAGAGACGTCTGTACTTATCTACAAGAGGTTATATTACTGTTTAGGAATAATCTTCATTTTATTGAATTCCTTATGATGCTATATTTTATTAACATCAATTCTAAACGTTTGTCTTCCATTCTCTCACAGATGGTGAGGACACGCACGACCCAGGACGATTAGACACCCGCACCCGTCCTACAGCCGCTAGAGTCAGGGGTCGAGGCTGGGGTCGTGGACGCACGCAGGGTGCAGCCTGGGCACCTGCGCGAGCGGTCATCGAGGTACCACCAGCGGACCCAGCTAAGACTCAGGCACCTGAAACGCCCACAGCTACCACTACTCCAGCTCTTCACGAGGTATTAGCATAGTTTATGAGCATGTATACTACGTTGCCGTAGGCAGAGTTGCTTCCCCTTCATGCAGGCATGTCCCAAGCTGCGGGAAGAGCCCAGAATCCTGCAGTCTGCACTCCAGAGCAGAGGGTGCATATGGGACAGATTCCAGATATTATCCCTATCCATCTTGCAGTACCGGTTCAGCTCGAGGATGGGCACCGGCTTCGGACAATAAGCAGTGTAGATTGGAGAGGTTCAAGAAGTATGACCCTCATATTTTCAGCGGACTAGCTACAGATGATTCTTTTGGGTTTTTGGAAGATTTCCATCGTATCTTTCGCACCATGGGTATTATTGCCTCGAGTGAAGCTTCTTTTGTAGCTTTCTAGCTTCGGGGAGCCACTTATGACTAGTAGTGCACCTTTGAGTTAGACAGTCCGGACGAGGCTGCCTCCCTAACTTGGACTTAGTTTGCAGATATATTTCAGATGAGAGTTTGTTCCCCAGAGCCTCCAAGATGCATGGTGCGCAGAGTTTGAGCATTTGCGCCAGGGTCATATGACTGTCTCTGAGTATGTCATCCGCTATACTAGGTTGGCCCGGCATGCACCAGCATTGGTGGCTACTGTTTGTGAGAGGGTTCACCAGTTTATCGAGGGCCTTATTCCTTCCATTAGTGCACCTCCTGTACTGGGTACTCCCAGAGGTCAGTCTAGCAGGGGTGGGCCCAGTCAGTCATAGCCACCGCGCCCTCCCAGAGCTTGTTATGAGTGTGGGGATACCCGCCACCTTGTTAAAGACTGACCCAGACATGGTAGGGTTGTGACTTCTCAGAATCCAAAGCCTCAGCATGCTCCACAGGGTCAGCAGGCAATTGTTCCAGCTCCAGCCACCACTCCACCTGCCCATCCAGCCAAGTGTAGGGATCGTGGAGATAGAGGTCGCCCTCGAGGGAGGTGCCGGGACAGATTTTATGTTATTCCTGATCGTGCCGCCGTTATCGCCTCCAATTCTATTATCACGGGTATTATATTGGTTAGTCACAGAGAGGCATCGATTCTATTCGATCCATGCACTACTTATTCCTACATGTCATCTTATTTTGCTCCATTTGGGTACTGCCCGAGAGACCTTGAGCTCTCCTGTTTATGTTTCTACTCCCGTGGGAGATTCCCTTATTGCGGACCGCGTATATCAGTCATGTTTGGCTACTATTTGTGGTTTTGAGACCCGGGAAGATCTTTCATTACTTGATATGATTGATTTCGATATTATCTTGGGCATGGACCGGTTGTCGCCTCAGTATGCTATTCTTGATTATCACGCTAGGACCGTGGCGCTGGCTACGCCAGGTATTTCGCGTATTGAGAGGAGTGGTACTTTTGACAACACTCCCAGCAGAGTTATATCTTCTCCAAAAGCTCAGCGTATTATTGAGAAGGGGTGCACCGCATATTTAGCTTATGTGAGAGATGTTAGTGTTGATACCTCTCTGTTGACTCTGTCCCGGTAGTACGGAACTTCCCCGCTATGTTTCCAGCTGATCTTCCAGTCATGCCACCCGATCGGGACAGTGATTTTGGTATTGATTTGTTGTCGGGCACTCATCCCATATCCATTCCTCCTTACAGAGTTGAAGGATCAGTTACAGGAATTGCTTGATAAGGGTTTTATTTGACCCTGTTTTTACCATGGGGTGCTCCTGTCTTGTTTGTAAAGAAGAATGATGGTTTTATGCGCATTATATCGATTATCGTCAGTTGAACAAGTTAATAGTGAAGAACCAATATCCTTTGCCTGCTATAGATGATCTATTTGACCAGCTTCAGGGGGCACAACTAATTTCTAAGATTGATTTGCGCTCAAGTTATCACCAGCTAAAGATTGGGGAGCCGGATCTCCCGAAAACTGCTTTCAGGACTCACTATGGTCATTATGAGTTCTTTGTCATGTCATTTGTGCTGACCAACGCCCCAACAGCCTTTATGCATTTGATGCACAATGTATTCAGTCCCTGTCTCGACTCGTTTGTCATTGTTTTCATAGATGATTCTTGTATACTCCCCGAGTCGGGAATATCATGAGCAGCACCTGAGGATAGTGCTTCAGACCCTAAGGGAAAAGAAATTATATGCAAAGTTCTCTAAATGCGAGTTTTGGTTGAGTTATGTGGCATTCCAAGGCCACGTGGTATCGAGTGAGGACATTCGGGTAGATCCGAAAGAGGTGGAGGTTGTGCAGAGTAGGCCCAGGACCTCCTCAGTTACAGAGATCCGCAGCTTCCTTGGCCTGGCGGGGTATTACCTTCATTTTGTGGATGGGTTCTCATCGATTGCAGCCCCTATGACTAGATTGACCCAGAAGGGTGCTCCTTTTCAGTGGACAGACGAGTGTGAGGCAAGCTTCCAGAAGCTCAAGAAGGCTTTGACATCAGCCCCTATTCTTATTTTGCCTATTGGTTAGGGGTCCTATTCTGTTTATTGTGTGGCCTCATGATTCGGACTTGGAGCGGTGTTGATGCATGACGGTATGGTGACTGCTTACGCGTCTAGATAGTTGAAGGTACATGAAAAGAACTATCATATCCATGACCTTGAGTTAGCTACTTTTGTTCATGCCTTGAAAATCTGGCGTCATTACTTAGATGGAGTGCCTTGTGAGATTTATACGGATCATCGGAGTCTACAACACTTGCTCAAGTAGAAGGATCTGAGCCTGCGCCAGAGGAGATGGTTGGAGCTACTGAAGGATTATTATATTACTATTCTTTATCACCCGGGCAAGGCTAATATGGTAGTCGATGCCTTGAGTCGCCAAGTGGAGAGTTTGGGGAGTTTGTCATATTTACCAGCTTCTGAGAGACATATGGCGATAGATGTTCAGGCCTTAGCCAGATAGTTCGTGAGATTGGACCTTTCGGTGCCCAATCCGGTTCTAGCATGTGTCGTTTCACGGTCTTTATTACTTGATCGTATCAGGAAGCGGCAGTATGATGACCCTCAATTTCTTGTCCTCAGGGACAGAGTTCAGCATGGCGATGCTACGGATGTGACTATTGGAGATGATGGGGTATTGAGGATGTAGGGTTGGATCTATGTACCCGTTGTTGATGATATTTGAGAGTTGATCTTGACAAAGGCCCACAGCTCGCGGTACTCCATCCATCCGGGTGTCGCGAAGATGTATCAAGATCTGAGACAACATTACTGGTGGAGGCAGATGAAGAAAGACATAGAAGAGTTTGTAGCTAGATACCTCAACTGTCAGCAGGTAAAGGCCGAGCACCAGAGACATGGAGGGTTACTCAAGAAGATGGAGATTCCGGAGTGGAAATGGGAGAAGATCATTATGAATTTTGTGACTGGTCTCCCTCTAACAGCGAAGAAATTTGATTCTATTTGGTTTGTTGTGAATTGGCTGACCAAGTCTGCTGATTTCATTCTAGTGTGTACTTCTTGCTCAGCAGAGCGGTTAGCGGGGATTTATATCTAGGAGATTGTCCGTCTGTACGACATTCCTGTTTCTATCATCTCAGATAGGGGTTCAGTGTTTACATCATGGTTCTGGAGATCCATCTAGCACGAGATTGGCACCAAGGAGAGTATGATTATAGCTTTTCACACTCAAACTAACGGATAGTCCGAGCGCACCATTCAGATTCTTGAGGATATACTCTGTGTGTGCGTGATTGAGTTTACAAGGTCTTGGGATCAGTTCTTGCAATTGGCCGAGTTTGCGTACAACAATAGTTATCAATCTAGTATTCAGATGGCGCCGTATGAGGCCTTATATGTTTGGAGGTACAGATCACGGTGGATTAGTTCGAGCCGGGTGAGGTTAGGCTATTGGACACTTATTTGGTCCAGGATGCAGACGAGAAGGTTAAGGTGATTCAGGATAGATTCCGTACGGCCCAGTCTAGACAGAAGAGTTACACGGACCGGAAGGTTCATGATGTTTCCTTTATTGTTGATGAGCAGGTTTTACTTCAGGTCTCGCCGATGAAAGGCGTCATGAGGTTTGGAAAAAAAGGGAAGTTGACCTGAGGTTCATTGGTCCATTTGAGATTTTGAAGCGAGTTGAGGAGGTTGCTTATGAGCTTGCCTTACCTCCCAGTTTGGTCGGGGTTCATCCGATATTTCATAGCTCGTTGCTTTGGAGATATCACGATGACCCTTCTCATGTGTTGGAGTTCAATTCAATCCAATTGGACAATGACTTGTCCTATGTTGAGGAACAGTCGAAATATTAGACAGGCAAGTGCGAAAGCTCAGGTTAAAGGACATAACTTCGGTAAAGGTTCAGTGGCGGGGTCAGCCGGCCAAGGAGGCGACTTGGGAGACCGAGCGAGATACGCGTGGTGGATACCCTCATCTTTTTGCTACTTCAGGTATGTTCTCTATGCTCGTTCGAGGACGAACTAATGTTTAAGTGTAGGAGGATGTGACGACCTGGCCGATCATCTTTGGATTTTATGCCCCGTTCCCCCATTAACTACTTTTCCTTAAGTTCATTTCTGCTATTTTGGGTTGCCAAGATGTTCGGTAATAGAATTCGGAGATATTTGGAAAACTTAGTCCCTAAATGATAATTTAAGTGTTGGAAAATGGCCATCATCAGACCAGTGTGAAGACAACCTCGGAATGGAAATTCGATGGTTCCGGTAGGTCCGTTAGGTGATTTCGGGGTTTGGAGTGTGTTCAGAATGTATTTTGGATGTCCGTCGCTCATTTAGGCTATAAATGCTGAAAGTTAGTATTTTGAAGTTTTTGGTTTGATAGTAAATTTGTGATGCGATGGTCGAAACAGGATTCTGGAAGTTGTTGTAGCATCTTCATGTCATTTGGGACGTGCATGCAAAATTTCAGGTCAATCGGACTTAGTTTGGTTAGGTTTTTGATCGAAAGAGAGATTGGTTGAGTTTTGGAGTTCTTAGGTTCAAATCATTGGTTAATTCGAGTTTCCGGCGTTATTTAGGTGGTTTAAGGATTGGTTCAATTATTAATAATGTTATGGGATATGCCTGTAGGTTTGGTTGAGGTCCCGGGGGTCTCGAGTATGTTTCGGATGCTCGACATGTTAGTTTTGTAAGTTAGAAGGAAATTTCAGCAGGCTTTTGTTGTTTTCGCTTCTGCGGCTTGGGAACAGCAAAAGAGGCACCGCATAAGCGGTCCTCGCACCGCATAAGTGGTCCTCGCACCGCATAATCGAGTTGGTCTCTTCTCCTCTGAGGCCGCAGAAGAGTCAGCTATCTGCAAAGGCGGAGCCACATAAGCGGCTAAAGGTCCGCAGAAGCGGACACTGGTCCTGTTAAGTGAAACCACAAATGCGGTAGATTTTCCACAAAAGCATAAATCACTGTTGTGATAAGGGTTTATCCGATGCTTAAGTTCAACAGTTGAAAAATATATATTGAGCTTGGTCAAGGGCGATTTTGACAGGGTTTCGAACAAGAAATTATTGGGTAAACGTTTCTATGGTCCTTCCTAGTTATATTACATCATCTTGTAGTTAAATCCATTATTTAAATTTTAATTAAGGATCAAAAATAGAAGAATTTGGGTGGAAGTTAATTGAATAAACTATTGGGTTTTGAGGGGGTATTTGAACTCCGATTTCTGAGATTTTTATGTGGTTAGACTCGTGAGAGTGCGAGGTTTCTGAAAATTTAAAAATTATTCGGTTCCGATACGTTGTCCTTAGGAGCATTTTGGTTATTTTACCTATTTTCACGCCTTATCTTTAATTTTAATAATGGAATTAGTAACTTGCGATATTATTTACATTATGTAATTGGTTTGAATAGATTTGGGCCATTCGGAGTTGGATACTCGTGGCGAGGGCATAATTTCATAGTGATTTGTGTACCGATTTGAGGTAAGTGGCTTGTCAAACCTTGTTTGGGGAACTCTCCCCTTAGGACTTCTTATCTGGTGATTTAAATGCCTTCTACGCGAGGTGACGAGCGTTTACTTACGTTAATTGCTGAAAATTCACATTACTTGAATTATCTAATCTCTGTTTTCTCCGTTCTATTTGACTGGGTTCAACGCAAGATTTAATATGTATTAGTTAGACAAGCATGATTAGTTTTTATTAGTTGCCTAATTGCTTATTTGCCTAAGTTGTTCTACGTGAAGCATGCTAGATTAGTCATACCTAATTGTTGTTGTTCCATATTTGAGTTTTCCTGTAAATTCTTGGTTGTGGTTGCACATTTAGATTGGGACTACGGATGTGAGATTCCAGTAGTTTCCTCCTTGTTGTTTATTTGAGACTATGGGTTCGATTCCAGGGAGATCCCTCTACACAATTATATGGGACTATGGCAATGCAGCTAGTAGATTCCCCCAGCACTGGGTATTGATATGATGGACTACAGGTTAGATTCCCAGGAGATCCTCCAGATATTCAAATATGACGGACTACGGTTTAAATTCTTGGGAGATCCTCCAGTTATTCAAATGCGATGAGCTACGCGTTAGATTCCCGGGAGATCCACTGGACAGTTGAAGAAAAAGGACTACGTGACGGTGTCTTGGAAGGTCCACATGGCACCCTAATATTGAGTGATACCTTGTCGTGTTATTTCCTTACTTAGCTTAATTATCGTTGACGTGCAGCTTCTATCTTATTTTTATCATTATTTTTCCTGATTATTCTCTGCCTTACACTGTTCATTATTGTTATCATGTTTATTCTTGGTAGGTCCCTGACCTTCCTCGTCACCAACCCCGACTGAGGTTAGGCTTGGACCTTACTGAGTAACGTTATGGTTTACTCACGCCTCTTCTGTGCATATTTTTTATGTGCAGATCCAGATACTTCCGGTCAAGCGCACTATTGGTGATCTAGGAGCTATACTCGGAGACTTGAGGTATACATCTGCCGCATCCGCAGATCCGAAGAGTCTCCCTCTCATTCTACCTATAGTTAGTTAGTTGTTATTCCGTTCTTCTTGTATTATCTATTCTGGTGATTAGAGCATTGTAGTTCTTTTATAGCCTGTGTAGCCCGTGGGATTCCGAGTTTTGGGAATTATTTTCAGCATTTTGATATTTCAGTGTATTGTTCCAGGTGGCAACTCTATACATTTCTTTACATAATTGGATATTCTGTGGTTATTTTTTGTAGAGATTGTAAATTCCACAACATGTTAGGCTTACCTACTCGCGAAGATTAGGTTCCGTCATGACAGGTTCGTAATTGGTTAACTAGGGTCGTGACAAGTTGGTATCAAAGCTCTAGGTTCATAGGAGATACGGGACACAGACCGGTTAATTAGATTCTCGTTGATCGGTATGGAGACGTCTGTACTTATCTATGATAGGCTGTGTAACTGATTAAGAACGATCTTCAATTCATTGAATTCTTTGTCGTGCTATATTTTTGACATCGACTCTAACTTTTGTTTTCAATTCTTTCAGTGATGGTGAAGACACGCACGACCCATGACGATCAGGCACCCGCACCCCCTCATACAACCGCTAGAGGCAGGGGCCAGGGCTGGGGTCGTGGACGTGCGTGTGGTGCAGCCATAACACCTACGCGAGGTGCCGCCGAGGTACCGACTGTAGATCCAGTGAGGGCTCAGGCACCTGACATGCCCACAGCCACCACTACTCTAGTTGTTCAAGAGAAATTAGCACAGCTGATGAGCATGTATACTATGCTGTCAGGCAGGGTTGCTTCCGCTTCTTGCAACCACGTCCCAGGCCAGGGGAGGAGCCCAAACTCCCACAGCCCGCACTCTAGAGCAGAGAGTTCATACGGGACAGGTTCCAGATATTATCCCCGTCCAACCTGCAGTACTGGTTTATCTCGAGGATGGGGAACCTGCTTCGGAGGATGAACAGTGTGAACTGGAGAGGTTCATAAAAAGTATGACCCTCCTGTTTTCAGCGGACTATCTATGGATGATTCTTTGAGGTATTTGAAGGATTGTAATCACATCTTTAGCACCATGGTATTACTGCCTCGAGCGGGCCTTCTTTTGCAGCTTTCCAGCTCCAGAGAGCCGCCTATGATTGGTGGAGCACCGTTGAGTTATACAGTCGGCCGGATGAGGCTGCCTTCCTGAATTTGACTCAGTTTTCAGATATGTTTCAGAGGGAGTTTGTTCCCTAGAGCCTTAGATATGCATGGCGAGCGGAGTTTGAGCACTTGCGCCAGGGCCCTATGACTGTCTCTAAATATGCCATCAGTTATACTAGGTAGGCCAGACATGCATCAGCTTTGGTGGCTACTGTTTGTGAGACGGTTCGCCGGTTTATTTAGGGTCTTATTCCTCCCATCAAGTCTGGCATGGTTCAAGAGTTGGAGATGGATATACCCTATCAGCAGGTAGTGAGCATAGCCAGGACGATAGAGGGTATATATGCCAGAGAGCGAGAGGAGAGAGAGTCCAAGAGGTCCCGAGAGTCGGGTCACTACTTTGGTACCCGTACTTCAATAGCAGGACGTTATAGTAGGGGCTATACGAGTCTCCCACTTCACTCAGCTCTTCCTTCATCCAGCAGTACTCTAGTTCCCCCCAGATCTCAGGATCCTTATTATGTACCTCCGATTTCCAGTATGCCTCCTGCGGGGGGTACTTCCAGAGGTTAGTCTAGTAGAGGTGGTCCCAGTCAGTCACAGTCATCGCGCCCTCCCAGAGCTTGTTTTGAGTACGGGGATACCTGTCACATTGTTAGGGAGTGCCCAGACTTGGGAGGGGTGCACGTTCTCAGACTCCACAGCCTCAGCATGCTCCACATGGTCAGCAGGCCATCGTTCCAGCTCCAGCTGCCACCCGACCTGCCCAACTAGCCAGGGGCGGGGATTAGGGAGATATAGTTCACCCTCGAGGGAGGGGTAGGGCCAGATTTTATGATATTCCTACTCGTGCTGAGGATGTCACATCCGATTCTATTATCACATGTATTATATTGGTTAGTCACAAGGAGGCATCAGTTCTATTCGATCCAGGATCTACTTATTCTTACGTTTCATCTTATTTTGCTCCGCATTTGGGTATAGCGCGAGAAGCCTTTAGCTCTCCTGTTTATGTTTCTATTCCCGTGGGATATTCCCTTATTTTAGACCGCGTATATCGGTCATGTTTGGTTACTATTTGTGGTTTTGACACCAGGGCAGATCTTTTATTACTTGATATGATTGATTTTAATATTATCTTTGGAATGTACTCTTGTCTCCCCATTATGCTATACTTGATTGTCGTGCAAAGACCGTGATGCTGGTATTTCATGTATTGAGTGGAGTGGTACTCTTGATCACACTCCCAGTAGGGTTATATCTTATCTTAAAGCTCAGCGTATTGTTTAGAAGGGGTGCACCGCGTATTTAGCTTATGTGATAGATGTCAGTGCTGATAACCCTTCTGTTGAATTTGTCTCAGTGGTACGGGATTACCCATATGTGTTTCCAGCTGATCTTCCAGGCATGCCGCCCGATCGGGACATTGATTTGGTATTGATTTGTTGCTGGGCACTCAGCCCATATCAATTCCTCCTCACCGTATGGCTCCTCCTGAGTTTAAAAAGTTGAAGGATCAGTTACAGGAATTGCTTAATAAGGGTTTTATTCGACCCAGTGTTTCACCGTGGGGTGCTCCTTTCTTGTTCGTAAAGAAAAAGGATGGTTTTATGCGCTTTTGTTGATTATCACTATTTGAACAAGGTCACAGTGAAGAACTGATATCCTTTGCCTCGTATCAATTATCTATTTGATCAGATTCAGGGTGCACATGTGTTTCCTAAGATTGATTTGCGCTAAGGTTATGACCAGCTAAAGGTTCGGGAGCTGGATATCCCGAAGACTTCTTTCATGACTCGGTATGGTCATTACGAGTTCCTTGTCATGTCATTTGGGATGACCAACACCCCATCAGTTTTTATGCATTTCATGCACAGTGTATTCAAGCCCTATCTCGACTTGTTTGACATTTTTTTCATAGATGATATTCTTGTATACTCCCGGAGTCGGGAAGACCATGAGCAGCCCCTGAGGATAGTGCTTCAGACCCTGAGAGAAAAGAAATTTTATGCAAAGTTCGGAAAATGCGAGTTTTGGTTAAGTTCTGTGGCATTTCTAGGCCATGTGGTACCGAGTGAGGGTATTAGGTTAGATTCAAAGAAGGTGGAGGCAGTGCAAAATTGGCCCAGGACCTCCTCAGCTATAGAGATCCGTAGTTTCCTTGGCTTGGCACGGCAACTGTCGTTTTGTGGAGGGGTTCTAATTGATTGTAGCCCATATGACTAGATTGACCCAGAAGGGTACTCCCTTTCAGTGGACAAGTGTGAGGCGAGCTTCCAGAAGCTCAAAACGGCTTTGACTTCAGCCCCTATTCTGATTTTGCCTACGGTTTCGAGGTCCTATACAGTTTATTGTGATGCCTCATGAGTCGGACTTGGAGTGTTGTTGATGCAGGATGGTATGGTGATTGCTTACGTGTCCAGATAGGAAGGTACATGAAAAGAAATATCCTATCCATGACCTTGAGTTAGCTGCTATTGTTCATGCCTTGAAGATTTGGCGTCAGTATTTGTACGGCGTGCCTTGTAATATTTGCACGGATCATTGGAGTTTGCAGTACTTGTTCAAGTAGAAGGATCTGAACTTGCGCCAGAGGAGATGTTTGGAGCAAGTGAAGGATTATAATATTACTATTGTTTATCATTTGGGCAAGGCCAATGTGGTAGACGATGCCTTGAGTCGCCGGGTGGAATGTTTAGTGAGTTTGGCATATTTCCAGTCTTAGAGAGGGCTATGGCGATGGATGTTCATTCCATAGCCAGAAAGTTCGTGAGATTGGACCTTTTAGAGCCTAGTCGGGTTCTAGCCTGTGTGATTTCTCGGTCTTCATTGTTTGACCGTATTAGGGAGCGACAGTACGATGACCTTCATTTTCTTGTCCTCAGGGACACAGTTTAGCATGGAGATTTTAGGGATGTGACTATTGGAGATGATGTGATATTGAGGATGCAGGGTAGGATTTGTGTACCCGATATTTATGATATTCGGGAGTTTATATTGACGGAGGCCCATAGCTCGCGGTAATCCATGCATCCGGGTGCCACGAAGATGTATCCAGATCTAAGGCAGCATTACTGGTGGAGGCGGATGAAGAAGGACATAGCGGAGTTTGTAGCTAGATGCCTCAGCTATCACCAGGTAAAAGCTGAACACCAGAGATCGGAAGGGTTACTCCAGCCGACGGAGATTCCGGAGTGGAAATGGGAGAAGATCACAATGAATTTTGTAACTGGTCTCCCTTTGATGGTGATGAAATTTGATTTTATTTGGGTTGTTGTGGATCGGCTGACCAAGTCCGTTCATTTCATTTTAGTGTCTACTACTTACTCCGTGGAGCGGTTAGCGGGGATTTATATGAGGGAGATTGTATGTCTGAACGGCATTCCAGTTTCTATCATCTCAAACATGGGTTCGGTGTTTACATCACCGTTCTGGAGATCCGTCCAGTAGGAGTTGGGTAACCAGGTAACTATGAGTACAACTTTTTACCCTCAGACAGACGGACAGTCCGAGCGCACCATTCAGATTCTTGGGGATATGCTCCGTGCGTGCGTGATTGAGTTAAGAGGGTCTTTGGATAAGTTCTTTCCATTGCCTAAGTTTGCGTACAACAACAGCTATCTGTGCAGCACTCGGATGGCGCCGTATGAGTCCTTATATGGTAGGAGATACAGATCCCCGGTGGGTTGGTTTGAGTCGGGTGAGGCCAGGCTATTGGGCACTAAGTTGGTGCAGAATGCGGTAGAGAAGGTTAAGGTGATTCAGGATAGACTCCGTACGGTCGAGTCAAGACAGAAGAGTTGCGCGGACCAGAAGGTTCTTGATGTTTCCTTTATGGTTGGTGAACTAGGATCGTGACAACACATTATCCCAATATTTAGCTTTGTGGTACTACTATCTTGCGCACAACAATTACGCACAAATGCCCGTGCTTTTGCACGGGCTCGGGCTATCTAGTTTTAACTATATAATGAGCAAAGGTTCCTTTGACGACCAAGGGTGTTTCGGTAATTTCAGAGATGGATATTTGTAGAATCTGGGCCCATTATTATGTTAATACAAGATCCATTGAAAGTGGACTACATGTGTCTTTTTGTTCTCTACGTGTTCAACTTTTTACTTGTACCATTTATTGCCTGTTTTTACACTTTCCATTGTCTAATGTCCAGCCACTTCAACTTCTTCATCGGAAAAAGGTATCTGGTGTTACTTCCAATTGTACATTCTATAGTATCATTTGTACAATTTATCGCATAGTTCTATTTGTAGTATTCTTCTCATATTTGAGAACATATTTCATATGCACTTGTGTCCCTCTTAGTTATATTGTTTTTCAAAAATAGTACTCCCTATGTTCCAATTTATATGAACATGTTTGATTGGGTACGGAGTTTAAGAAAAATATGAAAACTTTTTAAATTTGTCATCGTAAACAAGTCCAAATGCGGCCCAGAGTATATGCGTGGTTACAAAAGCTTCTCATTTAAGGGTAGAATTATCAGTTTAAGCTAAATTGTTGCCAAATTTAGAAAGGATTCATTCTTTTTGGAACAGATCAAAAAGGAAATAGGTTCACATAAACTGGAACAGAGGGTACTTGATAAAAGTAGTGAGTAATTAATTATTTACCGCGTTCAAGTAATTTCAGATTTTTATTGTACAAATGTAGTTTTAACGTTTTTTCTTAATTTGGTTATCTTCTAATTATAGTTGCACATTTTTTAGTTAGAACATTAAAACCTTTCCAATTAAACTTAAGCTTTCAGATTTGGTTAACGTCATGCATTTGGAAAGTTTGATTTTTATTATTTTAATTCATTAAAACATTCCTATCCAAGTTAAATTTAAAATCTTCCCAGAACTCCTATATTTTGATTAATTTCTAAACACATTAAATTAGTTTCCTATTTGAGTTAAATTACAAAGATTTCTGGTACTTAGTTTCTAATCAAAACTTTTAAATTTTAGTTAGTATGATAAAATATTTACTTCTTTAACTTAAAAGTTTAGATTTCTTTCATTTATAATATTTGGTTATAAATTTATTATAATGAAGTGTGGACGTATATAAATAGCCATGATATTCTATTTTTCATAACTGTCATTTGTTAAAGAAAACTATTCAACAATAGGTTTTATATTATACTCATTCTTTATAATTTTATTAGCAATGGAGGGTAAGAAGACTAGAGGACGACATAAAATTCCAATGAGAAAGATAGAAAGTGAAGACGACCGCTATGCGACATTTTCAAAGCGTCGTTCGGGTCTATATAGAAAAGCTAGCGAACTTGTTAAGCTATGCAACAAGCCTTTTTCATTTTTTCATCTTACAGCTGAAGCAATTATTGATCGTTTCTTTAATCGTAATACACAATTAAGTGAAAGCACTTGCCTATATTAGGAAATATTATAAATATCTTTTGTGTATCTTCTTATTATTGGTAGAATATTCTCTCATTAATTGTACAATCCTATAGTTGGTAGGTTTTGAGTTTCCTTCATTATTGTACAATCCTATAGTTGGTAGGTTTTGATTTCCCTATACTCTATATATACCTTTGTAGGCAATATATTTTAATGAGAAGCCTCATTAATTGTACAATCAAAACCTACGAACTATAGGATTGTACAATTAATGAGAAAATATTCTACCAATAATAAGAAGATACACAAAAGATATTTACAATATTTCCTAATAGCCTAGTTGCGGCTAATGCACGAAACAAAGTGAATCAACTCAACGACAGGAGGGAAGTGTTTGACAATATAAAAGAAATTACAAGTGCTCATTGTCACGGCCTCAGAGTAATGACTATGGACGGCGTTGTATTGGCGTCGAAGCGTGCGTGCTGACTGGCATCAAACTGCCTTGGGGAGGGGAGGCGTCTCTAGCCATAAAGGCGCTCTGCCCTAGTTGCGTATTGGCTTGGCCGAGTTAGGCATGCCGACCCGATTAAGTTTGGGGAGCATGTCGCTTGTCTTGGACATGACTATGAAGGGAGCTGAAGCATACGGGGGGCACAGCTGGTCGGGAGATATTGTCGCTTCCCTGATGAGCCCATGGCAGGGCGAAACCAGTCGGTACGCTATTCGGACGGGCGAGTCCGGGGTGGTATGGGACGCCTCGGGCGCCGCGCGGGCGCGGAGCGCCGTGGTACGATTCCAGGTCCGTCTCACTTGGTATCAGAGCAAACATGCTCTTCTACTTCTCTTAGAAGTGGAGCATGACGATTTTGGGCAAAGAGACTACTTCTCCGCCAAAGAAAAGCGGCTTGAGCAAAGAAATTGTTGTGAACTCTAAATGAAACCACGAAGTGGACACACCGTCAAAGTGTGAAGCAGTCTCCGTGATGAAGTGCGTGAGCCCCAAAGTTGGCAGCACAAGGAGGTATGGTGTTAGCATGAATTAGGGTGCAAGTTCCGTGTGGAAACGAAAGGAGTTTCAGCGAAAGTAATGCGTCGGGTCGCCGCATCATCGGGTGGGGGAGAGTTGTCACGGCCTTAGAGTAGTGACTATGGACGGCGTTGTATTGGCGTCGAAGCGTGCGTGCTGACTGGCATCAAACTGCCTTAGGGAGGGGAGGCGTCTCTAGCCATAAAGGCGCTTTGCCCTAGTTGCGTATTGGCTTGGCCGAGTTAGGCATGCCGACCCGATTAAGATTGGGGAGCATGTCGCTTGTCTTGGACATGACTATGAAGGGAGCTGAAGCATACGAGGGGCACAGCTGGTCGGGAGCTATTGCCGCTTCCCTGATGAGCCCATGGCAGGGCGAAACCAGTCGGTACGCTATTCGGACGGGCAAGTCCGGGGTGGTATGGGATGCCTCGGGCCCCGCGCGGGCGCGGAACGCCGCGGTACGATTCCAGATCCGTCTCATCATGCTCTTCTACTTGATAAAATGGAAGAAAGTGGTCAGGAATGAGTCATTTGAGGAGTCTAATGCCGATGAAGTAACAAAGTTTGAAGATTGGTTAAGCACGAGTATTTTTAATATGAATAATCGCTTGAAGCAGTTGGAAAATGAAGCTTCATATTCATCTTCATCTTCTTCATAGGCATCTCTAAAAAATAATTAATACACCTAATGTTTGGAATGTGAGGTACTTTATTTTGTACTTATTAGATTGTTGTTATGATGCTACAAGTTGTATCCTGCTTAAATGAATTTCCGTTATTATTATATGATAGCTTTTTATTTTTAGCATATGTTTTCTCTGATGTGAATTCTTACTTCCGTATTCAGACATAAATTATAATCTTATAATTATTACAATCAAAATATAACGTGGCTAAGTGTTTCATTCACTTCCATAGATATTAGTATAGATATAGATCTAATTGAAAAAGCAAATTTATATGTGTTATGCTCGTGAAAAAAAAAAAGAATTAGATCTGAAGACAAGAAGAAATATTCAAATATGAAGAAAAAAAAATTGTTCGTTATCCTGTATTTTTAGTATGCAATATAATTAAGAGAAATAGCAAACGAACGCATGCGCGCACATATATATATATATATATATATCCAAAAATTTCTTATGTCTATTTTAAATCTTTGTTTCTTCTTAATCTTGAAGGATCGTGTATTCTTCCTTAGCTTTTGAGAAACATTTTACCTCTCGCAAAGTTTAAGTTACATGCACTAATGGTATTTACACAATATTAGATCATTTTAAAAAGATAATTACTGATGACTTTATTTAATAAAATGATTCATAGCATAGAATAAATAATAATTTAAAAAAATTTACTCTGACTTTTTATTGGCAGGTAGGCTAAATTGATAGTGGTAACATTTTCTTATAATGGAGAAACTCTAAAAGTTAAGGGCACACGATTTGTAACTCAGCAACAATGAGTTTGTCCCTCCACATTTCTCTACATAAATACCGGACTTTTATTTACGGCAAATTTTATATTCATAATGTCCACACATTAGGCGTTGCATTCTTAAAACTAGCTATTCTAAGGCCCGTGACAATTGAAGATTGGAACTTTTCATATTTAGCTTCACGGCATTTATGATGATTATTGGTTACTCACGAATCTCAAGAAAGGAGTGAAGATGTAATAAGAATTCGATTGATTTTTGAATTGGGAGTGTCATTCCACCTTTTCATTGAATAGCTTTTCTACTACATATAAGAGTCGTCTTATGAGTCACATTATTTCTTGAGTGTATTTGTGCAAATTCTTGGCCATTATAACTAGTTGGTTCACTTTTAAAGGGTTTTTTTTCCGAATGAATAACGAAAAAAAAGAAACGAAAATCGAAAACAATGCAAAATTTATTCGGTGGCACGTATAATGGCTCTAATATTTTTTTTGGTCAAAAGATAAACATATTATAAATATTTAAAAATGTACACAAGAATTTGTAAGATGCATAAGTTGCATCACTTATTATTGTACGTCCTTGGTCGGCATGAAGGGCATCATGATGTGGTGGGGAGAGAAAAAAAGGAGTGAGAAAAGAGAAAAACGAGAGCAAAGAGTGGTTTGAGACAGGTTGCAAGAGAAGTGGCGCTAGCAATGGAAAGGGGGGATGATGGACGCAATTGTTGCGGGAGGAAATTAATTCGTTTTAGATAATATTTTACATATAAAAGGCAATTTTCAATTTTATCCAATTTTTAAAAAAAGTTACGAACATTCCTTGCACACACTTTACTGCTTCTAGCTCCTCTTTAGTTCATAGACGTATTTGGCCTTTAGAAGAAATAAAATAGAATGGAAATTATGTGCCGTTAAATCCAGGGGGTCGACTTCCGCTTGGCATAATACTTCGAAGGGTAACCCCGGAAGCACGGGATCTCGAGTCAGTTGCTTCCCTCAAAATCTGTCGATGCTCTACCAAGGATAACATTGGCCGTAGCCCCGACGAATGCAAAAATCTCCCGAGGAAAGTACCCGGGGTCGATCAAGGCTGTTTGAGCGGCTCGACGTCAGCTCACATACAGCATAAAGCTAACCAGCTGTCACTCTCCATTCTCTTTTATCACACAACATACTATGAACTAGGTTTTGGCTTCCCCTTTCTATAAAAGCGGGGTCATTAATGCCTTGTAAAGAAGAGTACCAATTATCCTACTCAAGTGCAATAATATCGTCTCTGTCTTTTCCTCTCTAATTTACTTTTCTCCATTGGCTCGAAGCCATTTATCTTCGATTACTTTCTTGTTTGTTCTTTATTTATCACTTGGATACTAGCCCTACGCCGTCTTCATTCCATCACCTCTTTACTTGTTCTTCGTTATATTTCTCAATATTGGTCTTAAAGAGCCATGCTCAATCGTATCCTTAATTGTTATCCCATTCCCGGCGGCCCCCGATAGCTTAAGCTCAACTAGAACCTCGACCCCGAGGTCCTCAACGGCCAGCTCTGCATCCAGGCAACACGTCCCTTCGGTTTGATTACTGCATTGTTTTAGCTCGCACTTCACCGTTAACTTCATGTTCTTAGCATTAATTGCTCTAACAACTAACTCAGAAATGTATCACGTACTTTTAGAATCTCATTTACAAATTTAATTATTTTTATCATTTTTATGGTAAACGGTTTGGCACCCACCGTGGGGCTAAAACTAATAGTGATTATTTTCTTGTTGGTTTCATTGTACGAATGCACATTATTTTTCACACTTTTTGTTGTCCAAGATCCTTTGATTTTAGGTTAAAATGTCTGGCTTGGTAAACAGAATCGAGAATGACAACCTCAAAAATCATGGGAAAAATGGCGTGGCTGTCCCGGCCTCTTGAGCAGCTCCACAGAATCCTGATATCGTGCCCGGACCGATCCTAGCGGATGCATATTCGCAGGATGCACAAAAAGTCAACAAAACTTCTCACACCAACAGGAGCATACGACACGTTGGCCTATAGAAAGTACAAAAACCCTCGGCCCGGGAAGAACAGGAAGTTAGTCGTCATGTTATTTTTGAAATGTTGCAGGCACAGCCGCTAGCCATTGCTCAGTTGCAAAGCCATCCGAGAACCCTAGCATAGCAGAATCGGAGATAGCTCCCCTCGCCGAGCAAGTACCCGAAAGATCAAGCAATAACGGGTTAGTAGCTGACCTTGCGAAAGAGAAGATGCTTGTTTAACCATAAGAGAAAGGTGGACATACATGTTTGTTTCATAGTTTTAAAAGGAATAGGTTAACCAGTTTTACATTTGATTAGCAAAATTAGTGAGGCATTCAACTGTTGCAAAAGAAAGACCCTAAGTAAATGATATCTAATGCATATAAGGCCCTAAAACATGGTATATAAATTCAATGGCAGTAACTTGATTATTAACTGATTGTGATTAAAAAATAACAAGCTGAAACTAAAAGGCCTAAGGACAGGATTCCTATATCTAAAATGCATGTTCTATGCATGGTTTCTATTACGCAAATAGATAAGTAAAATCCTATAAACATGTTTTCTACCCATTCCCTTAATAATCATGCATAACCCTCCCAATTCCACTATAATCCCCATTGTTCTTCACAAACTATTACACGCAAGTAATTTAAAAATACATCAGTGATAAAAGAAAATAAGAAGGTACACTATAGAGAGCCTTCATCCAGGCCCAAGCATCTCCAACCTCACTCCTTTCGAGTTTCACAGCCATTACCAAGGCTTGGGTGCGGCAATGTTCCCTAAGGGTTCATTTGAATCCCTGGACAATACCAAGCACCCAAAATATCCCCAATTGGACAAGTGCAAGCATGGAAGTGCCACCCTTGTGCATCAGAGTTCCATGGATGCTCAAGGCTCCCAAGGCAGTGCTTACACTAAGGGGGCAGACTCTAATGCTCTAAGAATGGTATTGTGATTAGAATTGAAAGAGTTGAAAATAGATGAGAGAGTTGGAAAAGTTGAGACAGTTAAAGAAAGTAGTTGAAAGAGTTTAAAAAGGTTGAGACAGTTTAAGAAAGTAGTTGAAAGAGTTCAAAAAGTTGAGACAATTCAAGAAAAAATATTTGAAAGAGTTGGAAAAGTTCTTCTGAAATCATTTGAACTGACCAGTTTTAGAACAACAGGGCATCACACAAACAGGGGGCAAATTAGAAAGTGGACAAATAAGTAAAGTGAACTACTCACACACAGACAACATATTAGAGGAAAATAATCAGACATGGTTGCAAGACAGGGGTTCAGTTTCTTACTGCACCAAACCCCAAAATAATCAACCTCAAGGAGAGGTTTTAAGGCTATTTAGTAGCCAAACAAGCCTGAATACATGATAGTAGTGCACATGGAAGAGGAAAACATACAAAAGTAGGGGGTAGGGGAGAACATGTTAAGTTAAGCTAGGTAGACTAGTAAGAAACATGCTAGTGACAAAAAGAGCAACAAAACCACAAGTAAAAGCATAAAAGAAATATTATGAAATGCAAAATCAATAGAAACATGTTGATGTTGAAACTGTATCTTAGAGGGGTGACATACCAGTTACAAGTAATAGACCACAATGACAATAGTGCACAGAGAAACAAAGTTAGCAGAGAGTGTAAGCATCAGAGAGAATAACAGCAGTATGAGAATAGAAACAGCAATATGAGAATAGCAGAAACAATATGAGAATAGGAGCAGTAACAGACCCAAGTAGACAAACAATAGGGCCCAGTAGTGTAGAAGTAATCAACTCAGGCTACTCAATCTTGGCTTTTAGCCAACTAAATGTTCAAATAAAAGAATGAGAGAGTGTAGTAACAGTAGAGAAAGTGAGAGAAAGAGTGGAGAGAGTTTGAGCTTGTGAGAGATATGCAATGTGTGTTTTTTGAAAGAAGGTTTAGAGAAATTGTATTCGTGTCTCTGTCAAGTAAGAAGAGAAGAGTAGTACTTATAGTTTTAAAAAAATACGGTTGGTACTATATAATTATAGAAATAGTACCAAATTGAATCAATCACAGGACCTTAATTCAAATTAATCAGGGATTCATGATTCGAATGGGAAGGCAGCTATATTATATAAGGAAAGAACCAATCAGACTACTAATTACACCATAGTAAAGTAGTAGGCATGTAGTATGCAATAGAGGCCAAATACATAATATTCGAATAAGGAAAACATATACTGAATATTGTGAAAAATATTTAAGAGCACAAATATGGTAAGGATACAAAATTAATTATAAATTTACTCAAAGAATCACATACGAGACTAAAATCAGAGGGAATCAGTGCTAATTATAGAGAGCATTTCACAAGCAAGGAAATAATTCATGAAATCAGTGTGAGAACCTTTATGGAAAACGCATAATATTACGGATTAAAAGAGATGGACAGAATCATTCGAATAGCATTTAGACCTATAAACACAATAGGTGTGAAAAATCAGAGAACATTGCTCAAGAAATCATAGAGAGTAGGGGGTTGGAATTCTGGTAAAAAATTTAAAGCATGGGACTAATAAACAAACATTCTTGTAACAAAACAAACATATAAGACATGCATACATAATACCTCGAAGGAAACAGAAGATGTAGTGACCTTGAAGGGGAAACCCTAGCAATAGAAATTAAAGTATGGAACCCAGGTTAACAAGGAAAACAAACAAACACAAACGAACATATAGTACTCAGAAAGAGTAGAAGAAACGATTTTGAAGAAGGGGTCAGAAACCCTAATTTGAAAAAGTGGTAATCATCAAAAAATTTGAAATAGCCGGAAACACTGAGTAAATATACAGTAGAAAATAAAAAATCAAACTCAGAGTTGTTTTAAAAGAGTAGAGAATAAAGAGGAAAAATTAGGATTCTCAAACAAGTTAGCGAAAACGAAGAACCTGGCCGTGAAACTCGTATATAATGCCATAGAAGGAATCATCGGACAAAAACCATCGTAGAAAAGCCGGTGAAGGACCCAGGCGAATCTTCAGTGACCTTTTTTCATGGCGGAAGCTGCTGGCTTCAAGCTTTAGAGGGAAAATAACGATATGAGGTGCCATGGTGGGTGGTGATCGAAAGGTGTGACGGTGGAGGTGGCCGGAACGGCGACGAAGGCCATGAGAGAACCAGATGGTTCTTAAGAGACGAATGGTTAGGGAGCATTTGGGAGTGAAGGGGATACAAGGGCGGCAGATTTGGAAAATGAGTTCAGGTTAGGGGGTTAGGGGTTTAATTATGGTAAGGTTAATCGTGGACTGTAACGGGGGTCCGGGTGGGTTGGTTTGAAATGGATTGGGTCCGGTGATTTTTGTAATTGGGTCGTGATTTGGGGGATGAATTTGGTTGAAATGTGGCCAAAACTGAAAGACTAAAGGGCTATAACTTAAATGCCCAATTTTCCCCTAATTTAGTTTTATAAAATAGTAAATGTCATTATAAAATTCCGATAAAAATACTCAGTTAATAAAATACATATAAGTGTTAATTAAAATTATTATGAACGATTTTTTAGATAAACATACTTGCCAAATTGATAAATGAGCTAAAATTGCAATTTAATGTTATTTCAATTTAGAAATACCTAATGCATTTCTAAAATTTTGCAAAAATTTTGTAAAAATATATTTTTATGTAAATAAGATAATAATATATACTACTTATCAAAATAATGAGATTTGGGACTAAATATTGGATTTTATAGTACAAGATAAGTCGTAAATTAGTATTAAAATACTTGAAAAAATGTAGAAAAAAACAAACCTTTGTAAATGCTTATATATTAATTCATATGCTATTTGGAAAGTATTTTAGTGCAAAAAATGAATGGAAAAAATTAGGTATCAACAGTTGCCCCTCTTTACCCGAGGAGGATGAATAAGTTGTCGGGTAAAGATGAGATGGCCAATTTTGACCAGAATTAGCGATTGTAAAAGAATTTCGACCATGCTATGGCTTCTGAGCTGCCTACATATCCCTGGTTTTACATGAATCAGGTCGTATATAGTTCAGGAGCCATTGGTGGAATATGCCAATGAAAACTTTTGAAGAGGCGGATGCAACGAGGTATGAAATTTGTCAAGGGTTCGGAGATCGGACGATCTGCGGAGAACTGGAGTGGGATCGCTCCTGCTAAGGTGGTCGTGTGGGCCGGTTTACCTGCAAATTAGACGTGTGCGGATATTTTGCATAATTTAAACGTGATGCAAGTTCCCATTGGACCATGAATGCTGACTTAGGACGATTAATATGGCGTCTTCCGACTATGACGTCCTAGGCTATGAAGAGAATAAAAGTAAAGATTCGCAAGCCCCGAAATGGTGTTCTCGGGCTATGGTATGGTGCCTCTGAAATATGAATCCTTTGAATAAGTTGGTGATATTTCAGCCCATGAAAAAATGGCAATCTTTCAGCCGAACGGATGCAAGGGTGGCGATGTTTCAGCCAAATGAAACAGGGTGGCAATTTTTCAGCCAAATGAAAAATAAAGGAGGTAGAGCTTAACCTCGAAAGGCAGATAATAGCCTTATGCAATGCAGGATGGAGACGGAGTTTAGTCTTGGAAGGCAGAAGATAGCCTTATGAAGGATAGAGGTAGAGCTTAACCTCGGAAGGCCGAGAATAGCCTTATGCAATGCAAAAAATGCAGATGGAGACAGAGCTTAGTCTCAAAAGGCAGAAGATAGCCTTATGCAAGATGGAGGCAGAGCTTAGCCTCGAAAGGCAAAGAATAGCCTTATGCAATGCAAAAATGCATATGGAGACAGAGCTTAGTCTCAAAAGGCAGAAGATAGCATTATGCAAGATGGAGGTAGAGCTTAGCCTCGGAATGCATAGAGTAGCCTTATGCAATGCAATAATACTGATGGAGACAGAGCTTAGTCTGGAAAGTCAGTGATGTGCAGTGCTTTGTTATGGCTGAGCCCTTCAGGTGGCAATTCATCCTCGTGGAAAGTGATTTTGTGACTTTCCAATACCTGACATATCATGTTTTCCATTTCTCCTCCTTGTATGTTGCTCAGGACATAAGCCTCGCTCAATATCTTTATCAAGGCGTTCTTATGCACCTCGAAACTCTGAAGCAATGCTAAGATGGAAATATGCGCCGGAGTCTTGTTTAGCTGTTCGACAACTGAATATTCCTTAGCATGTATTTTTCTCTATAGTGTTAGTATTTATGCCGTTCACTAGAGGGGGGGGGGTGAATAGTGAGGCACGAGAATATTGAAATATTGCGGAATTTAAAATTGCAGGAATAAGTAAATACGGTAATTTGAAATAATCAAGAAAGAACACACCGTATTTTATCCTGGTTCACCACAACCCGTGGCTAGTCCAGTCCCCGAGAGACTCTCTCGAGATTCCACTATATTCGTCAAGCTTACGGGTGCTTAACAAACCGTTACAGTTGCTCAAGGATACCACACCTTAAGTCTTCACTTGCTTGAGGCTACCTCACCCCAAGACTTCAGCTACTAAGACTTTGGGTACTTAGCAAACCCGACAAATGAGAAGATATGTTCTTCTCAAACAACTCTCTTTTACAACAAATACTCTCTCAATAGAGTGGATAAAGAGAAACAAAATAAGCTCTATGAACAATACAAAGTTGTCTATCAAATGGCTCAACAAAAGCTCTAAAATGATGCTTGAAAATGATCAATATGTATATCAATATATGCAAGAGTTGTGTGTTTATCAGCTCAAAAGACCTCTTTTTATAGGTGAAAAAGTAGTGCTGACCGTTGCTTAATTGACAAATCAAATCCCTGATTCTGTGCTCAAACAATCGATTGTTTGGAGGTGACAATCGATTGTCTGACCAACGTTCAAAAAACAGATTCCTGATTTTAGGCTAAACAATCGATTGTTAAACCTGAATAATCGATTGTCTTCAATGTTCAAAAATCAATTTAGGATTGTGGGAACGGTCAAAATATAATCGATTGTATGAAGGGACAATCGATTGTTGATAATCGATTGTGGACAAAGACAATCGATTGTTTTGATATTTAAAAACCGGTTGCACACTGTCTCAAAATAATCGATTGTTAAGGTGGACAATCGATTGTCAACAATCGATTGTTAAAGTATACAATTGATTATGTTGTTCCAGTGTTCAAAACTTTGGCAACGGTCGGTTATATACACTTGATATACACTGTGTATACCAGAGTATACCAGAATTGAAAACTTACTTCAAAACCCATTTTGGTTGAAATGAAAACGTTAAAATCATTTTTGTTTGAAGTATATATTAAAAATATTTATGATATATATAATTTAATAAAGTGATTTTATGCATGTTTATGATGACCTAATGTTGAGCCAAAGGATAAGATAACTTAAACGTTGTCCTTACATTGGTTCTACCAAACGACCTACGTCTTGGGTCTTCGGTCTTGAACTTCTTTAGCTTGTTCAGGCAATTCCGTCATCAGTATGCTTCTCGCCATTTGATTATACACTTGACTTCATTGTTTTTCATTCATCAAAACCTATACCTGAAAATCATGCTCATACAACCAAAGCGCACATATCAAAGGTATACATGATTTCCAACAATTTCCCCCTTTTTGATAATGACAAACAACGGAAGATATGCATATTGATTCCCCCTAAATTCATGCTATATCTCAACATACAATTTATGCAAACAATTCATAGAAATCAATTCAATATAATTCCCCCTTAATGGAATATTCCCCCTCAATTAAGGCATGCATATCGCCCATATTCTTCCCCCTTTTGGCATTAGCAAAAAGACTATACCAAAAAAAAAAATTAAACCATTGACGATACCAATCGTTATAAACAAGATCATATCAAATGTTAGTAAATGGCATACTAATGATAACGGTCATTTTTCTCAACAATATCAATTGTTATTTTAAACTAAGAATGTTCATCAAAACATGAATCAATCAATTATTATAAACCAAATTGATACTAATTGTTATTCAAAAAGAACTGATTAAAGCATGTATCAACCAAAACTGATATAGATTATTTGCACATATCAACTCATTGTGTTTTTATTCAAAACACGATAACTAACCGACGTTCCCCCTTAATGCATTAAGGTTTCGTGCTTGGTGCATCCACTACAATTTTGTATTCTTCAAGCACACCTGCAAAAGTACCTAAAAATAGGTTTTTGGTACCCAACCTCTTTTGGGTCCTTGGGGGTTAGGATAATAATAATCGTAATCAACACATAAATCTCTATGTTTAGCAAAACAAACGGGTGCAATGTGTCCTACCCGATTACAATAATGACATATAACATTAGGATATTGCATATGTCTAGGTTAAGCCAAATGCGTTCTAGGTGATCTAATGTCATTCCTAGACGCGTTGAAATTCCTAGAGTCATCTCTAGGTGGTCTAGAATAATTATTCCTAGACTCATTAGCAAAAATCCTAGAATCATTTCTAGGTTGCGCAACTCCATTTCTATCATGATTCTTATTCATTTTACGCCTATAGTTATTCCTAGGCTTTTTCTTCTTTGTTTCAGCTTTAGGAATATCAACACTACGTGTTTCTAGTGCTTTCCTAAGTTCTGTGTTCTCTAGTTTTAAGGAACTACAAGAAGAACAATTTGAACATGTATCAATAGAAGAAGCTTCATTCAATTCCTTGATTTTATTAAACCGCAATGTCATTTTCCAAAAATTTGTTTTCTTTTTCTAAAACTTCAATTTTGTTTTTAAGAACACCATTTTCATTAGTCAATTTTTCAAAATCTATTTCTTTCAAAGAAGACGATTTTTCAAAATCTTTTTCTTGTAAAGAAAGTGTTTTCTGAAAATCTGTTTGCAAAGAAAGTGATTTCTGCAAAGAAAGTGTTTTCTTCAATTCTTTTATCAATTTGGAAGCATTGACAAATTCACCATACAATTCATCATAGGCATTTTGTAAATCTTCAAATGAGTGAGAGTTAGATGTACTTACCTCTTCTTCTCCGTTTGCCATGAGACATAATGCGCCGGCTTCATTGCCCGAGCTGTCTGAGTCCCGTGATACGCGCCTATGGTGTTTCCTCTTTTTCTTGTCCTTCTTCAAAGACTTACAAAACTTTTCAAATATATCACTGGAAGTATTTTCATCATCCCTTTCCGAATCACTTACCTCTTCTCTTTTAGAGGATGAGGCTTTGAAGGCAAAATTCGAATCACTTCTAAGATAAGGATTAAGAATTGTGCTATCATAAGTTTCGAGGTTACCTCTTAGTCCATCAATTGTGATATTCGTGTATTCCATCGACTCTTGGATGGCATTGGCTTTGGAACGCCATTCGGGAGTGAGACTCCGTAGGACTTTTCGAACAAGATCTTTGTTCATGTAAACTTTCCCGAGAGCATGGAGATCGTTGACGATTCTTTAAAATCGTTCAAACATAACACCAATAGGTTCCTTCTCCATTTTAAAAGATTCATATTTATGAGTTAGAAAATCAATTTTGGATTCTCGGACTTGAGGCGTACCTTCATAAATGATCTCGAGTTTGTCCCACATCTCCTTGGCGGTTGTGCAGCAAGAGATTTTCCGATAGTCATTCGGATTCACCGCACAATATAATACATGGATGGCCCTTGCATTATTTTCAGCTATCTTCATGTCCTTGGCATCATATTCATCTTCCTTCTTTGGAACCGTGATTTCTCCAACTTTCTTTGTCGGCATTGGTTCACCGTTTTTGATGATTTGCCACAAACGAAAATTGTTTGCTTTGAGGAAGATACTCATCCGCCCTTTCCAATATGTATAGTTTGTTCTGTCAAATAGTGGAACGCAAGTGGTGGATTGTCCTTCATTCATCATTCCTGCTTTCAATATTCTATACACAAAAATATATATAGCTCTCAACCAGTTAAGGCTTTCAGAGAGTTAGGCTCTGATACCAATTGTTAGTATTTATGCCGTTCACTAGAGGGGGGGGGAGTGAATAGTGAGGCACGAGAATATTGAAATATGGCGGAATTTAAAATTGTAGGAATAAGTAAATACGGTAATTTGAAATAATCAAGAAAGAACACACCGTATTTTATCCTGGTTCACCACAACCCGTGGCTAGTTCAGTCCCCGAGAGACTCTCTCGAGATTCCACTATCTTCGTCAAGCTTACGGGTGCTTAACAAACCGTTACAGTTGCTCAAGGATACCACACCTTAAGACTTCACTTGCTTGAGGATACCTCACCCCAAGACTTCAACCACTAAGACTTTGGGTACTTAGCAAACCCGACAAATGAGAAGATATGTTCTTCTCAAACAACTCTCTTTTACAACAAATACTCTCTCAATAGAGTGGATAAAGAGAAACAAAATAAGCTCTATGAACAACACAAAGTTGTCTATCAAATGGCTCAACAAAAACTCTAAAATGATGCTTGAAAATGATCAATATGTATATCAATATATGTAGGAGTTGTGTGTTTAAAATCAGCTCAAAAGACCTCTTTTTATAGGTGAAAAAGTAGTGCTGACCGTTGCTTAATTGACAAATCAAATCCCTGATTCTGTGCTCAAACAATCGATTGTTTGGAGGTAACAATCGATTGTCAAACAAACGTTCAAAAAACAGATTCCTGATTTTAGGCTAAACAATCGATTGTTATACCTGAATAATCGATTGTCTTCAACGTTCAAAAATCAATTTAGGATTGTGGGAACGGTCAAAATATAATCGATTGTACGAAGGGACAATCGATTGTTGATAATCGATTGTGGACAAAGACAATCGATTGTTTTGATATTTAAAAACCGGTTGCACAGTCTCAAAATAATTGATTGTTAAAGTAGACAATCGATTGTCAACAATCGATTGTTAAAGTATACATACGATTATGTTGTTCCAATGTTCAAAACTTTGGCAACGGTCGATTATATACACTTGATATACACTTTGTATACCAGACTATACCAGAATTGAAAACTTACTTCAAACCCCATTTTGGTTGAAATGAAAACGTTAAAATCATTTTGTTTGAAGTATATATTAAAATTATTTATGATATATATAATTTAATAAAGTGATTTTATCCATGTTTATGATGACCTAATGTTGAGCCAAAGGATAAGATAACTTAAACGTTGTCCTTACATTGGTTCTACCAAACGACCTACGTCTTGGGTCTTCGGTCTTGAACTTCTTTAGCTTGTTCAGGCAATTCCGTCATCAGTATGCTTCTCGCCATTTGATTATACGCTTGACTTCATTGTTTGTCATTCATCAAAACCTATACCTGAAAATCATGCTCATACAACCAAAGCGCACATATCAAAGGTATACATGATTTCCAACATATAGATGATCAGGTCTAGTTTCAATGGGACATCCAGAGGTCTGCTTGCTGGACTCAGCTAGGTGCTCTGGTGTGTATACTCTGCCTGTTCTAGTCATACCTAGCGCGACGATTGCTTCACCTATGCGTGATTTTCCTTTCCTTCTCGCCTCGGCTGTGTAGTCCCAGGGTATGTCATTTGACTGAAATGGGTTATGTCAGACATGGTGACCGGAATATGCACCCTTAGGGGAAATATAGAAACTTCAATTGGTGCAGGCGCCTTTGGAGTCCTAAACCCCACCTCAATTGGTTTTGGCACTTTTGTAGGAGTTTCCTTGAACTTAAATGGTACAGATATATTCACCACATTGCGCTCAGATTGCTGTATTTGTACAACAATATGAGTAAGAGTGACCGCCAGTTTCTTGGCTCATCTCCTTCAGATATCAAACCGATTGACCCTTCGGGGTCCTAGTTGTCCTCAACTTCATTCATGTGGATGCCTCCACCTTTGTGGTCTGGTAGAGGGTTGCTACGAACATTAGGAGTAGGCTCCTTAGCTATGATGACCTTGTTGTCAATTAAGCCTTGAACTTTGTCCTTCAACGAGCGGCACTCGCCGATGGTATGGCCCTTCATCCCCGAATGGTATGCGCGTGTTTTATTTGGGTCCATTGGGAGGGACTTTCTGGAGTTATGGCTAGGATGGGTGTAACATATCCAGCGGCTTTGAGCTTCTCATATAGTTGGTCAATGGGTTCAGCAATAGCAGTGTACTATTTGGGTTGCGGTCAAAGTTTGGTCTTGGTCGCATGAAGTTTTGGCGGGTAGGCTGTGATGGATAGTTAGGAGGTTGGGAGTTGTAAGCTTGGTATATGGTTGCGGGTTGGGAATATCCTGGCGAGGTGGGCTGATATGTTGGTGATGGAGATGTTTGGTAGACGGGACGTGGGTTTTGATAGGTAGGTGAAGGTGCCTGGTCATTTAGAGAGGGTTGGTATGTGAGTGGAGTTGGAGGGTAGGGTAGGTATTTCATGGGAGAGTGGTTTCTTTGCGCAGCCATTACAGAGTTTATATCCTTTTTCTTCGACGAACCCCCAGATTGCAAGGCTTTGTTGGCGGCCTGCAGTTCCTCAAGGTTAGTAACCATACTATTTTTGATTCCCTCTTCAATTCTCTCTATCAGTTTGATGATATCAACGAACTTCTGCCCCTCTATGAGCATCAATATCTCGTAAAACTATGGGTCCTGAGCATGAATGAAAAATCTATTCATTTGTTCTTCTTCCAAAGCCAGCCTAACCTTGGCCGCTTCCAACCTCTAACTAGTAGCATACTCATGGAAGGTTTCATTAGGCTTTTTCCTCAAATTCTGGAAAATAGAACACGTCCGGTGCATTCTCAGTATTGAATCTGAAATGGTCCATGAAATCGGATGCCATGTTTACCCAACTCGTCCACTTCTTCGCATCTTGGCTGATATACCAAGATAAAGCATCACCTTTCAAGCTCCTCATAAATAGTTTCATGCGGATCTTTTCATCTCTACCAACTCCCACTAGCTTGTCACAATACATCCTAAGGTGAACCCTGGAATCACCCGTACCATCAAACATCTCAAACTTAGGAGGTTTGTACCCCTCTGGGAGTTCGGCATCAGGTTGGTCACAAAGGTCTTCATAATTTAGACCCTCTACACCTTTGTTACCTTCCACGCCTTGAACCCTGCTAGTGAGTTTCTTGAGTTCAGCAGCCAAGTTTTGAATGAGTGAATCTGATTCAGACACATCTGATATGGGTTGTGTGTATTATGGTACAGTATTCACAAAGATAGGGGCATCTTGATGATTTGGAGCATTTTGGGGCTCCGGGATATGCGATCGAGCATTGTTGCGAGCTTGGGTTGTGATCTTCTGTGGAGGTGCACGGACCTGGTTGTTGACATGCAGCAGCAAGGGAGATGGACAAGCTTGCCAAAATCCGGACCTGGTCCAGTTCCTCTTGAAACCTTAGCAAAGTTTGCTCCAAATGAGCAGCAGTTTCTTTGGTGATCGGGGTACCCTGGGAAGTTCCTTCAATTTCCTTCTATGCTTCATTATCTCCCATCTTTCCTTTGTTCCTGTTTCTGGGAGGACTCGGAGGAGGAGGACCCTTTGATCTTGTTGAGTATGCAGATGGTTCCAGAATGCACAAACTAATTTGGGGAGGGGAATAAAAGAAAAAAAAGCTAAAAAGTTACTGCGGATTCTGAGATAGAAAACATTGCGGTATTTAAACACGTTGTTGCAAGAATACACGTCGTTTCCTATTTGTGTGCCTCGTTGTGCCCGAGGTAGGCCTAGCGAAAAATATGATTTGGAGAACGAGTCAAAACAAACTGAAATAAAGAAAAATTGTCACTAATGGACAAGGGCCTTATTACATCAATAAAGTAGTAAAATCCTAACTACTTGGTCCCGGAAGGACCTTCCCCGGATTTGGCATCTTTGTCTCCCTCATACAGTTTCATCAGCCCACGCAGTCCCAGCAACAAGTAAGCCCGAGCCAGGTGCCCACCTACATTACCTTTAGCTTCCTGACACTCGTTGATCCTTTTTAGAAACTTGCCTTCCAGCTCCACTAGAATTTGCACCAAGTACCCTAAACGGTTGTTTGCGTGGACATCCATGTCCCTCCATTCATTGATTACCTTCTCTTGAGCCTCTAGCATTTCCCTATGTTCACTTTCACACTCTCACATACGCTTGCGTAGCTGATTATACTTGACCTTTGCTACAACCTCCTCATCAATGACCCTGTGACCATGGATGAAACATGTTTTTCCCAAGCCAATATGATCATCTTCTAACAACCCCGGATAAAGCGGAGCATGCCTCGCCTGGTACCTGTCTGGCTCCATAGATTCCTTTTCTAAAATGATTTTGGAGTGCCACATATGCTGAGACCAACACCAGTGTGGGCTATCGTCATTTTGGAAGTCAACCCTATAGTGGCTCATCTTCTCCACCCTTGGTATAATCTTCTTTCTCCCCGCTTGCCTCATGACTCGGAGAGGGACATATGGGTAAGTTCCTCTTAAGCCTATGAGGACAAGGAATGGCGCATCTCCAGGCCGAATGATAAACTCTCCAGTTGGAAACCACTTGTACATCCATTGTTCCTGCTCTCCTCTCGGATTTCCTAATAGTTCCACCCATCCACTAGCATCTTCCGGGTGAGCAAACATATCCGGCATGAAGTGCATTCGCTTTGGATGATGGAAAGCAATATGGTCATACCAATCTCGTCGTATAATCTCCTGTCTATACTCTCCTTTCTGAAGATGCTCAATGAGCCAGAGTTGTAGTAGCAAATTGCACCGTGCGGTTCCCCTTGTTGACATTTTTCTAAGGCTCGGTACAATTCAGAGAGGATCGTGGGCGATATGCTGAATGTCTGCCCATCGATACCCTCCATTACGGCTTTGGTTACCATGGCTAGCCTTGTATGGATTCTAGCCTTCTTCATCGGAAAAATTATCATGCCCAGGAAACAGAACATGAATACAAAGGCCCTCCTATGTATGTGCCCCAAAGTGGTAAGGGAGAACTCGTCCATGTGACCGCGGTATGATTTGCTATGTCCGAACCTTTCATACATGAAGTCGAAGGATTTGTAGGAGTCCTTCAGACTAGTCAGATTAGGATTCTCTTTTAGCCCCATCATTTTCAAGAATCCTCTACCTTTGCGATTTTTTGGCATAAGCAACCCCGGGCTATCCCAAGGAATCCCGGCTAGACCCCCAATTTCTTCCAATAACGGCGTCCTTTCAATACCCCTAAAGCGGAAGACGGACCGTTCATTATCCCAAAACATAGTAGCAGCTTCCACAATCTTGTTATCTGGCCTAACTTCCAAGAGTAAAGGATGATTTCCTAAGTGTTTGCGGACAAGAACCCGATCACTACCATGCAAATCATCCCACCAGCTTATCAACTTTGGATGAATGTTTGATACCATACCGAATCTTGGGACCTCGTGCCTCACTTTCCTGCAAAATAGAAAGTTAGGCCCTTAACCCCACTGGACTCGACTATTTAAATCAATAATTAGCAAAAGTCATTTAATTCTCCAAATCAATGCAAATAACGTGAATGTCTGTTTGGGTTTAGAGGAGACCCGATGGACTTTTGGTTTAGCTATCCTAAGGAGTCATTATGCGGACGACATAACTTACTCTGCTAAGTTTGACCATAATGCATGAACAACTAATCAGAGCAAAGTTTCTATTTTTTGAAGTGCTAGACAAGGTACCCTTGAGTGGACAACTCAATAGGAAAAGGCACGGAACCGTCAACTACACCGTTGATCGACCGCAAATATGCCTTTGCCAAATTTAGGGGGTTTGTAATAATGGAAGAGCGAAATCACTCATTATAAGCGTTGCTATATAATTTGTTTGGCATGAGTGAAAAATGATGTTGAATGATGCAATTACAACAATGGAACAAATACATGTATTCACGTTCATACAATAATGATTACAATAAATGCTCGAAATTTAAGACGGAATAGAAATAAAGTGAGGTAATAAAACAGCGAAACAGATAAAGAAAAAGAAAGACACAAAGAAACAAGTTAGTAATTGTGGAGAAATGATTAAAGCGACAAAGGTAGTAAAGAAATCAATAAAGCCACGAAACACTTAATTGTTAAAGCCTAAAAAGAACTCCCCAGCAGAGTCGACATGCTTTCGATGCCCCCTTTTTCCCTAACAAAGCAAAATCGGGTTTTGCGACATTATGGGCAAAACAACTCTATTTCCCGTTTGGGAGTGTGAGCACGTGATTTTTTCCCTATATATGAATTACTCCCAGAAAATTCAAAATAAAATAATTTTTTTAGTTTGCTTGCAATTGTCGTGAATTTTGTGTTGTTTTTCTTGTATTATTTTGCATTAATCTGTGCATGTTTATTCGTTACATTAATAAATAAAGAAATATGTCGCATTTGCATTTAGGATTTAGTTCGACCATTAGGAATAATTAAGTTTGTTTTGCAAAATGAAAATCACAAAAATATGCATCCTTCGGATTTTTAGCCTTTAATGTCTAAATTGTGTGATTGTGCTTTAATTGTTATTTAATTTTTTGTGATAATTTTTATTTGAAGTCAATTAGTATTTTAAGATGATTTTGGGTTTTATAATTTAATCGTAGTATTTTATTTTTATTAATTAGGAAGTTGAATAAGAATAAAAAGAAACAAAGAGGAAAAGAACAAACTCGGATTGGGCCAATTTTCTAAATTAAAATTAGGCTCAAAACACTTCTACCCAATCCAAAACAATACCAAGCCCACACCCCATACCCAAAACTCCCCGACCCGGTCCATTTCCACCCCCTCCCTTTTGATTTTTCAGATTTTTCCCATTCTATCACTTATCCAAAAGACCAAACCCTAAACACACCCTAATGCTCTCAAACCCTAGCTGCCACTATTCATCATCTTCTTCCTCCATCTCCAAACCCTTCCATAGCTGCCCTTCCTATCCAATTTATCCGTTCCTCACTCCTTGTCCCCCACTCTTTGTCTCTCACACTTTCAAAAATACACGGACACTACTATTTGGAAGAGGGCTTTTGACTGAGAAAAAGAGGAAGAAAGTCCATTGTTTGATCTTCTTCTTCATAATAAAAAAGAGAACAAAACACCCTCACCTCAAAACCTCAAACAAAGAACACACAAATACACGCTTAAGACCAGGTGAAGGGGCTGATTATTCTTTCACGAAGAGGACTGTTCATTCATCTTCTTCATCGTCAAAAGAGAGAGGCCACCACTGTTGGTCATCTTCTATTGTGAGGAAAATACAAAAAACAACAACAAACCCGTCTCTAACCAAATAGTTCGTCGTCACCCCTCCAAAAGACGCCCCAGCTCGTAACCAGCCCCAAACCTCCGTCGACCATAACCACATGATAGTCGACCACTCCAGCCAGCTCGACGCTGCCGGTCAGCCGCCCCACCCAAACGAGCAGCAGCGAAGAGCTACTACTGCTGCTCCGCCCGTCCAGTCACGCCACTCCAGTGCTCCGCCCGTCCAACCACTCCACTACCCCATCCCCCAGCCACCCATAGCCTTCGTCGCTCGGTTCGTGGTCGTCTTCGTATACTAGTTTCATCGCTTGAAATCAACCGTAAAATATACAAATTTTCCGGGCCAGATTTGAGTTTATTTTTGTTTCAAAATTTTCTGGGCAGACTATTTCTATTCGAGTTCATTGTTGTTTCAGTCCGGTTAGTTGGTTTAAGTTTCATTTTTTGTCCGTAGTTTTTTTGATATTTTCGGATCTAAAATCACTATATGTTGTTTGATTATGTTCTTGTTCGTTGGTTATCATTTTCTTGTTTATTTCTTCAGTTTATTTTTATTTAAAGGAATTTAGTTTTAATGTAGAAGTATGTTAGTCTTTCATCTTGGTTGCAATATTGTTAGATTTAATTTGAAGTTTAATTGATTATAGAGTTTAGTGATTTGAATCTGTTTTATTGTTGTGTTAATGTCTAAATTTGGATCTGAGTTAGAGACTTAAATTTATTTGTTTGATCTGTTAAGTTTAATTTTAATTTGAGTTTAGTGATTTGAATTTACTTGTTTGTTGTTGTTGATTAATCTGAAAGTATATTTATTGTTAAAAAATATTGTTCAGTCAAAATAAATTTGGCTCTTTGTTGTTCATCAGATTAATTGTTCAATTTGGTTAAGAATCTGTTATAGTTGCTATATTTTGGTTAATTGATCTAGGTGAATTGGTTATAGCTTATAGTGGTAGAGTGGTAATTTTAATAACTTCGGGGATATTTTTGGAATTGAAAATATAAAGGATTATTTAAAAAATAGTGGGGAGCATAATTATGTAAAGTAAAAAAGGGGACAAGATATATGGGGAGCATAATCATTAAAGTAAAAGAGGGTGGGGACTGTGGGGTCCATGTTTGATTGGGAATCAGAAATAGTAGGTAATAATAATAGGGGAGGAATAATAATTAAAGGGAGGAGAAAAGTTCTTGTTTTTAGTATATAATAGTAGTCATTTTAACACTTAAAGGGGAGGAATTCTGGAGAGAAAAAATATTTTAATACGGGACTGGATTTTAGAAAAAAAAATATTTTCAGTACTAGGGAGAGATTAAAAAAAAACAGAACTTAAGAGTAAATGGGAGGTCTTTTCCTTACTACTGAATATCAGAACTAATATTGTTACTACTTCACTCGTTATTGCTAGATTTTCTGCTTGGTTTTTAAATCTATTCCTGGGGTCTTCCTGCACTGTTGGTTACTGGTTTACTGCTTTGGGTTGCTGAACCTGTTGTTGATGTGTGTTGCTACTGCTGCACTACTGACTTCTTCCTCTTTTTTGCTTTCTGAATACCGAGTACACAGCTGATACACTGGTTAATCTAAGTTGAAAACTGATGCATGAATAAGAAATGAAGAATTGAAGTTTTAAATTTGTTGTAGTTGTCTACTTGCTCGTATATACAGTAGAATACTTCTTTCATTAAAGTCATGTAGTTATTTGTTTGTGTAAAAATAGCCATTATGTGTTAATTCGTTATTATTTGTCAAGAAGCATGCACGATATTATTGATTAATTTTAACATGTAAGCGGTTTAGGATTAAAGTCAGATTTTCTTTACAGTTCTTTCACTCCAATAGCATGTCACTCTAAATTTACAGAAAATTTATTAACAAAAGTACTGCAAGTTCACCTTAAGATGGTTTAACGTTTAGATTTAATAAACTTTCGAATAGCCATTAAAAATTAAGGTTGATTTTTGTTTTAAATAATTGTAAATAATTAATAGTGTATTCCTATAACTATGCGGGTTTTAATCTAGCTATAATTGATTTCTTTGAATATTAGTTGTTGAATTTCGTGTTTTATTTATAATTTCGATTTTTTTATTTTTTTATAATTTATAATTTTTTTATTTTATTTATAATTTTGAATTTTTGTAGTAAAATTCTTTTCCTTTGATATTTGCCTTAATCTGGCAATTAGCGTATTACGTTTTTTTTAGCATGTAATTAATTAGGATTTTTCTCGTTTAATTTAGAGACGAATTTAATAGAAAAATATTGTCACTTTAGGATTGCGCTTTTAAAATAAATGAGTGAGCCTCTCCATACAAATAATTTACAGGGCCCTTAGTAAATATATAAAAATATCTAGAAAAAGTTTGGAAGGGTCGTCTAGCGAATTTCACGACACTTCCTAAAGATTACAAATCGCCAGACTCTAATTAGGACGCGCCTTAATTAATCTTACCTCCCTAAACTCGGGTGTGAATTTGTGCGACCCAAATCCAAATCTCGACAGAGTCGAAATGTGCTAGAACCACGGAACTCGGGAATGCCTAACACCTTCGCCCAGGTTAACAGAATTCCTTATCCGAATTTCTGGTTCGCGTACTGTTAAACAGAGTCATTCCTTTCCTCGATTCGGGCTTTAACCGATGACTTGGGACACCATAAACTTCCCAAGTGGCGACTCTGAATCTTTAATAAATGATCCTGTTTCGATTGTCCTTTAATTGGAAAAACTCAATTGCGCCCTCACGGTGCCGCCAAAAAAGAGGTGTGACAGGGAGTTGGGTTATGGAATTTGAAGAGTCGCCACCTAATGATTATAGTGCATTAGGACGCTCAAGAGAGATTATTTTGAAAAGAAAACCAGAGTTTGGGTAAGGGCTTGAGATTACTCGAGGAGAAGGTGTTAGGCACTCCTCAAGATCCACTAGTGTGGTTCTGGGCCGTGTTAATCGTGTTTTTATAAAAAGATGAAACAATTGAAGAAGTAAGGTTCACAAATATAGCATTCATACAACTTGAAAAGCTTTAAATAAGAAAGAAGGACGTAAATACAAAATGAAATAGAGGGTTGATTTGAAAAAAATATTACTATAGAAGAACATTTAAATAAAGCAAGCAAAAGAGAGAAGGGTTCTTCGTTTAACTACAATATGGATCATGCGATGCAATATCACACACATATTCCCAAAGAGGGGTCGTTTTATAATATTATCGCATCGTCATCATCTCCATATTCTACCCTTCCCACCCTGTAGAGGTTATTTAAGCGTGTGAATCGGTCACGAATGCTTATTGCGTGCTATTACCCGTCCCATCCTATAGATCTTAGAGGGCATTTAGGATCGGTATTCCTATGAGGTATGAACTAGGTGGAACCCTTAAGCTTAAAGGTTAATATACAAGGCGTCATATAAAAACAAATAGGACTTGCATATAAAGGAATCATATAACACATATAAAAGGCTCAAATAATCCTCTATAAGAGAACACATAATTAGCACGTCTCAAACACATGTAAGATCTAAGGAAGAGAGAGTAATAAAAGCTGGAGTGTTGACTGTTAGGATTTATGCCCTTCACTAGAGGGGGGGATGAATAGTGAGGCACGAGAATGTCGGTAAATTTTGCGGAATTAAAATTGCATGAATAAAGTAAGTGCAGTAATTAAAAGAGTAAGGAGAGGACACACCGAATTTATACTGGTTCACCACAACGTGTGGTTAGTCCAGTCTCCCGAGAGACTCTCTCGAGTTTACACTAACTCCGTTAAGCTTGCGGTTGCCTAATAAACCGTTACACTTGCTCGTAGATGTACGCTCTACAAGACTTCACTTGCTCGTGGATACCGCACCACAAGACTTCTTTCTCGAGGATACCTCACCTCAAGACTTCACACTAAGATTGAAGAAACTTAGCAAACCCATTGCTCAATGAGAAGAATTTGTCTTCTCAAGAACTTCTCCCTTTTACAATGAAGACTCTCTAAGAAGAGTAGATAAGGAGATACAAAATTAGCTCTATGAACAACACAATGTTGTCTCTCAAATGGCTCAACAAAAGCTCTAAAAATGATGCACAAATGATTTCAATATATTCAATAAGAATGAGAGATGTTGTTCACTTGAAATGAGTCCCAAAGACCTCTATTTATAGGTGGTAGAGGTGTTTTGTCCGTTGCCCAATGTTTAAACAATAAATCTGATTTTGGCTCAGAATAATCAATTATTCTATATGTATAATCGATTATTATATTTCAAACATTTAAAAAACTAGTCGTTGAAAGGCAACGGATACTTAGATAATCGATTATTACAAAGTGATAATCGATTATCAAGTTGGGACAATCGATTATCAAATTGAGATAATCGATTATTAGTTCCAGTCCAAGGCTGGAATTTTCCAGATAATCGATTATCATAATCTGATAATCGATTATTGTGGCATTCCGGAATTTCCAGTTTAAGCTGGAAATGAAGATAATCGATTATTCAATTTTGATAATCGATTATTTTGAAGATAATCGATTATCACACTTTGATAGTCGATTATCCAGGCTTTCTATAAATTCCAGTTTTGGCTGGAATTACAGGATAATCGATTATCAAATTAGGATAATCGATTATCTGGCCATTCTGTCCAGAAATGTAAACTTACTTCAAAAACCATTTTGGCTAAAATGAAAACGTTAAAATCATTTTGTTTGAAGTATATCAAAAATTTTTATGATAAATATGATTTGATGAAATGATTTTATGCATATTTATGATGACCTAATGTTGAGCCAAAAGATAAGATAACTTAGATGTTGTTCTTACATTGGTTCTACCTAACGACCTACGTCTTGGGTCTTCGGTCTTGAACTCTTTGGCTCGTCTATGCAATCCTTTCATCAATATGCTTTTTGGCATCCAATCTTGATTGTTTGATTCATCATCATTGATTCGTCAACCATCTCGATTGTTTGCTAATGCATCTTCATCGTTTGTCATACAATATCGTTGTTTGACAATTGAATTCATTGTTTGTCATTCATCAAAACCTATACCTGGAAATCATGCTAATACAATCATAGCACACATATCAAATATATCAATGATTTCCAAACGAGGTTAAACGAGGTCTTACATTGACAAATATACTTAATACAACAGCTGAAAAAGATTTAAAACAGAATTCACATAAAAGAGTTGGATGACAACTTTTGGGACTTGAGAATGGAAAATGGATGTGTGACAGCTTAGAAATCGGAGGGAAAACCGTTGAAACACACATAACACATATGATAAACCAGTTTTCGGACAGGAGAGGTAGAAAGAAGATGTAAAACCATTCAGAAGTGTTAGAGATCGTGTAAGCGTATTAGTTTTGAACCATAGTTTTAAAATTGCAGAAGATACAGTATTCAGAAAAATTTTAGAAAATAGTAATCCAGTTCTGGACTAGGAAGAAGAGTAACTTAGTAAAATATTTGCACAGAAGTGATTGAAAATAAGGCAGAAGTTAGTGTAAAAAATCAGCGGACTCTAGAGAGGCAAACAAATTCAGACGGTTTAAAGAGAGTGAATTGCTTAAGCATGATTTAAAGCAATTAATCAATTTTATCTAACTAAAGGTTTACCTAGGCGTTGTTTAACCATAAGAGAAAGGTAGACATACATGTTTGTTTCCCAGTTTTAAATGGAACAGGTTACCCAGTTTTACATTTGTTTAGCAAAATTAGTGAGGGCATTCAACAGTTGCAAAAGAAAGACCATAAGTACATGATATCGAATGCATATAAAAGTCCTAAAACATGGTATCTAAATGCAATGGCAGTAACTTGATTATTAACAAATTGTGATTAAAAAATAACAAGCTGAAAGTAAAAGGCCTAAGAACAGGATTTCTATATGTTAAATGCATGTCCTATGCATGGTTTCTGTTACGCAAATAAATAAGTATAATCTTATAAACATGTTTTCTACCCATTCCCTTAATAATCATGCATAACCCTCCCAATCCACTATAATCCCCATTGTTCTATACAAATTATTATAGCCAAGTAATTTAAAAATACATCAGTGATAAAATAAAATAAGAAGTTACACTATAAAGAGCCTTCAGCCAGGCCCAACCATCTCCAACCTCACTCCTTTCGAGTTTCACAGCCATTACCAAGGCTTGGGTGCGGCAAAGTTCCCTAAGGGTTTGTTTAAATCCCTGGCCAATACCAAGCACCCAAAATATCCCCAATTGGACAAGTGCAAGCATGGAAGTGGCAGCCTTGTGCATCAGAGTTCCATGGGTGCTCAGGGCTCCCAAGGCAGTGCATACACTACGGGGGCAGACCCTAAAGCTCAAAGAATGTCATTGTGATTAGACTTGAGAGAGTTGAAAATAGTTGAGAGAGTTGGAAAAGTTGAGACAGTTTAAGAAAGTAATTGAAAGAGTTGAAAAGTTGAGACAACATAAGAAAGTAGTTGAAAGAGTTGAAAAAGTTGAGACAGTTCAAGAAAAAATAGTTGAAAGAGTTGGAAAAGTTCTTCTGAAATCCTTTGGAATGACCATTTTTAGAACAACAGGGCATCACACAAACTGGGGGCAAAGAGGAAAGGGGACAAATAAATAAAGTGAACTACTCGTACACAGACAACATATTAGAGGAAAATAATCAGACATGGTTGCAAAACAGGGGTTCAATTTCTTACTGCACCGAACCCCAATATAATCAACCTCAAAGAGAGGTTTTAGGGTTTTTAAGTAGCCAAGCAAACCTGAATACATGCTAGTAGTGCACATGGAAGAGGAAAACATACAAGGATAGGGTGGTAGGGGAGAACATGTTAAGTTAATCAAGGTAGACTAGTAAGTAACATTCTAGTGACAAAAAGAGCAACAAAACCATAAGTAAAAGCATACAAGATGCATTATGAAATGCAAAATCAATAGAAACATGTTGTTGTGGAAACTGTATCTTAAAGTTGTGACATACCAGTTGCAAGTAATAGGCCACAATGACAATAGTGCACAGATGAACAAAGTGAGCAGAGAGTGTAAGCAGCAGAGAGAATAACAGCAGTATGAGAATAGCAGCAGCAATATGAGAATAGCAGCAGGAACAGACCCAAGTAGACAAACAATAGGACCCAGTAGTGTAGAAGTAATGAACCCAGGCTACTCAATCTTGGCTTTTAGCCGATTAGGTGTTCAAATAAAAGAATGAGAGAGAGTAGTAACAGTAGAGAAAGTGAGAGAAAGAGTGCAGAGAATATGAACTTCTTAGGGATATGCAATGTGTGTTTTTTGAAATAAGGTATAGAGAAATTGTATTCGTGTCTCTGTCAAGTGAGAAGAGAAGAGTAGTACTTATAGTTTTAAAAAAATAGGGTAGGGAGTATATAATTATAGAAATAGTACCAAATTGAATCAATCACATGACCTTAATTCAAATTAATCGGGGATTCATGATTCGAATGGGAAGGCAGCTATATTATATAAAGAAAGAACCAATCAGACTACGAATTACACCATAGTAAAGTAGTAGGCCTGTAGTATGCAATAGAGGCCAAATACATAATATTCGAATAAGGAAAACTAATAAAGAATATTGTGAAAAATATTTAAGAGCACAAATATGGTAAGTATTCAAAATTAATTCTGAAATTAGTCAAAGAATCATGGACGAGACTAAAATCATAGGGAATCAGCGCTAATTATCGAGAGTATTTCACAAGCAATGAAATAATTCATGAAATCAGTGTAAGAACCTTTAAGGAAAACGCATACATATTAGGGATTCAAAGAGATGCACATAATCATTCGAATAGCAATTAGACCTATAAACACAATAGTTGTCAAAAATCAAATAACATTGCTCAAGAAATCACAAAGAGTAGGGGATTGGAGTCCTGGTAAAAAGTTTAAAGCATGGGACTGAGAAACAAACATGCTTGTAACAAAATAAACATATAACACATGCATACATAATAATTCGAAGGAAGCAGAAGATGTAGTGACCTTGAATGGGGGTCGGAAACCCTAACAATAGAAATTAAAGTATGGAACCCAGGTTAACAAGGAAAACAAACAAACATGTGAAACAAACAAACACAAACAAACATATCGTACTCAGAAAGAGTAGAAGAAACAATTTCGAAGAAGGGGTCAGAAACCCTTATTTGAAAGAGTGGTAATTATCCGAAAATTTGATATAAATGGAAACACTAAGTAAAAATATAGTAGAAAATAAAAAATCAAACTGAGAGTTGTTTTAAAAGAGTAGAGATTAAAGAGGAAAAAATAGGGTTTTCAAACAAATTAGGGAAAACGAAGAACCTGACCGTGAAACTCGTATATAATGCCATAGAAGGCATCATCGGACAAAAACCACCAGAGGAAAGCCGGCGAAGGACCCAGGTGAGGCTTCAGTAACCGTCTTTCATGGCGGAAGCTATTGGCTTCAAGCTTTAGAGGGAATTCAACGATATGAGGTGCCATGGTGGGCGGTGATCGAGAGGTGTGAGGGTAGAGGTGTCTAGAATGGCGATGAAGGGCATGAGAGAACCAGATGGTTCTTCAGAGACGAATGGTTAGGGAGCATTTGGGAGTGAAGGGTATACAAGGGCGGCTGATTTGGAAAATGAGCTGAAGGTTAGGGGGTTAGGGGTTTAATTATGGTAACGTTGATCGTGGACCGTTGATCAAAATGATCAACGGCCACAATTTAAAATTGGGGTTCGGGTGGGTTGGTTCGAATAGGTTTGGGTTGGTTTATATTAGTAATTGGGTCGTGATTTGGGGGGTGAATTTGGGTTGAAATGTAGCCAAAATTGAAAGACTAAAGGGCTATAATTTAAATGCCCAATTTTCCCCTAATTTAGTTTTATAAAATAGTAAATGTCATTATACAAATCCGATAAAAATATTGAGTTAATAAAATACATATAAGTGTTGATTAAAATTATTATGAACGATTTTGTAGTTAAAAATACTTGCCAAATTGATAAATGGGCTAAAATTATAATTTAATGCGATTTTAATTAAGAAATATCTAATGCATTTGCAAAATTTTGCAAACATTATGTAAAAATATATTTTTACGTAAATAATAAAATAAAATAGATTACTTATCAATATAACGAGATTTGGGACTAGATACAGGATTTTATAGTACAAGATAAGTCGTATATTAATTTGAAAATACTTGAAAATTGTAGAAAAAATACCAAACCAATGTGGATGCTTATATATGCATCCATATGCTATTTTAAAAGTATTTTGAGTGTAAAAAAATATATAAGGAAAAATTGAATATCAACAGTGGCGATACCCGATATGTGTACATTGGTGATGATGTTGTATTGGGGATGCGTCGCCGGACTTGTGTGCCCAATGTAGATGGGATTAGAGAGTTGATTCTTGATGAGTCTCACAGTTCGCGGTATTCCATCCATTCAGGTGACACGAAGATGTATTACGACTTGAGACAGCACTACTGGAGGAGAAGGACATTGTGGGATTTGTGGCTCGGTGTCTCGACTGTCAGCAGGAGAAATATTAGCATTAAAGACCAGGTGATTTGCTTCAGCAAATGGTTATTCCTGAGTGGAAGTGGGAGAGAGTTACTATGGACTTTGTGAGTGGTCTTCCTCGGACTTTGAAGAAGTTAAATTCAATTTGGGTGATTGTGGATTGACTGACCAAGGCTGCGAATTTCATCCGGTGTATACTACATATTCTTTGGAGCGGCTGGCAAGGATCTTTATTTGGAGATTGGTCGGTTGCATGGGGTTCAAGTTTCTATTATCTCGGATAGAGGTGACCAGTTCACTTCTCAATTTTGGAGGACTTTTCAGCGAGAGCTGGGTACACATGTAGAGCTAAGCACAACGTTTCATCCTCAGACAGATGGACAGTCTAAGCGTACCATTCAGATATTGGAGGATATGTTGCGTGCCAGTGTGAATGTACTTTGGAGGTTTTTGGGATGAGTTTTTGCCGCTTGCAGAGTTCGCCTACAACAACAGCTATCAGTCGAGTATTCAGATAGCACTGTATGAGGCATTATATGGGAGACGGTGTAGATCTCCCGTTGGTTGGTTTGAGCCTGGAGAGGCTAGGCTATTGGGACAGATTTGGTCCAGGATGCCATAGAGAAAGTGAAGGTTATTCAGGAAAGGCTTCGTACAGCCCAGTCGCTTAAGAAGAGTTCTGCGGGCCGAAAGGTCCGCGATGTGTCTTATTTGGAGGGTGAGAAGGTTTTGCTAAATATTTCTCCCATGAAGGGTGTTACGAGGTTTGGGAAGAACGGGCCACTGAGTCCCCGATTCATAGAACCTTTTGAGGTTCTTAGGAGGATTAGAGACATGGCTTACAGGCTTGCTTTGCCACCCAGCTTATTTAGTGTGCATCCGGTAATTCATGTCTCAATGCTCTGGAAGTATGTTGGGGACCTGTATCATGTTTAGGACTTCAGCACGGTACAGTTGGATGAGGACTTGACCTATGATGTGAAGCCAATGGCTATTTTGGGTCGTCGGGCTAGAAAATTGAGATCAAAGTATATAGCTTTGGTGAAGGTGCAGTGGAGAGGTCAGCCCGTAGAGGAGGCCACCTGTGAGACCGAGCAGCAGATGTAGAATAGATATCCTCATCTATTTGAGGCTTCAGGTATGTTTTGTGACACACTAGAGGACGAGCGATTGTTTAAGTTGGCGAGGATGTGACGATCCGGCCTGTCGTCTCATGTGTTTCTGCCTCATTTTATCCGTTTATTGCTTCTTCATGTTTCATTATCGGCATTTAGTGAGTTAGATTCGAATTGGTTTGGTTTTGGTAGGAAATGAGACATTTAGTCTCCTTAAAGAAGGCTTATATTGGAATAGTCAATCGGATATTGACCATTGAGTTAGAGGGCTCGGATGTGAATTCCGGTGATTCGGTTAGCTCTGGGGGATGATTTATGACTTAAGAGTGCGATTAGAATTGATTTTGAAGGTCCGCTGTAGAATTATGGTCGAATTGGCGAAGCTAGTATTTTGGCGAATTTTGGATAGTAGGTAAGATTTTGGTCCGGGGTTGGAATGGAATTCCAAGAGTATTAATTGCTTCGCTAGTCAATTTTTGATATGTGTGCAAAATTCCAGTTGATTCGGAGGTGTATAGGTTAGGGTTTTGATTGAATGCGAGTTTCAAAAGTTTTGGTTGAACTTAGGCTTGGATCCATAGTGAATTGGTTATTGTTGTGTTGTTGGATGTGTTTTTATGATTGAAACAAGTCTATTTTTATGTATATGACGTGTGTACGCTTTTGGTTGAGGTCTCGAGGGCCTCGGGGTTAATTCGGATAGCTAACGAAGAGTTGGGAACTTGAGGTGTAGCAGATTTTTGTACAGCAGTTGCAGACCGATTTGGTCTTCGCGTTCGAGAGCATAGCCACATTCACGTAGGTTTATGGTCCATGTTCTTCGCATTAATGGTAGGGACCCCACGTTCACGTAGAGTAAGTTTGGAGGGTCCCTGGTCCTTGTACTTCGCGTTCGCGACCAGGGGATAAGCGTTCGCGTAAGGGGAGCTTGAAGGTCATCGCATCTGCGGTCGTAGAGACGCATTCAAACAGAGGAGGCAGTTGATGCATCGCGTTTGCGGGATGGGCTCCGCATTCTTGAAGAGCAAAGTGACCCAGTGGAATTTTTGGCCATCGCGAATGCGAGAAGGCCATCGCGTTCGTGAAGAAGGAAACGTCACCTGGGGCAGAATGTTTAAAAACCTTTCATCTGGGAGTTGGGGTTATTGTCCACCATTGTTGAGACACCTTGAGAGATTTTTGGGAGTAATTTTATTGAAGAATCAACCTTTAATTCTTGGAAATTTGGGTAATAATTGGAAGAACTAAGGCTTGGTTTTTGGAATGAAAATTTGGGATTTGAAAGGGCATTTGAACTGCGATTTGGTAAATTTGATATGAAGGGCTCTTGGTGATACGAGGAATCTGGTGATGTGAATTTTGTAATTTTTCAAGAAGTGGGCCCGGGACTCAGGTTTTGCTAACTTCGTAATTTTCGATAATTTTCGATTGGGTTGTATTGCCTTAGCTTATTGTAATGTATTCCTTGCGGTTGTGATCAGATTCGGCGCTTGGGGAGGTTGATTTTGCAAGGCAAGGGAGTAGCGAGCTAGGATTTCTGCCTGCTTGAGGTGAGTAATGGTTATAAATGATGTGTTGAGGGTTTGAAACCCCGAATTTGCACAGCATAGTGCTATGTTGGGACGAGACACGCATTGCATTATGAGCGTGGGGGCTTATATTGTTGGGGTTTCGAACTTGGTCCATCCAGGTTGATGAATCTACTGTATTATCATATGAGACTTAATTAATATCATTACATTCTGGGCTATTTGTCATGTTTGGGGCCTTGTGCCGATCTGCAAAACCCTTAGGGGCATTTGTACTAGTTGACCTTACTCTACTTATCGAAATCACACACTCAGTCATGTTCTTAACTGATAAACATAAAATTGAACCGGCTTTAGAAATTTTGTAAATCCTAATGAGAATAACATGTGGGTTGGTAACCCCGTCTTATGTTGGTGTGCCCGTGAGGCCAAATCTATATTGACTGAGAGGGGCCGAGAACCCCATTGTAAGGGTATTTGATATGTTATGGATCGGGCTGCACGTTGCAGCATATATATATATATATATATATATTGGGCTGCACGCCAGAGTAGTATTCTATATGCATCGGGCTGCACGCCGCAACCGTATAGTAATGAATTCGGTTATCGTGACAAGTAAATGAGATGAATGCTGGCTTAAAAAGGCTTTTAACTGACTTTCCTCATTTAGTTATTGTTAAAAATGCTCTTACTGGTTTACTATAGAACTGCATAGTTTTTTTACGAGTTTTCTTTCTTTCAGGCATTACATATATATATATAAATATATCGGGCTGCACGCCGCAGTAGTATTCTATGTGCATCGGGCTGCATGCCGCAGCCGTATGGTAATGAGTTTCGTTATCATGACAAGTAAATGAGATGGATGCTGGCTTAAAAAGGCTTTTAACTGACTTTCCTCATTTAGTTATTGTTAGAAATGCTCTTACTGGTTTACTATAGAACTGCGTAGTTTTTTTACGAGTTTTCTTTCTTTCAGGCATTATATATATATAAATATATCGGGCTGCACGCCGCAGTAGTATTCTATGTGCATCGGGCTGCATGCCGCAGCCGTATGGTAATGAGTTTCGTTATCATGACAAGTAAATGAGATGGATGCTGGCTTAAAAAGGCTTTTAACTGACTTTCCTCATTTAGTTATTGTTCAAAATGCTCTTACTGGTTTACAATAGAACTGCGTAGTTTTATTACGAGTTTTCTTTCTTTCAGGCATTATTTTATTGCTATTATATTGAGTTAGAGTACTCATTTTACTCCCTACACCATGTGTGCAGTTACATGTATCTCTGAGGCATAGTTGAGTCTCTGCTGCTACCCAGATTACCACCACAGTCATCGAGGTAGCTGCATGGCATCTGCAGGACCCGATTTCTCCCCTTATCCTTTTTACATTTTCGCATTCTAGACAACTCTATGTATAGGTTGCTGCTCAGACTTGAATTAGAGGCTCGTGACTTGTGACACCGTATTGGTGGGATTATATTAGTACTTTATGGTTCTTCCGCACTATTTTAACTACTGTTTCAGAAGTATAATCAGTGTTAATTTGGCATTAATCCCCAGTAACTAGAAATAAATCTTGCATAAGAGATTGAGAGTGATGAATTGGTCGGGCTTGCCTAACACTATGTTGGGCGCCATCATGACTGGGGTTTGGGGTTGTGACAAGTTGGTATCAGCGCCTAGGTTACTATGTCTCATGAGTCTTGAGACAGTTTAGTAGAGTCTCGCGGATCGATACGGAGACGTTTGTTATCCTCGAGAGGGTGCGGAAACCTTTAGGAAAACTTCATATTCTTGAAATTCTTGTCGTGCGACTTTGTTGATATACAAACTAAACATTTGTATTCTGTTCTCTCGCATATGGCGAGAACCCATGCTACAGGATGTCGAAGACGACCACCTGTACCACCTACGAGGCCACAAGAGGCCATGGACGAGGTCGTGGTCAAGGAAGAACCGTGGGGGCAACACCTGTTGACCCACCAGTTGCCCCGGCTCAGGATCAGGTTCCAGCTGTAGAAACTTTAGCAGCACCTGTTCACGAACCAGCTATGCCTATTGTGATTCTGGGTCTTCAGGAGGTCCTAACTCAGATTTTATCGGCTTGCATTCGCCTGGCTCAGGCAGTCTCAGCCACTACTGTAGCAGCTACGTTGTAGGCCAGGAGAGGTTATTAGGCCCCCGCCGCTCGCACACCTGAGCAGGTTGTGCAGGGTTTGCAAACACCAGAGGCAACACTAGCTCAGCAGGTTGCACCAGTTCAGTCAGTTGCACCGATTTAGGATTTTGTGGTTCCAGCGATGCCAGATGATGAGCACCGTCGTCTTGAGAGGTTTAGTACGCTTCGTACTCCTTCTTTCAGTGGTGCATAAGGTGAGGATGCCCAGGTTTTTCTTGACAAGTGTCAGTGTCTGCTTCGAGCATCGTGGATTCTCGAGTCTAGCGGTGTGGATTTTACTACATTTCAATTTTCTGGAGCGGCCTTTACTTGGTGGGAGGCGTATGAGCGGTGTAGGCCGGCAGGTGCAGCACCTTTTACTTGGCCGGAGTTCTCCACTCTCTTCTTGGAGAAGTGGATACCGCAGTCTTGGAGGGAGGAGCTGCCTAGACAGTTTGAGTGGCTTCTCCAGGGAGATATGACGGTGTCTCAGTATGAGATGAGATTTTTAGAATTGGCTCGCTCTGCTCTCTGGATGGTCCCAACTCATCGGGAGAGGATTTGGAGGTTTGTTGACGGTCTCATTTATCCCATCCGTATTCTGATGACTCGAGAGAGGACTTTGAGTTATACATATATACACAACAAAGAAGGCGTGGAATGATCATTCCACTTTTTTCTGGCATTTATAACTCGGCAGTTTCCTCCTCATCTCCCTCAGCATCGGACAACGGAAACTTGGCATAGTACACCACTCCTTTGGCTTGTTGAATCGCCACTGAGAGATCAAAGTTCCCGACATGAATCTCCTCAAAGGATTCCCCTCTGAGATCTACACCTCACGTACTCCTTGCTGTTATTGGCATGGTCATCTTCGCCCGAGCAGAATCATTTGCACGGGCAGCCTAGATTTGCGCCTTGAAAGCGGAAGCCCGGCCTGATCCCTCTTTTTGGCCTTAGAATGGACACTCACGTGCGCCTGCAGGTCGATGAACGCACCTTTGGATCATCCACCTTGCCTTCAGGTGAAGTAGCAAAAATCCCAAGGACAAAAAACTAAAGACAATCACGACCAGCCTGCACGCGCACAAAAGGTTAAAGGACAGGCAAGCGCAAATAAAGGCATGACTCATGGACTCGAGCCTAAAACAGTTGGGCAACACATATAGTCCCCAACGGATGTTCACGGCAAGGATTGTGATTAAGAGCCCCGGGCCTACCTGACTGGTACCAAACTCACGAAGATCCCGCCAAAACATGGGAGCGAGCCCGCTAAATTAAAGGCAATGCAGGCAGAAAGACAAAGGAGGTAAATTTTCAAAACTTATCTTATGCTTGTAGTTTGAGACCGCACCCTTCATGCAAATATATATATATATATATATATATATATATATATATATATATATATATATATATATATATATATATATATATATATATATATATATATATATATATATATATATATATATATATATATATATATATATATATATATTTGCGTGAAGGGTGCGGTCTCAATCTACAAGCATACTCCATAAATAGCAAAAAGTAAAGTGGCAAAATCTACACTCCAACTTAAACGGTTACGGCCTTGCAGGCCCAGCCTCGTTCTCTGGGGCATCGACAACAAAAAAACTAGGTATTCTTATCCCGATAAGCTCTAACGCCGAAAAGGTAAAACGACTACCAAAAAGGGACTCCAACCTCGCCAAAAGGTTTCTATAAAGAAAAATCCAGCCCCCCGCCCAAGTACAGTCCCTTGTCGGAATAGCTCAAAGACCTAAGATACGAGAGGACTATGTCAAAACCTTCCATGACGTAAAGCCGAAAAACATACTCAACGACTGAGCATCCTCTTGATGGCCCAACCATTGTTGGCCAAAGGAACCACCACTGCGCAACAAAGGACTTTGGAAAGACCGGGCTCAAATGATGCACTTTCCTTATAAGAATGGGCCCATTTCATCCCTATGGAAACTCCTTCATGATCATGAAGCACATTTCTCATCTTTCGTCATACCCATACTTTTTCGTGCCATGAATAAGCAATTATTAAGGGCATGACATGCCAGTATCACAATGTCAACAAATCCCAAGGACCCCTGAGAAGTGGAAGCAACCTCACGATTGCATGCGAGAAGGGCCGAGACGAGTCAACACCGACAAAAGGCACCGACCATCAGCACCGCCTTAGATCTTGAGGTAATTCTCAGCCCCGAAGACCTCCATCATCACAATACGGCGTCCCGGAAGACCAACAATTTCATAAGATCGGCATTCAGCCTCGAGGGATCTCTGGGAAAAAAGGCTAGCTTACGAAGAAATGTACATCCCTAACAAATGCTCGTGCAAAAAAGATTTCGTATAACAACCAGGGTGACCCAAAACATGGCTAGGCCTCTATTCAAAGATGGCTTCATGGAAATTACCGGCGTCCCAAGACCGTGAGTCATCAAGGAGGCCCCTTCTTAAAAGCCATTATAAGGCCCCAATATTTCATCCGCACTTTTCATACAAGAAAAGGGTCCTGTAGGGCCAAGGTCATTGGCCTAATTTGAGTCTGGTTTGAGAAATCATAGAAGACCTTGCACGAGGGCGCTCCATTAAAGTCCGGAGAAAATAGTCAAAGCCAATGTCGCAGGCGGCGAAACAGGATCGTGCAATCATAACTGCCAAAAAATATAAAGAAATACGGCAAGCGTCGAATGAAGAAATCAAGAAAATACCTTTGTATTTATACAAGTGTTCATTTACAATGACCCTTGATGAGTCCTTACATATGGTTACATTACACATGATTACAAAAGCCCACAGAGGGTCCTTACAAAAAAGTGATGAGGTACAAATAATATGTATACACTAGGGGCCTAAGGATCTAGCCTATTCATGCTACGTATCCAATGTCATCCTCTCAAGAGTATTACCTCAAAGCCAATATCTTCCAAAGTCCAACCCCCTCGGGGACCACATCCTCATCCCCCTGGAATGGCATCCTTAAAGGGGAATCAGGGGAGAAGAGCAAAATGACGAAGGAGAAGCCGAAAAATGCGAAGAAGTGGCTGGGAAAAAACTTTGTCTAGTACAAGCTCCGCCGATACTGCCCATTTGAAACCACTTCTTGAGGCATTGCCTCGGCTCGGAAGGCAACAACTAGTAGAGACTACCGACGTACCCCCCTCCCCTGGAATCCAAAAGGGGTGTATCATGCCGAGATGAGGAAGGAGGGTGAGTAGCGGTACATAATCCAAAGTGCCCCTAAAACTGGAGGAAATCGACCCTCTATCTTATCGGCCCGAACCAACACCAACAGCAACAACAGTAACGACAACAACAACTGCATCACAGTGGCACAACTTTGTCCAACAAAAAAGAGATCAAGATATGAGTCAAGGCGCATGTGGAATAAAATCTTGAAGCTACGGGCCTCAAACATGATAAGATGACAAAGATTCAAGATAGCAGGAAAAGAATAGGAGATAGGTACCGGGGGATCTTTGAATAAAAAAGCCATCCACAAGAAGCCTAATTAATAGGGAGGGAAAAGTAACCGACGACGCCATTTCCTCGCTCAAGAAACATAATAGGAGGCGTAATCAATGCATTCATAGAAGTTGAACCGATATAAACAGTCCAACTCCGAAGAATTAAGAGTCGTAACATTTCGGGTGATCCTAAAGATGCGAAAAGGCGAGAAACCTCTATACTTGTAAAAGGAGGCTGCACCATTGGCATGACGTGATTACAGAAGACCGAGAAATAGTATGTCAATATCATTTCTTATCACTTCCCTCTAAAAAATATTGAGACTATCTGTGTGCGGTGAAATTTTGGGGTCCGATTTCCCCTTGACATAATACTTTGAAGGGTGACCCCAGAAGTACGAGATCTCATTCAGTTGCTTACCTCGAAGTCTGTCGATGCTATGCCAAGGATAATATCGACCGAAGTCCCGATGAACGTAGAAATCTCCCAAGGAATTCACCCCGAGGTTGATCAAGTCTGTTCAAGTGGCTCGACATTAGCTCATAGACATCATAAAGCTAACCAGCTATTACATCCCATTCTCTTTTATCACATAACGTATTTTGTACTAGGTTTGGGCTTCCCTTTAATAAAAGAAGGATCATTAACACCTTGTAAAGCAGAGTTCCAATTATGTTACTCAAGTTCAATAATATCTTCTATCTCTTTTCCTCTCTAATTTACTTGTCCCCACTGGATCGAAGCCAATTACCTTCGATTACTTTCTTGTTTTTTCTCTATTTATCGCTTGGTACTAGCCCGAAGCCGTCTTCATATCCATCACCTTTTTACTTGTTCTTCACTATATTGTTCAATATTGGTTGTAAAGATCATTGCTCAATCATATCCTTAATTCTTATTCCATTCCCGGCTATCACCGATAGCTCGAGCTCGACTCAAACCTCGACATCGAGGTCCTCACCGGCCGGTTCTTCATCCGGGCAATAGGTCCCTTCGGTTTGATTACTATCTTGTTTTAGCTTACACTTGACCCTTAAATTTCACTTTTTAATTAACTGCTCTAACAACTAGTCTGGAAATATATCACATATTTCTAGAGTCCCATTCAAAAATTTAATTGTTGTTACTATTTTCACAATAAATAGAAATAATTGCCTAAATTGGTCAAAATAGTGTGGGTTTTCAAATTATGTAAAAAATAATCACTATTTAACGTGAAGATATACTCTAACAAAAATGCTATTGTTGAAAGATGAAAAAATTGAAGGATAATATGTTTGATTATGGCCTTGTGTATATATTTCAGCATGTTATATTGGAACTTTAGAATAGTACGAATTCCAACACATTATGCTAGAACTTTATAAGTAAAAACTTCAAACTCTAGTATGTTTTGTAGAAATTTTTTGATATTAACAAAGGGTGTTTTTGTTTAGTTCTTTTACCACATAAAAATAACAACTGAATTTCTATTACTTTTGAAGCTATGACTAATTTTCAACTAACACTTATAAATTAGGCTATAGAATTTCTTCCCCTTCATTGAGAGAAAAGAAGAAGCTTCATGTTTTTAATTAAAAATAAAAGTGGATCTTCTATTAATGTACTCGACGCATTTTGGTTCTGGGATGGTTAAAATGAGTGTAATTTATTATGTCTTTAATTTTTTCTTCAACCAGGACTTGCCCGTCATTAAATGGTGTCAAATATATCATTTTTTGGCTAAGATTACTTTGTGAGTGAAATGATATTATTAAAATAATTTTTTTAACAGAATTAAAAAAATTAAAAAGGTCAAGTATACCTCGTATAGTATAAAAGGTTTAATATACCTCTCGTTGTAATTTGAGTCCAAATATATCCCTATCATTATACTATTAGTTCAAATATACTCCTTTTTCTTTAAGTTTGTCCTAAGTGAACATCCAATCTTCAGTGATACTGACATTTGATGATGCAAATGCGATATAGTTTGCACCCTCATCGCCCCTAACCAATTTTACCCCTCCCTTCTATTTATTTTTCACTAATAAAAGATTATTCTCTTCCACCACTATTGCCACCATTATCACTTCCATGAGAAATATTGTATTCTAGATTTTAGTCTTTTATACATTAATTAGGGGCATTGATTTGATGACCCAACCCATCGTCTCGGGTGTTACTGCTCCGTAGATTTGGACTAATTTTGACAAGAAACGAAACACTTAGCCTCTTTATGAAAGTCTTTAATTGGAAAAGTCAACCGGACATTGACTAATGAGTTATAGGGCTCGAATGTAATTTCCGGTGATTTCGTTAGCTTCGCGGAATGATTTGTGACTTAGGAGTGCGATCGGAATAGATTTTGGAGGTCCGGTGTAGAATTAGGCTTCAATAACGAAGTTTGAATTTTGGCGAATTCTGGTTGATAGGTGAGATTGCAGTAGCTCCGTTAGGTGATTTTTTATATGTGTACAAAATTTCAAATCATTTGGAGGTGTTTAAGACGGGTTTTTGATCGAATGTGAGTTTCGGAGAAATTTGATAAACATATGCCTTGAATTGGTGAAATAAGATGATTTGGTTGTTAACGATAGTGATTTGATGATTCGAGCAAGTTTGAATAAGGTAATGGATCATGTATGTGCTTTTGGTTGAGGTCCGCGGGTCCTCGGGGTGAGATCGGGTTGTTAAACAGAGAGTTTGGAGTTTGTTGCATGTTTTGGGTTTGGTGGTTCTGTCATTTCTGTATCTTCAGAAGAAGAGACCGCATAGGCGGTTTCGTAGATGCAGCGGGGAGGTCCCAGAAGCGGTTCTAGTGGGGGAATGACATTTCCGTAAAAGCAGACACGAGTCCGCATAAGCAGCTTTGAACCGTAGAAGCTGTCCTGATGATCTTAAGTTGAATTGCAGAAGCGGTTAAATTTGTGCAAAGGCGGTGACCGTAGGTGCGGTATTCCAACCGCAAAAGCGAAAAGAACTGTTGGCAGAAGGGTTTAAAGGTTTTATTTCCTACGCGAGCTAGGCAATATTTCCTTTAGCTTTGAGCGAGCTTTGAGGCGATTTTCTAAGAAGGATTCAAGGGAGAACGAATAGAAGTAAGTTCGTTGGCCTAATTATTCAAGTTTATGGTAGAATTAACATGGAAATTGGTTGAAATTCTTTAAAAAGGGGTAAATCTAGGGCTTGAGTTTTGATATTTCAAAGTGGGATTTGATAGGTCATTTGCGCTCGGATTTAGGAGTCATGGTATGCATGGACTCGTGGCGAGATGAGGAATCCGGTAATGTGAGTTTTGTAATTTTTCGAGAAGCAGGCCCGCGACTCGGGGTTTTGCTAATTTCGAGATTGATGCTATATTTTAACTATTTTTGATTGGGTATTATTCCCTTTGCATAGTGTGAATCATTCGCTCTGATTTTGGTTTTATTCGACATGCGTGGAGACCGATATGAGGGACAAAGTCGTCGCAGACTTGAGATTCGCAGGTTCAAGGTGAGTAATATTGTAAATGATATCCTGAGGGTTTGAAACCCCAGATTCGCACATCATAGTGCTACGTCGAGGTGACTTGCACACCGGATATGGGTGTGGGGTAAAGCACCGTTGGGTATTGAGACTCGGTCCATCCCGATTGATGAAATTACTACGTATTTGACTAAAACTACTTGATCTTATCAGGGATAGATATAGCTGTTTTTGCGTTACTCTGCATATTATTTGTTCCTGATCCAAAGTTTTAAATACGGTTTTCAAACTCAGCCGTTTTTCTAAGATTTGAAAACTTAAATTATATTTTACTAACGTTTGAGACGAGAACTATTATTTGCATATTGCCCAAGTGGCTTATGTGCATTTCTAGACTGTGTATGGATCGGGCTGCATGCCGCAGCGGTGTGATATTGATTGCGCTTGGGCTGTAGGATCCCCTCCGGAGTCTGAACCCCCACAGTCAGCGCGGGTGCCCAAATGGATCGGGCTGCGCACCACAACGGTCATGTGCATTGGATTGCATTCACGCATTTGTTCCTGTGCGTACTACGTGGCATGACATTTAAACACTCTAGTATCATTGGCATCCATGTTATATCTTGCACTGTGTACCAGATATCCTCATGTTATTTGCTAATAGAGTGTTGTGCCCGAGGGGCTGATTTTTGTGCGGACTTGCACTACCTGATATCACATTCATATGCTTAATTTTTAAAAAGAAAAGAAAGAGATATTTACAAAATAGGTTTTAAATTGAGTAAGATATTTTCTAAAGGATATTTTCCGGACATACTGTTTTCAAAAAGGGTTGTGTTATCCCATGTTGCATGATGGACTGCTCTTACGTGGTTTTCTTGCCGCTCAGTTATTGTTTACTCTTATTACCGCTGAGTTGGATGTACTCACTTTACTCCCTGCACCTCGCGTGCAGTTGCAGGTTTTGTTAACCCGGTAGCGGGATATTAGCGGACTGAAGGCCTTACTATGGTAGTTGAGCAAGGTGACCGCCAGCGTTCGCGGCACCGCACTTCATCTTTGAATTCTGGTTTTTATCTTGTATATATAGATTATTGTCCCTATAGTAATGACACCTTGATCGGGTTGTGGTGGGTTGTAAACATCAGTTATTAATGCCATTGAGTCATATTATTCATTCATTTATAGTTATTAATTGTTAAATAAGGCATTGTTGTTCTGTTGGTTGGCGCTGTCTTCACGAGAGGCGCCATCACGACCGGTTTGGAAAATGGGTCGTGAGAAGTTGTTATCAGAGCCTAGATTTACTAGGTCTCATGAGATATGAGCATGTTAGTAGAGTCTTGTGGATCTGTACGGAGACGTATGTAGTTATCTTCGAGAGGCTGCAGAACCTTTAGGAAAAACTTCACTTTCTTGGAATTCTTATCGTGCGTACTTGATTCAGATTATAATATAACTCTTGAATTTCCTTCCTCATGTCTGTATGCACGCATGAGCGCTTGGTATTATATGTGCTTTGATGGCTTGCAATTTCCCAATCGAGGGGCGAGATGCGATTTCTATGAGTTGATGTTGGGCCGGTCTGGAGGACTTGAGGCTGAATCTTTGCCTATGGCTTGAGCACTCGAGTGGTAATTTTGCGAGCTGGTGTTATGAACCTATTAATTCATTATTGACCCTAATTGTGGGAATGGCGGTTGGATAGCTACGTGATGAGTATGTTTGTATTGTGTGATGTGTCTATATGACTTGGAAGTGCCGAATAAGGTCTGCTAGGTGATAGATGAATCATTAAGTGTTTGATCTCCATTTTAATTGGATGTGTCGCCCCGAGTTATGGGTGCATGAGGAATCTTTTCAGATCTCCTAGTACGAGTGAGGTAAATAGCATATTATGGTATGAGTTCCGACTCAGGAAGACTAAATTGACTGTGTAGCGTATATGATGGTGGAAGGTATGCCGAAGTACTAAATTGAGGCAAAGTATGTGGGTTATCTCCTGGTGGTTGTTCTTAGGTGGTAAGATCCTTATGCATATGTTAGAAGGTCGCATGTGTAATTGAAGGGTACGTACTGCAATTGAGAATCTAGGATCACTTAAGAGTGTAGACTCAACTGATATGGGGACGAATGCGAGATTTGTCGAGGACTACAGTATTAAGATGATCTGTGTTTTCATAAACTAGTAAATGATTTGAGTTTAATCTCACTATGGCATGGTGGTATCAATAGAGTAAAGGTATAATGAGTTGTTATGTGTGTCTTGATATATGGCTTCGAGCCAAGTTGGGGAGGTTGCTGTCGATTAGTTTATCGCATGGTTATGTGCTATGTTGTTTTCGTTTTGAGATCTGCTGGCAGATTAGTTCTGGTTGCAGAAATTCAGTCGAGGATGGCACAAGTGAAGAAAATTTTTGACAAAGTTATATGGTGCTTCTTAGATGTAAGGAAACAATAGGATGTCTTGAGCTATCGTTGATAAAGAATGCTCAGTGCACACAGAAGGAAGATGTTCATTTGTTTTGGAATGAGATCATATCGTACGGTGTCAGAGTTCTAATAAGTCACGAGTAGTTCTGTTCGTTAAGTCAGATAATTTACAGTCGAATAAGAGTGAATGACTCTCGAGAATGGTGTTATTGCTTACATGATTTGGCTTGTAATAATGAGGTGTTTTGAGGTTGTATGTGGTTAGAGACTGTGTTTTCAATGGAAAAATGTCAAGGCTTGAGGTATTTTTATGTTAATTATGGGATTCTATGCATCGGTATCAGGAAACAAATAAAGGTAACGGAGTTGGATTCACAGGAAGTTCTTCCTAGTAGATTATTTTCGGAATGTGGTGTTCCTGGGAATACTGGAGAGAGTATTCGATGGCCTATGGGTCTTAGACTGTGTGGTCTTATGTTCGAATCTCCTATGGTGAACCTAGATTGAGGCATTGTGATGCTACAGCGAGGGAGAAAAATCAAATAGATGATGAATAAAAAGAGAAATTTGATAGGCAAAATAGCTTGATAATAGATGAAATTGGTATGGTAACGCTATGATTAATTCTTTATATGTGTTCGAGGTAATGATCTTATTCAGGCATTTTGCAGCAACGCTCTTGGGTTTTGACGGCTTGCTCAGCTTGGTTTAGGTAGAAGGATTCCGTCCTGGAAGTTTAGCTTTTACAAATAGAGTTGACATAGATGTTCTTGTTGGGTTTTACCGTGGTTTGAAGATGAGTATATTTTCTATGGGTATGCAAACCACGGAGTGTGTAATGACTTTTCCTCTAAATGGGATCAATGAAAATTCTCGACTAGTTAAGTGCGCCGATGTCTGCAACGCGGAAAGGAGATAAAAGTTCTTACGTTATCCGAGTGTGGTATGGTAGATGTGATATGTTGTGGAGGATTGGGATTTGTGTGGGTAAGGCTCGGTTAAGTTCGAAATGGAAAGTCATTAAATTCTTAAGCAGCACGGGCAGCTGTAGGTGATCTAAGAATCGACCTTTAGATGATTAGGGTGAATGATCCTCATATGACCAAGGAAATGTTGTTGCTAATCATAGTGATTTGACAAGAGTATATGTTCTAGAAAAAGGGCAATGTAATTAAGTTTATGTCACTTCGGTAGTGTCGCGACATTTTCATTATAGATCTACTGTTGATAGCTGAGTTTGTTTGGTGGCACATGTGGAATTTCAGAATATCTTTTGTGCAATGATTAGGTGCTCGAGGTGTAAAAAATGTGTATACTGCGAAATTTGGGATCAGGTTTAGTAATTTACGTGCTATGTGGAGCTGCAGAGCTGGGAGTTCTCATGTTTGGGGTATGTAGTGGTTGTGGATAGTGTGTATTAGTACCGTTAGTGGCTATTGGGGGTTTGAAAGCCGAGTGGATTTTTCCTTGCTTAGTATGTTGGATATTGGATATTACATTGGGGTATAGACTGATTGTCTCAGTGTTGGGTTATTCTAGACGATTGTGCTATGGGTTATATCAGTAAATGCCATAGGTTGCGTGGCGAGGTGCATCGGACTATGTTCTAGCTGAATGGTTGTGTTTCAAAAGCCAGCATACGGTTGGGAAGGATTTCTTTCCTTAATTAGGACTTCATGACGGATGTCAGTATATAGGTATCGACCATTGATTAAGTTCTGGTATTAAAGGACCTTTTTGGATGCGTTCCTTATGGCCGGGCATGTTGTCAGGCGAGAATGTGGATTTCAGCAATTATTTGGTTCCGGGCACCGCATCTTACGACTCTGACATAACTTATAGTAAGAGAGGAAGTAACTTCAGGCTTCTTGGTAATGAGTTTGGTGGTAGGATGATTGGATATATTTTTAGCTTGAGTTGGCTTGGTTGGCGGGAATTGTATTGATGAAGGATAGGTTGATTCGATCATTATTGAACCGGCTAGTGATCTGGGGAGATCAATGAGTTGTTTTCATGTGCTGCGAGGCATTATGATTTTTGGAATTTTGGGCACATACAGTGCGGTGGTGCCGAGATTCATGGTGGCAGTTGAGTTTTGTAGCTTGCAACGCTATAGATATCATTATGCACCCAATATGCTTACGACCGATACCCGGTATTTTGTTATAATGAGCAAATTTGGCTCGATATGCATCTCTCTATGTGAGATATTTGTGTGGATCAGGTGGCACGCTGCCACTGGTATATTATATGGATTGGGTTGCACGCCGCAACAGTGTGATGTTGGGAATAGTTTTCCATATGTTACTTTGTATGCCTTGCTTCCTAGTTTCTGAGGAAAGTCCGTATTGGGAGTTGCTCAGCGAATAGCGCATCGGTTGTGCTCTTTCAGGATTGAATGGTATATATATTGCTTGGTTCCGGGCATCAATCTGTGTGTAGCTGTCTACTTTGAGCATGGTGACTTGGGGTACTTCATGTGTAATAGTGTTTGGATTGGATCGCGCGTTGTGGCGAGGCTACGTGAAGTTAGGATCTTTTGAGGAGGATTCATGTATTCTATTTCTATGTTGTGAGATGGGGTCTCAGGCATGTGTTGTGATGGTACTGATGAGCTTGAGGTACAGCTTTGTTGTTTGAATCAATTGCTATGATTTGAGTATGTCGGACCGTCTCTTATTGGTGCGTATATGATGTAAGTTGTGTCTTAGGCCTTTGTAGAGATTTCTTATCACCAGAGTGGTATGTTGGATTCGAGGAGATCGTTGGAGTTATTAATGAATACGAACATAGTCGATTTCAGCTTGTTAGAAGGGTAATGTCGGGGTTTGACCCGGAAATCTGTTGTGATATTAGTCAGAAGGAAGTGCCCTCATGAACGGTTGATCTGAGGAATGGTTAAGGTTTATCGGGTGTCTTAATTATCGTTGGCAGTATATGAAATTGTTGGAATAATACTTTAGCTAATAAGAGGTTTCTATCAATAATTGGGTGTTCTGGGCAACTACTGTGAATAGAGACTATCGTTTCAAGTGATGGATTGTGTGGTTTGTTAAATGGTTTCACCTAGGTTGCAGGCATGGGTTATTACCGCTGGTTCGGGTTTATTCTGGGTATGATTTTGGAAGTGCAATGTGGTTCTACGGTTTATGGTCTAGATGGGCTATGAAGTTTCAGATGTGTTGTATTATCGGTGCCTTTTGTAAGTTAGGGTGACAGGGGATCACCCTGGGTATAGGTTTGGTAAGGTCATTCAGATATTGGTTGGCTTCTAGTGAAACTCTGTGTAAGCTCGAGGACGATCGTTTGTTTAAGTTGGGGAGCATGTGACGACCCGACCCGTCATCTTAGGTGTTACTGCTTCATTTTCCCCCATGTTAAGCTTCTTCATATGTTGATATCGGTATGTGTATGTTAGAGTTGATTTGGAGCGATTTTGACAAGAAATGAGAAACTTAGTCTCTTTAAGGAAAGCTTAAGTTGTAAAAGTCAATCGGACATTTACTAATGAGTTATAGGGCTTGAATGTGATTTCTGGTGATTTGGTTAGCATTGGGGAATGATTTATGACTTAGGAGTGCGATCGGGATAGATTTTGGAGGTACGGTATAGAATTAGGCTTGAATTGGCGAAGTTTCAATTTTGGCGAATTTCGATTGATAGGTGAGATTTTAATTCGAGGGTTGGAATGGGATTCCTAGAGTTGCAATAGATCCATTAGGTGATTTTTTATGTGTGTTCAAAGTTTCAAGTCATTCGGAGGTGATAAGGTCGGGTTTTTAATCGAATGTTAGTGTTGGAGGAATTTGATAAACATAGGCCTTGAATTGGTGAAATTTGATGGCTTTGATGTTAACGATAGTGATTTGATAATTGGAGCAAGTTTCAATAAGGTAATGGATCGTGACACATCCTTTTTCACTATACACCTCCGCAAAGAGGCGTAAAGGAGTTTTTCCAATGAAAGGACAATTGGAACGGGATTTATTATTATTTATTCAGAGTCGCCAATTGGGAGATTAATAGTGTTAAGTCACCAGTTGAATCCCGAACCGAGGAAAAAGATAACTTTGTTCACAGTCTGCGAACTAGAAATTCAGATAAGAAATTTTGTTTACCCGGGAGAACATATTAGGCATTCCCGGGTTCCGTGGTTCTAGCACTGTCGCTCAACTGTTGCATTTAGCTTTTATCTAATTTTATCACATAAAGAACCTATGTGCCAATTTTATGCTTAACCGCTTTTATTTAATTTGATACTTCTTTAAGAAAGGGAACGTCGTTTAAAATGTGTTTTCGGATTGCGCCACATCAAATGAACCTGCAATCCTAGACACACTCTATTCAACGTTTTAGGATTTGGATTTGGGCCGCATATAATGTCCAACCGTATTTAGAAATGTAATTTAAGCTGCGCCTAATAGAGTCTAGCGCGTTATTATCTTTTGGGAGGGCTGTGAAATTCGCTAAATGGCCCTTCCTGATTCTCTATGTATTTTGACACTTTATTGAGGGCCTCGCAGTTTGTACTTTTGTTGGGCGAGGCTCGTCTCATTTTATTTTTAAAAGAGAAACCTAAAAGCGACTATATTTTCCATTTTGTTTTTTTCTATAAAAGAAAAGAAAAATTCCTAATTGATTATTATTAAGGCTCGGGTTTCAAGTTAAAGTTCTGGTCCAAACAAAAGGACGAGCCTTTTAGTTTAAAACCTGCTACCTAACTCAAAACCCAAATTTCAAATAACAATTAAACCTTTTGAAATACATTCTGGACAGGGCCCAAATGGCAAGGCCAATGAGCCCAAATCAAGCAACACTTGCCCAGCTGAAGGCGCTCCCATAACATTTGGCCCAAGTTAAATTAACAAAGAAACAATTTTATAAAGCTTGGGCCTTCACTCACACGATAACGCCCAAAGGCTTTTGAGAGAATTGCTGCTCGAGACTGGGAGGCTTGGGTTCGAATCCCAGGAGCAGCTCGATTCCAACAACAAAGTCACACAGACCCTATATCAAAACACAAATAACCAATTATCATCATTTTTAATCAATGAACATGAGCTCCAAATTTTCTAACTCAAATTGTTGCCTAATCTCTACATTGTATTATTAATTAGTTGTCAAATTGCACGAACTTCTTTTAAATTGAATGCCCAATTACCTTGCCAACCCACTGAATCAACAAGACCTAAATAATCTAAAACCACTTGAAAAATTAATGTGAATCAAACAATAGAGTTATAGTCCAAACTAAAGCAACTAAAATAGTCCAAATGACTTCCAGAAGTCCTAGATACAGTCCACCATTTATCAATCAGTAGTTCAATGCAGTTCCAAAATGAACATGAATATCTAATTGAATGTTTAAAGCTACAAAAACTTTAAATACATTCCATAGAACAGATGGCAATTCATTGTTATTGACTTTCCAAATCACTTATACATTTGAACCAAGTCTCCACATCATTTGGGATAGGAAAAGTGTACCTGGATAAGGGAAATATGAGAAGAACAGGAGTCGGCTACTTTGAATAGCAACAACAACCAAACTCAGCAGTATAGCATCATAGAACATGCCAGGAAATGATTTTGAAAACCAGAAATACAAGCAAAACATATCAATTCAACACACACTTGAAATGCACTTCTAGCCCTCAAAGCTGAACCTAGATGTCTCTGAAATCCCACTGGTCCTAAAACCCACTGAAATTCAAACTAAATAGTCCCCAAATTCAACTGAATCAGTCATTAATCACTTCTGAACACATTTAGAGATAGAACCTCGAACTGGAATGAAGAATGCCAAAGGAAAACTGAGACTCACTAACACTAGTAATGAAATAGTGAAACTATTTTTGATTTGTCCATTTTTGATGTTTTTTTGTATTTTTTTGTATTGGAATTAAAATGCTAATCGAAATTGAAAGCAAGGATGAGAGCTTTGGGTGGGGGATTTTTGGGATGAAAGTTGAAGACCCCTACTTCAAGGCATTTGATGCCTTTGTATAGGCAAAGAAGAAAGAAAAATCAGCCAAAGGGTTTTTCAAATCAGTCTCTCTTTTCTTTTTTAGTTAGGACCTATAATTCTAACTTGCTACCCCAGCAAGTACTACCAAAGGTTGAAATCTACAGTTTCACCGCCAATCTAGAAGCATATAGGGTGCTCTTCCATCCCCAAAAATATCATACTACCTTTAATCCAATATTGCAATTCCTATTTCTCAAAACACTACCCTTTTCCATGCCCAAATTCATCTTCCAACAATCTGAAAATTGCAATCTAATCTAACTGTACCCAAACCCTTACCCCAGTTAGAGTTGTAACCCCAGTTTACTATCCAAATGATTACTCAGCTATAACCAAGCCATCTAACCTAACAAACAAACTAATTAATACTAACAAAGAATAAAAAACTAACACTTAACTGAAGTTAATCCAAAAACGAGTTTACTAACTGAATTTAATTAACACTAAGAACTGAAATTATCTAAAACAAGTTCATCTAACAAAATCTACTGGAATTAACTAATACTAAGACTACTTAGCAATTGGCTATTTAACTAAGAAAATTAAAACGGGGATCGGATCAGAAGAAGAAAGGAAAATAAATCAGAATTTAAAAAACTAAAAACTAAAACACACAAACTAAACTCATCAGGAAATTTGACTAGAATTCAGGACGAACTAAAATCGAGTAAACAAATAGAGGGACAAACTAAGCACAGAAATAGAAATCAAAAAATTTGAATTAAACGTCATCAAAACTAAATGATTGAAATAACAATTGACAATTATGAGAACACAAGAAAGAAGAAGATTAAATGGAAACAAAAAAGGAAGAAGAAACAACTTACCGGACTACCCTAAGAACAAACTTCGAAAATGAATTCCACTTAACATTATAAGCCTATTTCGTCAAAAAATTAAGCCTATAATGTAAGCTAGAAATAATTCGACTTCAAACATTCCCAAAACAGGCTGACCATAATCTTAGATTTGCATTTCACTCCAAAATATCAGGATTCGAGAGGTTTTGATCAAAGATTCCAGATGATGAGAGCCTAGAGACTGCCTTATGTCAATTTGGGATAGTTTGGACGATTTTGGGGTTGGGGCCTGATTTTAAAAGCAAGATTTGAAGGGCCTGGGCTTGATTCGAGGGAAGCCGTTATCAAATATGGGACGAGGAAGGCGAGGGGAGATTTGAGTGTCAATTTGGTGGGGTTTGGCATCGGCGCCGCCACCCTAGGGCGGTGGGATTTGGTGGCGGCAGTCACTAGGGTTTTGAGAGAGGGGCATGGTGAAGAAGACGATGATAGGGTAAGTGGGGGCGTTTGGACATTCTTATATTAACTAGACCCCAGTTCTCAACCGTTGGATCTAAGATCCTCGATGACTGAGATTAAAAGTCATCAAAACATCATCGTTTAGGCTTCAACGAATTGGACCGGGTCTGGGGGTGATTGGGCTAGCTGGACCTTTGCACTCGGGATGAAATTTCGGTTCAAAATGGCCCAATTCGGCAGCCCTCATTTTAAAGCTTTTCTTCTTCTCTTTTTCTTCAATTTCTTATTTTTCCAATTATTTATTTTAAACAAATTTTGTGTTTTTTTAATTTATTACTTTTTTTCTTTTTCTCTGATTTTATAAAATTGCAACTAAAATCCTAAGCCAAATAATTCCTAAAATTATTGTAAAATCTATTTTGTGATAAATTCCAAATTAAAATGACTAAAACATAAGATGAACTAATTTTTGATTTTTCATATTTTGTGGTAAAACAAATTAACTTCTAATTAATGCTAAAACATGAAATTAAATCCTAAATGCAAATGCATAATTTTGTATTTTTTATAGATTAACTTGCACAAATAAAATGCAACAATTACCAAAAAATGACACAAAAATGCACAAAAAATTGTAAAAATAAAGAAAAATCATTTTGTTTGATTTTTGGGAATAATTTCCTTAGGGCAAAAATCACGTGCTCACAGCTGCCCCTCTTTTCCCGGAAACACGAAGAGTTATCGTGCAAAGACAAGTGAGTGGAAACGAGGGATTTTTGCCCGTTGTAAAGCATTTTTTAAGAAGTTTGACTGCACCCTACTTCAAAGGTTGCCTACATATCCTGGGCTAAACAAGAATCAGGTCAGTGTAGTTCAAAAATCTCTGGTAGCTGGGACTACCAGTAGCTGTGATTTCACTGTTGTTGTTGTTGCTGCTACTGCTCCCTGACCTTCCTTATTACACCAATCAAGAATAAAAGAAGCTAGCCTAACCTATGAACTACGAATTACAAAAATCCTATTTAAATTCTTCAAACTTGTTCTTGTACTTCCTTGTTGTCTTGTATTCTCTTTTTTTGCCTTGTTGTCTTGTGTTTCCTTTGGTGAAACTCATTGTTGTTACTTCAAATCGTGCACGGAGATGTTCCTTCTTCCTTCCAAATTGCTGAACTTGAATAAACTTGAACTTGAATTTTTTCCTCCGTTATCCAAGCGGGCTTCTGATTGGCGAATTTGAACTTGACTATATTCCTCTATTATCCAGGCGGGCTCCTGACTTCATAAAAATAGACAAAACAAAGAAACCTTCTGCCCTAGTTTTGAAACTGGGCACCCTTACCGGATATTAATAAGAAATTTTGCTAAAACTTAACTCGAAATACCTCTGTTATACAGGCGGGCTCTTCAAAGTTTGAATTGTATACCTCTGTTCTTCAGGCGGGCTCCTGACTTCAACTACAACTAAAATTTAACACCTCCATTTTTCAGGTGGGCACTTGATTGCTGAAATTTGGTTTGCATGCCTCTATTTTTCAGGCGGGCTCCTGACTGCTGAAATTGAAATATATGTCTATGTTCTCCAGGCGGACTCCTGACTTCAAAAAAATTAAACTGTATGTCTCTATTCTCAAGGCGGACTCCTGACTGTTGAAATTTTTACTGTATATCTCTGTTCTCCAGGCGGGATCCTGATTTCTACATAGATAAAGAAATTAATTGAAAATTAAAACATAAATTGTGCACCTCCGTTCTTCAGGCGAGCTCCTGACTGCTGAAATTTGAATTGTATGCCTCTGTTTTCCAGGCAGGCTCCTGAGTACTTAAAGTGAAATGTATGTCTATGTTCTTCAAGCGGACTCCTGACTTCAAAAATTTAACTGCGTGTCTCTGTTCTGCAGGCGGACTCCTATCCTCTAAATCATGAAATATATGTCTCTGTTCTCCAAGCGGACTTCCTGACTTCAAAACTTTAAACTGTATGTGTCTGTTCTTGAGGCGGACTCCTGACTTCAAAAATTTTAGCTACATGTATCTGTTCTTCAGGCAGACTCCTGACTTCTGAAACTTGAAATGTGGACCATTGTTCTCCAGGCGGGCACCTGACTACCGAAATAAACGAAGGAATTAATTTAAAACTAATAACTTGAATTGTATTACCTCTATTCTTCAGGAGGGCTCCTGATCGCTGACTGAAATGTATTCCTCTATTCTTCGGGTGGGCTCCTAATTTCACAAAATAAATAAGACAACGAAAATTTCTGCCCCGGTTTGGGAGAACTGGGGCTTGTTACAGCATACTAAGAAAAAATTTGAAACTATAACTTGAATTGCGATAAAACTGAAGTGTAACACATAACATTTAAATACTGAAATGTACCCCTCTGTTTATTAGGCGGGCTCCTAACTTAGACATCACTTCATGCCACTCCTCAATTTCTTGCATTTTACTTGTGTCACACTTGCGATTAAACTTGATTACTGCCTGCTTTTCTTTCAGGAAGAATTCCTCCTGACAAACAATTTCCTGCCCCAGTTTCAATCACCGAAAAATTTTTTAGTTTAAAAAATGGTGGTTAATTGATGGCATTCTTGCTGCATCATCCCTCCATTGCCTTGCTTTTAGTTGCCTGGCTTCCTCCAAATTGCCTGACTTAATGACCGGCTCTCACATTCCCAAATTCTGACAACCTGAATGCTTTTATACTTCCCCCGTTTTTCACCTTTCCGACTTTTTTTGCCTTTACCTCTACATTTCCCAAAACATTTCCCAAATATTGTGTCGATGAAACCGCTGGCGACTTCCCCTATTTCACTTCTCGTCACTTTTTTACTGACATTCTATGGCCACATAATGCTTTACCAGTTTCGGAAGCTGGTAATGGGATTTGAAACGCTTTCTCCTTTGCATTGAATAAAATTGACATTGAAACATTTTAGACTACCCGAAACCCCGGAAAGAGAATGAAATGCAATAATTTTTTGATTTAAGGGTAAAATGATCCAAAACCAGATGACTATTGAAAAGGAAAAGAAAAGAAACTTATCTGACCGGAACAGCTGGCACCAATGATCATGACATGCATTTCGGACTAACCGGCCCGACCGATCCAACAAACCAGCTCTTCAGTTCTCGTACTTCATTTCCCAGAATTTCTATCACTTGGTTACTTTACCCAAACCTTAACCTCATGTATTCTATGATGCCACGAACAATTTTTCACCAATAGACTTTCTCCGCTTGACATTTCTCATCTTACTTTCGCCTTAAGGTACTCGTGAGGGTTTTCACCACTAAGAATCTCTCATTTTATTTTCTCTCAGCTCTCGTCGCCTTACGATGCCCGTGAGGCTTTTCACCAATAAGACTCTCTCATTTTTGTTTTTCATGCTTCTTGTTTGCACCAGAGTGTTGCCCCTGGGGCGAATTACCTTTTCCTGTTTGACTTGGCATTTTTCAAAAATTGATCAGAAGGTCTTTCTTTGGACCCTAATATAGGCTTTTGGGATGGGTTAGAAAGAATGGTATAAAAGGCTCAAAAATATTTCAAAGTGGGTTAACCGTACAACTTTTGGAATCCAATTTCTCACAACCACAACTTCTACCTTTGTTTTTTGCTTGGGGACTTTTGGAGCTTTATTTTGGTATGACTGAACCTCGGAGTAAGGCTGCATACGTACCCTTTCGGGATCAAGTCAAACGTAGTTCACTTTATCGTAATTACCTTTGTTGTGATTCATTTTTTTTCTTACTTTGTATTCTTTTCTTTTCTTTCTGTCCTTCATTTTTCTTTTCTCTTATTTTATTTTTCTTCTTTTCTTTTCTTTCTGTCTCTCATTTCTTTTATCTTCTTTTCTTTTTTCTTTTTTTCTGTCTTTCCTTTTCTTTTCTTTCTTTTTCTTCTCTTTTTTTCTTTTTCTTTCATTTTCCCTTTTCTTTACTTTATGCTTGGCACCTGCATTTTTTGATTGTGCCGTTGATTCCGAAAGAGGGGTACGAACGAAAATAATTAAGGCTCAAAAGGGGGAACAAAGGATAAAAGTGTTTGGATAGAAGAACAAAATGCCTTCATCATTTCAATCTTTAAAATATGCCAAATACAAACAAGTACATTTAGAATAAAGAAATCATACATAATATCTCTTGACTACATCGGCATTGATGGCCATTATTACAAATTTTTCTTCTACGTCTGTCAAATACAATGCACCATTAGACAACACCCTGGTTACTACAAATGGGCCCTGCCAATTCCGGGAAAACTTTTCTTTTGCTTCGGCCCAATGAGGCAAAATACGCCTCAGCACCAACTGTCCGACCTCGAACTTCCTCGGACGTATTTTCTTATTGTATGCTCTTGCCATCCCTCGCTGGTACAATTGGACAGGGCACACTAATGCCAACCTTTTCTCATCAATCAAACTCAACTATTCCAGACGGGTCTTTACACATTCATCATCGTCGACTTCAGCCTCTGCAATGATCCAAAGTGACGGGATCTCCACTTCTGTGGGTATTACTGCCTCGGTGCCATACACCAATGAATAAGGAGTCTCCCCCACCGAAGTACGAACGGTGGTGCAATATCCCAACAATGCATAAGGAAAGTTCTCATGCCACTGTCTAAACCCTGCAACCATTTTCCACAGTATTTTCTTTATATTCTTGTTGGCCGCTTCAACCTCTCCATTTGCTTTTGGGCGGTACGGAGTAGAATGACGATTAGTAATCTTGAACTGCTCACGTGTTTCCTTCATGAAATGGCTGTTGAGATTATCCCCATCGTCCGTGATAATTACCTTAGGTATACCAAACCGACAAATAATGTTCGCATGCACAAAATCCACCGCAGCTTTCTTAGTCACAGACTTGAACGTCTTCGCTTCCACCCACTTGGTAAAATAATCTATTGCTACCAAATAAACATGTACCCGTTTGATGCCGCTGGATCAATTGGCCCAATAACATCCATGCCCCAAGCAACCAAAGGCCATGGCGCTGACATCATATGTAATTTTATTGGTGGAGAATGAATCAAATCTCCATGCACTTGGCACTGATAACATTTGCGTACAAAACTAATACAACCCCGCTCCATTGTAAGCCAATAATACCTTGCCCCTAAGATCTTTTTTGCCAAAACATATCCACTCATGTGCGGTCCACAGACTCCAGAATGTATCTCGGTCATGATAGTCGTGGCTTGCCTCGCATCCATGAACCTCAGCAGTCCAAGATCTGGTGTTCTTTTGTAAAGTACTCTTCCACTCAAGAAAAATCTGCTTGCCAATCGACGAATAGTCCTTTTCTGACCATTGGTGGCCTGTGCCGGATATAATCCCATTCTGATGTATTCCATGATGTCATGAAACCACGGTTCACCGTATAGTTTCTCTTCTATCACATTACAATAAGCATTTTGATCATAGACCTGAATCTGCAAAGGATATACGTAAGCCTTATCTGGATGATGTAACATCTGTTGGAACACACTCTTATGTTGCTAAAACTAATGTGTGTTCATCTTTATAGGTTTTGATAATTGACAAACCGAAATAGATGAAAAACTCATATATGCCAAATAATTGTGAGTTATTATTGAAATACACTTTAATTTATATTTTAACTAAAGTGTGTTTGTTTTGTAGATGTGATATGCGAAATTAAATATCGGACTAAAGTTGAAGTCCAAGTACAAGAAGTTCAAGACAAGATCAAGAGAAGCAATGAAAATAAATGAAGACATTTTTGAGTCATGTTTATATTGTGATCTTGATCCAACTTTAAGTTTAAGTCTTGGCTTCTCTCAAAAATTATTTTCCTGAAAATATGCATATCATAAATATTTTTGATACACTTAGAATAAATTAATTTTCATATTTTAAATTGAACCAAAAAGGTATTTAAAAGTGTCTTTAATATTTATGACATATATTATATTTTGGTATTCAAATAAACAATGAAAAACGTCTTGCAAATGATTTTCTACTGAGTTAATCGATTATCCATAATAGATAATCGATTATCTAATATTTTCAATAAAACTGGACTTTTTCCGCAAGGCAGGTTAATCGATTATCGTACTTGAGATAATCGATTATCTTCAAAATAATCGATTATCCAACACAAGTTAATCGATTATCTTATATACGTTATTTCTCAACGACTAGTATTTCAAAAGAGATAATCGATTATCTGAATCCGATAATCGATTATCGATAAAATAATCGATTATCCAACATAAGTTAATCGATTATCTTAGTATCCGTTGCCTTCCCAACGACTATATTTTTGAAAGGTTAATCGATTATCGGCTAAGTTAATCGATTAACTTCAGCAGATTTTGCAAAATTGTTTAATCATTTAGCAACGGATGCAAGAGTTTTTGGGGCTATAAATACACCCCAAAACCTCTCATTTTAACACACAACATCTGAGCAAAACATATAAGCTTTCAAATACTCTCTATATTCATTTTATTATATTCAATTGCTTTTGAGAGCCAATTATTTGAATTTATTGTTGTGTTCCTGAGCGTACTTGTGTGCTCATATCTACCCTTCAAGAGAGTTCTGTTTAAGTGAGTATTAAGTGTTTGTATACACTTGAAGGGAAGTTTTAATCCCTTGTTGTTGTAAGATGGAACGTTCTTATTCCTTCTGTTGAAGTCTTGAAGTGCGGTATCTTCGAGCAAGGTTGTTGAGGCTTGTGTGATTCAAGTTCTCAAGTTGTAACGGTTTGTTGAGCACCCAGAAGCTTAACAGGATTAGTTGAACCTCGAGATAGTATCTCGGGAGACTGGACGTAACCACATTTGTGGCCAACCGGTATAAATTTGGTGCACTTCTTCCTTACTCTTTTATTTCCGCATTTGAGTTATTTTTTATTCCTGCGAATTTTTATAAAACGCTATTCACCCCCCCCCCTCTAGCGTTAAGCACTTATTCTAACAATTGGTATCAGAGCCTAACTCTCTGTAATACTTAACCGTTTGAGAGAAACTTTCCATGGCTTCTACTCGTAGTGCTTATGCAGGACTAGGTGAAGGTCAATGCACCACAAGGCCACCACTATTCGATGGCACAAATTATACTTATTGGAAGGAGAGGATGAGAATATTCATCCAATCAAATAATTTTCTACTATGGAAAATTATCAAGAATGGAGAGCAAATACCAACCAAAAAGGTTGAAAATGAAATGGTTCTAAAATCAGAAGATGAGTATGATGCGGACGATATTAGAAAGGTGGAGAACAACGCAAAAGCCATCAACATGATGTACTGCGCTGTAAATCCCGATGATTATCGGAAAATCTCATGTTGCACCACGGCTAAGAAAATGTGGGATAAATTGGAAATCACCTACGAAGGTACGGACTAGTTAAGAGAAGCTAAAATAGATTTTTTAACTCACGAATATGAATTGTTTCATATGAAGGAGAACGAGAAGATAGATGATATGTTCGAACGATTTTCAAAAATCGTTAATGATCTTCATGCCCTCAAGAAAACCTTCACGGATAGGGAGCTTGTCCGTAAAATTCTTTGAAGTCTCAATCCAGAATGGCGCTCCAAAGCCGACGCTATTCAAGAATCAATCGGCATTACAAATGTCACAATCGACGGGCTTAGAGGTAATCTTAAAACCTATGAGTCTACTATTCTTAACCCTCCTTTGGATGATCAAAGGAAAATGAGAATCGCCCTAAAAGCAAGCACGGCTCAACCTCAAAATGATGAGGATTCAAGTGACGAAGATAACGAGTTCGAACTCGTTATTAAGAAATTTCACAAGTTCATGCGGAAGGAGTATGAACGAAAAGGAAAGCGGCAAGGAGGACCGCTCAAATGTTACGGATGCGGAGAGATTGGGCACATCAAACCAAATTGCCCAAATGCCAAAACAGAGAAGAAGGTCGTCAAAAAACAAAGGGCCTGCATCTCTTAGGGAGGTGACTCCGGAGACGAACCAAGTGACGGAGAAGGAGAAGAAACCGCAAACTTGTGTCTTATGGCACATGAAAAAGATCAAAATGAGGTATGTACTACTTCTAAAACTTTTTCACTTTAGAAGAAATGCAATATGCCTTTGATGAATTGTATATTGAGTTTATTAGAGCTTCAAAATTTCTTCTAAAGAAAAGGATTTTGAAAAACTAACTCTTGAAAATGAAAAATTAAAAGAGGAAAACAAGTTTTACGGCAAAAGAAGCGCCGATAAACCCGAAAGTTCAAATAAGGGTTGTACTTCTTGCAAATCTCTAAAGGAAGAAGTAGAAAGTCTTAAAAGCACTTTGCACAAATTCAATTCTTCACACAAAAATCTCAATGATGTGCTTGTAATTTGAAATCCACTAAGCACGGTATAGGTTTTAAAAATGAGCCAAAAGAAAAAGTTGAGTCCATTCCTAAACCACCTAAGACTCAACTTAGGCAAAATAAAATAAATGTCAACTCTCAACCTAGAAATAATAATTATAGAGTTGTTCCTCATCCTAGAACAAATGCTAGAAGAAATGTTAGTATGTATAGACCACCTAGACAAGAATTTCGAAAATTGCATCAAAACTATATTCCTAAAAATAGGCTGAATGAATTTAGACCCCCAAATTATTATCATCCCAGAAGAATGCACAATCTGAATGTCATTTGTCACTATTGTAATAAAGTTGGACATATTGCTCCCGTATGTTTCACTAGACATAGGCATTTCAACACTAGCCAATCACACCACCATGTTGCACCTAACACACAAGGACCCAAAATGGCTTGGGTACCAAAAACTCATTATTGGTTTTGTAGGTGTGTTTGAAGGGATCAAGTGTACTTTGGTACCTTGATAGTGGATGCTCCAAACATATGACCGGGGAAGCATCAAAATTCCTTCAACTAAAACCCACGGAAGGAGGAAATGTTATTTTTGGAGACAATAACAAAGGAAAGATTATCGGCATTGGCTCGGTCGGTAAGGACGAATCCTCCTCCATTAAGCATATTTTGCTAGTTAAAGGTCTTAAACATAATCTCTTGAGCATAAGCCAATTATGTGACAAGGGAAATCTTGTTTTATTTGATTCCGAAGAATGCTTAGTTATTCGTCGTAGTGATTTTAAAGTTATTCTTCCGGTATTAGAATTGATAATATTTATTTGGTTGATCTTGAAAATTCTTCATCAAGTTTTGTGAATTGCCTTATGAGTAAAGAAGACGACATGTGGTTATGGCATCGTAGAGTAGCTCATGTAAACATGAATCTTTTAAACAAATTAGTTTCTCAAAATTTAGTAATTGGTCTTCCAAATATAATTTTTGAAAAAGATTCTATTTGTGATTCATGCCAAAAAGGGAAGCAAACAAAAGCTTCTTTTAAATCTAAAAATATTGTTTCAACCACTAAACCTTTACAACTTCTTCACATGGATCTTTTTGGACCATCTCGAATTGAAAGTTTTGGTGGAAATCTCTATACTTTTGTAATTGTTGACGACTACTCTAGATTCACATGGACGTTATTTCTTGCTCATAAAGTGATGTCTTTCAAGCTTTTAAAAGTTTTCTTAAACGTGTACAAAATGAAATGAACACAACCGTCACTTCAATAAGAAGTGATCATGGGGGAGAGTTCGATCATAATCTCTTCGTGGATTTTTGTGACGAACTCGGTATTGAACATACCTTTTCGGCTCCACGTACACCACAACAAAATGGAGTGGTAGAACGTAAAAATCGATGTCTCGAAGAGATGGCTAGAACCATGCTCGATGAGGCTAAGATTTCCAAGAAATTTTGGGTGGATGCCGTCTCTCGAAGAGATGGCTAGAACCATGCTCGATGAAGCTAAGATTTCCAAGAAATTTTGGGTGGATGCCGTGAGTACCGCATGCTATGTTTTAAACAGAGCTGTCATTAGGCCAATACTCATGAAAACTCCCTATGAACTCTACAAGGGAAGGAAACGAAATATTTCCCATCTTAGAGTCTTTGGTTGTAAATGTTTCATTCATAACAACGGAAAAGATAACTTGGGAAAGTTTGATGCGAAATCTGATGAAGGAGTTTTTCTTGGTTACTCATCACGTAGCAAAGCATATAGAGTATTCAATAATCGCACTGCAACTTTCGAGGAGTCCCCTCATATTGTATTTTGTGAAAATGATGCTCGCTTGGCGAGAAAGGATTTTTGTGATCATCTTGCAGATTCTCTAAACAAGATAAGTCTTCAAGACAAGTAACAAAAGGAGAATCCAAAGGAAGCTCAAGACGTGGAACAACCATCGGAAGAAGCACCACCACAGAAGGAAGAATCGATTATGCCTAAGGTTTGGAGGACGTCTAAAGACCACCCTCTCGAAAAGGTAATTGGCAACATCGAGAAAGGGGTAAGTACACGAAACCTTCTTAAAGACACGGTAGGTCATATGGCTTTTGTTTCTCAAATTGAACCTACTACCATTTCCGAGGCAATTGGGGATGAGTATTGGACCTTGGCAATGCAAGAGGAGCTTAACCAATTTAAACATAATGACGTTTGGGAATTGGTGCCAAGACCCGATAATCATACCATAATTGGTATGAAATGGGTTTTTCGGAATAAATTAGATGAAAATGGAATTATCACTAGAAACAAGGCTAGATTAGTTGCTAAGGGATATAATCAAGAAGAAGGTATTGATTATGAAGAAACTTATGCACCCGTTGCACGCTTAGAAGCTATTCGCTTGTTACTTGCATTTTCATCATCTATGAATTTTAAGTTATATCAAATGGATGTCAAGAGTGCCTTCCTCAATGGGTTTATTCAAGAGGAAGTGTATGTTGAACAACCCCCGGGTTTTGAAGACTTTAAATCTCCTGATCATGTCTTCAAGCTTAAGAAAGCGCTATATGGACTTAAACAAGCTCCTCGAGCTTGGTACGAACGCTTAAGCAAATTCCTTTTGGAAAATGAATTCAATAGGGGGAAAGTCAATACTACACTTTTCATCAAGAGTAAAAACAGTGACATTCTATTAGTACAACTACATGTTGATGATATTATGTTTGGTGCTACTAATGATTTTTTATGCGAGGAATTCTCAAAGCTAATGACTAGCGAATTCGAAATGTCAATGATGGGTGAGCTTAACTTCTTCTTGGGGTTGCAAGTGAAACAAATGAAAGAAGGAACTTTCATTTGTCAATCTAAATATTGCAAGGAGTTGCTAAATCGATTTGAAATGAGCAACGCCAAAGCAATGGCCACTCCAATGAGCACATCTGACCATCTTGACAAGGATGAAAAAGGTAAGGAGGTAGACACCAAGAAATATCGAGGTATGATCGGATCTCTTCTTTACCTTACTGCAAGTAGACCGGACATTATATTTAGTGTTTGTCTATGCGCTAGATATCAATCTTGTCCGAAGGAGTCACACCTTACTGCGGTAAAACGGCTAATGAAGTACCTTGTTTGAACTATGAATGTGGGACTTTGGTATCCCAAAGGGTCTTCATGCCAACTTATTCGCTATTCCGATTCCGATTTCGCAGGTTGCAGATTGGACCGCGAGAGCACAAGTGGCACTTGCCATTTGCTCGGTAGCTCATTAGTTTCTTGGTTTAGCAAGAAACAAGTTAGTGTTGCGTTATCCACAACCGAGGCTGAATATATAGCCGCGGGGAGTTGTTGTGCACAAATTCTTTGGATGAAGCAACAACTCTCGGATTATGGTCTTAGTATTGATCATGTCCCTCTTAGATGTGACAATACGAGCGCCATAAGGTTGACGAAGAATCCTACTCTTCATTCAAGAACGAAACACATCGAGATTAGGCACCATTTCATAAGAGATCACGTTCTTAAAGGTGATGTCAAAATTGAGTTCGTTGAAACTAAACATCAATTAGCCGACATCTTCACTAAACCTTTAGATAAAGAGTCGTTCTTCCGTATTCGTAGTGAACTCGGAATTCTTGACTCTACGTTGATCTAATGCATACATTTAGGTTCCATTTATTTTTTAATAATTACTAACTTGAGCGTCGGAGACGTCTATTTTTCTTTTGCAGGTATCGCCCTAAAGGCAGGGGGAACTTAGTTGAAATCTCCTTAAACCATATTGAACATTTGCTTGGGTTTGATATCAAATAATCAATTGAGGAATTAGATTATCTTATTTAATGTTTTTTGAAGGTCGATTTTAACATAATCGATTATTAAATAGGATAATCGATTATCATTTTAAACTATGCTTTACCGATTTTTCAAAATAATCGATTATTTAGGGAAGATAATCGATTATCGTAACATTCTGTTTTTTCGACCTTTTCTAAGATTTTTAAAATAGTCGATTAACTTATCCGATAATCGATTTTCGTACTTATCCGCAGCTCAAGATAATTGATTATCGTCCTAGTTAATCGATTAACAACGGCCAGTTTTTTGAAATTTTTACCGTTTTATAGCCGTTTGTACTCTTCAAAATCAGAATTTTTTCACTTTATTTACCATTATCTTTCACCTCTATAATAGGGATGTCTTCCACTCAAAATATACACTCAAAAAGCCATTCTCTTCATAAAACTCTCTTCAAAAGCTTCAAAATTCTTCAAAAAAAAAATTTTTGCCTACTCTTTTAAATGGCAAGTAGAAATACCAAGAGAGCTCGTGCCGGCAAGAATGTTGCCGCTTCCTCCAACATCCTGCCATCTATTTATTTCTACCAAGATGGCTCTTTTCTATGGTTCAATCAAGAAAGCGAACTTCTACGATTTCTTCAAAAATTTTAAAATCGAGAAATCCTTCCTCCTCGTTTCACAACCGGTAGATATCTTGCGGATTCTAATCATTCCTCCATACTCCTCCAAAGCCAAATTATCAGTTTTGTTTATCTTTCATATTCCTACATTCATCCTCATTTGATTCGGGCATTTTATTCAAATTTGAAAAAGGATGAAAATGGTGAACTCTTTACCAACGTCAATGGCGTTGCTATTCTTTTGAGTGAGGAAAATATTCAAACCCTCACGAATCTTCCTCGAGAGGGACAAGACATCGTCCACTACACCGGGGACGAAGGAGTCTTGTTTGATGAACAAGTCCTTTTCCAACAAATTGGAATTGGACACTTTGAATGGACCCCGGAGCATCGTCGACCATCAATTACAAATATGCTACCGGAATTTCGTTTAATCTTCTATATCATCACTCGAATTCTCAAGCCAAGAAAATACAATCATACAACAATTGGTCGTGAGGACGCCAAAATTATGCATGCCATTATTTCCGGAGCGCGCATCAATTGGTGCAAGCTTATTCTAACTCACATGCATGATTCAATAGGGGATGACAAACCTCTTCCATATGCTCTTCTTATAATGATTATTTTTGAAGCATTGGAAATCAATACCAATGTTGGTCCGAATAAAAATCGCACCAAACTTTGGGAAATTCAAGAAACATCTTTCCATAGCGGTGATCATCCCGCTCATCCTCCTCCATCTACTCAACAAAGTCGTCGCACTCATGCTCCCGCGGATGTTACACTTCAAACCATTTCGGAGCAACTAGCTTCACTATCAACTTCCATGAATCGGATTGATAGAAATGTGTCCCGCATGGAAAGAAACGTGCGAAGATTGAGTAATGAACTTCACAGGTATTTTGACCACGTCAATTACCTCTATACTCAAGTTTATTCATCAAATGATTCAAGTGATGAATTCGACGACGATAGCTTTTAGTTTTTATTATTGAAATTTATTTTGTATCATCTTTTATGTACTCTGTTTCCTTTTCATTAATAAAATCGTCTTTTTGTTAATATCAAAAGAGGGAAGAAAAGGGTATATGCATTTTTTTTTGTTTTTAAATATTTTTGGCATAAATTGAGGGGTAACTCAATTATAACTCATCTAATATTTTGGCATAATCAATTTATATTAATTTTTAATGCATATCCCCATATCGGTTTGCCATTATCAAAAAGGGGGAAATTGTTGGAACACACTCTTATGTTGCTAAAACTAATGTGTGTTCATCTTAATAGGTTTTGATAATTGACAAACCAAACTCATATATGCCAAATAATTGTGAGTTATTATTGTAATACACTTTAATTTATATTTTAACTAAAGTGTGTTTGTTTTGTAGATGTGATATGCGAAATTAAATAACGGACTAAAGTTGAAGTCCAAGTACAAGAAGTTCAAGACAAGATCAAGAGAAGCAATGAAAATAAATGAAGACATTTTTGAGTCATGTTTATATTGTGATCTTGATCCAACTTTAAGTTCAAGTCTTGGCTTCTCTCAAAAATTATTTTCCTAAAAATATGCATATCATAAATATTTTTGATATACTTAGAATAAATTGATTTTCATATTTTAAATTGAACCAAAAAGGTATTTAAAAGTGTCTTTAATATTTAAGACATATATTATATTTTTGGTATTCAAATAAACAATGAAAAACGTCTTGCAAATGATTTTCTACTGAGTTAATCGATTATCCATAATAGATAATCGATTATCTAATATTTTCAATAAAACTGGACTTTTTCCGCAAGGCAGGTTAATCGATTATCGTACTTGAGATAATCGATTATCTTCAAAATAATCGATTATCCAACACAAGTTAATCGATTATCTTATATACGTTATTTCTCAACGACTAGTATTTCAAAAGAGATAATCGATTATCTGAATCCGATAATCGATTATTGATAAAATAATCGATTATCCAACATAAGTTAATCGATTATCTTAGTATCCGTTGCCTACCCAACGACTATATTTTTGAAAGGTTAATCGATTATCGGCTAAGTTAATCGATTAACTTCAGCAGATTTTGCAAAATTGTTTAATCATTTAGCAACGGATGCAAGAGTTTTTGGGGCTATAAATACACCCCAAAACCTCTCATTTTAACACACAACATCTGAGCAAAACATATAAGCTTTCAAATACTCTCTATATTCATTTTATTATATTCAATTGCTTTTGAGAGCCAATTACTTGAATTTATTGTTGTGTTCCTGAGCGTACTTGTGTGCTCATATCTACCCTTCAAGAGAGTTCTGTTTAAGTGAGTATTAAGTGTTTGTATACACTTAAAGGGAAGTTTTAATCCCTTGTTGTTGTAAGATGGAACGTTCTTATTCCTTCTGTTGAAGTCTTGAAGTGCGGTATCTTCGAGCAAGGTTGTTGAGGCTTGTGTGATTCAAGTTCTCAAGTTGTAACGGTTTGTTGAGCACCCGGAAGCTTAACAGGATTAGTTGAACCTCGAGATAGTATCTCGGGAGACTGGACGTAACCACATTTGTGGCCAACCAGTATAAATTTGGTGCACTTCTTCCTTACTCTTTTATTTCCGCATTTGAGTTATTTTTTATTCCTGCGAATTTTTATAAAACGCTATTCACCCCCCCCCCTCTAGCGTTAAGCACTTATTCTAACAACATCGATGCCAAGGTGGCCAAATCGTCGAAAACCTCATTATGATTCCTTGGGATATGCCTGAACTCTATCGACTGAAACTGTTGAGAAAGCCCATGCAGGCACTATTGGTATGGTATCAATTTCATGTCCCGCGTTTCCCAGTCTACTTGAATTTGGTGTACCAATAGGTCTGAGTAACGCATGACCAAGACTTCTTGGACACCCATATCCACAGCTAATCTCAATCCCAAAATGCATGCTTCATATTGTGCCATGTTGTTTGTACAATAGAAAAGAAGCTGAGCCGCAACCGGATAGTGCTGACCTGTTTCAGAAATAAGTACGACTTCTATTCCCACGCCTTTCATGTTTGCTGCTCCATCAAAGAGCAGTTTCCATCCTAGTCTCTATACCTGCTCCAACTCATCAAAATGCATTACCTCTTCATCAGGGAAGTAAGTTTTCAAAGGCTCGTAATCATCATCAACTGGATTCTCAGCTAAATGATCAGCTAAGGCTTGTGATTTCATCGCGGCCCGCGTTTGATGATATCAAATTACGTATGCAAGATCTGCCACTTTGCAAGCCTTCCCGTGGGCATAGGCTTCTGGAAAATATACTTCAGTGGATCTAACCGAGATATGAGGTAAGTAGTGTAGGACGATAAATAATGCTTCAACTTTTGTGCTACCCAAGTTAGAGCACAACACGTCCTCTTAATATGAGTATACTAAACCTCGTAAGATGCAAACTTCTTGTTGAGATAGTAGATTGCCTGCTCCTTTCTGCCTGTGTCATCATGCTGCCCCAGTATGCAGCCAAATGAATTATCCAAGACCGTCAGATATAGAATTAAAGGCCTCCCTTGTTCTAGCGGAACCAACACAGGCGGATTCGACAAATATTCCTTTATCTTATCAAAATCTTTCTGACATTCATCTGTCCATTTAACCGAAGCATCATTCTTTAGCAGCTTGAAAATGGGTTCACAAGTAGTTGTGAGCTGAGCAACGAACCCGCTAATGTAATTCAATCTTCCCAACAAACTCATCACATCAGTTTTGTTTCTTGGAGGCGGCAATTCCGTAATGGCCTTAATCTTTGATGGATCCAATTCAATACCCCGGAGACTTACTACAAACCCTAGCAACTTTCCAGATGGCACCCCAAAAGCACACTTTGCAGGATTGTGCTTGAGATTGTACCTGCGTAGCCTTTGAAGGAATTTCCTCAAATCCCTGACATGGTCAGACTGCTTCCTTGATTTCACAATCACATCATCTATGTACACCTCAATCTCTCTATGTAACATATCATGGAAGATTGTACTCATAGCCCTCATGTAGGTTGCCCCGGCATTTTTCAAACCAAATGGCATGACCCGATAGCAGTATGTTCCCCACGATGTGATGAATGCCGTCTTCTCTGCATCTTCCTCGCCCAATAATTTATGATGGTAACTCGGATAACAATCCACAAAAGAACCAATCTCATGTTTGGTACAATTGTCGATCAATATGTGGATGTTTGGCAATTGAAAGTTGTCTTTTGGATTCGCCTTGTTAAGGTCTCGATAGTCAACGCACACCCTAGTTTTGCCGTCTTTCTTAAGGACATGCACGACATTAGCTAACCAGGTGGGATACCGTTTAACCCGAATGACTTTTGCATCAAACTGCTTAGTGATCTTTTCTTTAATCTTCACACTTATGTCTCTTTTGAACTTTCTCAGTTTCTGCTTAACAGGTGGGAGCGATGGATCAATAGGCAATATGTGAGCCACCAAATCGGTACTCAGACCTGGCATATCATCACAGGACCAAGCAAAAACGTCTTTATATTCCAACAATGCCGTGATTATTTCTTCCTTGAGCTAAGGCTCTAGATGAACATTGATTTTAGTTTCACGGACATTGTCTTGGTCCCCTAGGTTAACCGCTTCTGTGTCATTTAAGTTTGGTTTGGGTTTTTCCTCAAAGTGTTTTAGTTACTTACTAATTTCCTCATAGGCTTCATCATCATCACATTCAATTTCTTGTATTATTATTTCTGAGTTAGGTTGGCTTATAAGACTGGGCCGAGAAGTCCTCATGCATGTCATGTCATTGATATCAGCGTAAAAAGAACTGTATAGAAAAGAAAAGAAAAATGGAAACAAAATTAGGAAAGAAGAAGGAAAGGAAACTGCATTTCATTAAAATGTAAAGATAACATGATCTAGCTCATCCAAATGAACAGAACATAGTCATAAGGATTACAAACCTTGGAATAATCCATGTGAAAACAAAAAGAAAAACAAACTCCCACTACCGCAACTCCCTCCGAACTGGCATAGGAGTGGCTTCCCAATTATTTATCCTAGCATGTAGCCCAACGTATTGAATGTCTGCATTACTGGAACCTTCGCCGGCCTAAACCATGTTTACTTCGGCAAATACCCTCTCAAACACTTCATGCAGATTCCCCTCTGCTACAATTAATGAACATATCGCCTGTGTTGCTAATTGCTTTTTGGCCCTTGGCTTAACAAAGGATTTGGACAGACGTGGAATTGGTTTAGGGAGAACCCAAGCTTTCTTTTTCAACTTGCGGGCCCTTCTGATATCTGCTGTTGTTGGCTTGAACCCCAGCCCGAAGGTGTCTAAATTCTTGGACAAGGAACGGGTTGAACAATGCCTTGAAGCTTGGCACCCAGACCTTTTCCCATGACAAACCCATTACCCATCATTTCTGAAACCACCATGATGGTTGCAGCTGCTACTCGAGGATGTGGAATGATTTTACCCTTTGGTAGCTTGTTCACAATCATCGTGTTAAAAACCTGATAGACCCATGGCCCTTTATCGTTATCAGTTTCTACAAAGGGCACAATATCATTACCTACAGCTCTTGGTCCCATTCAAATTTGACTATTTGATGCAGTGAGGAAGGCATTGCTTTGGCCGCATGGATCCATGGCCGATCCAATAAAAGATTGTATTATACCGCAGTGTCCAACACCTGAAACTCCATGGTAAACTCAACTGGGCCAATGGTTAACTCGAGGATAATGTCCCCCACCATGTCTGTTCCGCCCCCGTCAAGCCCTCGGACACACACTATTCCTGAGGATTCTGTCATTATTGATATTTAGCTTGAATGTCGACATCAGGCAAATATTGGCACTAGACCCATTATCTTCCAATGTTGTGGTCACCACTGAATCTTCACATTTCACTGTCAAGTAATGGGCTTTATTATGCTCTATTTCTTCTACGAGCAACTCGTCATCCGAAAACGTTATCCTATTTACCTCAAAGATCCTATTAGTAATGGTCTCCAAGTGCTTCACTGAGATCTTATCAGGCACATGGGCTTCATTTAATATTTTCATCAAAGCTCGGGGATGTTCATCAGAGTGGATCAATAATGACAACAACGAAAACTGGGTCGACGTTTTCCTCAGCTGCTCGACAATAGAATAATCCTGTACCTTCATCTTTCTTAGAAACTACTCTGCTTCTTCCTCCGTAACAGGCTTCTTGACCAACACTAGATTATCTTTAGTAGCCCTAGCCTTTCTCAACTCCCCGGGAGTGATGACCCGCCCCGATCACGTCAACCCTTGCGCCTCACAGCTCTCCTCCTCGATTTCTTTTTCCTTGTAGGTTACTATCACCTTCTCATATTTCCATGGCACAACTTTCCTATCAATCACAGGTAACTGGACTACTGGCTTGATGATCACTGCCTCTATGCAAGCACCTTTCACAACAATCACGGTCGCGGGTGACGCCTCTGGTACCACCAACTTGATTGGTTCCGATTAGTTTGCGCCAATAGATAATTCTTTCCCCGTCACTACCACCGGCTTGTCACTTGTACCTTTAAACTTCACCCACGTCTTTACCCCAATCGGCTTCTCTTTGAACTATTCTCAACAGCACGAAATCATCATCACGGTTTGTGAGGGTCTCTTCACCTCCCCATCCTTGTGTACCAACTCAATCATGTTAGTCTCGTGATGTGCTTGCAGCGGGTTCTTATTGATATTTGGCGCCTCCGAGGCCTGTAATTCAACATGGAAGCTGTCGATAAGCTCCTGTAATGCATTCTTCACCTTCAACATTTTTCATTATCATGCCCCGGCATTCCCGAGCACTACTCATAGCTGAGGGATTGGTCTAGGTTTCTGGGAGGTGGGTTTGGTACTTTGGGCTCGATTGGGGTTAACATTCCCAATTGCTACAGTCTATGGAATAAAGTGGTGTAAGATTCTCCCAATGGGGTAAAAGTTCTTTTTTTGGGGGCCCTCTCATTTCGAAAATTTTAGTTCTGGCGAAATCTAGGTCTTGGTCTGTTAGTCCTGGGGTGTGGATGGGTGTTTTGTGGAGGTTTATATGTGTTATGAGGAGCCGGAGCACGCCATTGCGGATGCGTCGGAGGCTGTGTGTATGTCTGGGCATGGTGGACAGAGAAGTGTGGCTCTGGTGGTGGGTAGTAATGTTGTGGTGGGCAGTATGGGATATATGGGTAGTTTGGATGGTGGGGGCTGGGTTGGGTATAGTAGGGTGGGGGGTTGCTAGGCCTGGACCAGGTGCTAGCTTCTATTGTGGCTACTTCTTCCTTCTTTTTCTTTATTAGCACACCACCAGTACCGCTATGGCCTGCGTGGTTGCTTTTAGTACTGAATAACTCAAGATTTTGTTAGACTTTAAACCCTCTTCAATCATGGCACCCATCTTCACTACTTCATTAAACGATTTACCCACAGAAGTCACTAGATTACCGAAGTATGTTGGTTCCAACGTTTGTAGAAAATATTCTACCATATCATTTTCCCTCATTGGGGGATCCACTCTGGCTGCTTGCTCTCTCCATCGGAAACAAAAATCTCTAATACTTTCTCCCGACTTCTTCTCAAATTTCAGCAATGATAGACGATCTGGGACTATCTCGAGGTTATATTGAAAATGGCCAATGAATGCCTTTGCTAGATCATCCCAGATGTACCATCGGCTAGGGTCCTGTCTTGTGTACCATTCCAATGCAGACCCAGACCAAAGTAGGCTATCAATAATTTATCTTTTCCCCCAGCACCTCTCATCTTACTGCAGAATCCTGTCAAACTTAGGAATCTTGAACCCCGCGGGCAGCTGGACATCCGGGAAAGGGCATAGATATTTATAGGTAACACTGACTTGGCTGCCCAACCCGTGCATGTTCCTGAAGGATTTCTCCAGGCTTTTGAATTTTCTGATCATTTCCTCATGCTCTGCATTTTTAACTGATTTCTAGACTTCTTCCGGGATCTCAAAGAGAGGAGAATATGAATACGGCTTAGGAGCCTTAAAGGTGGGCTCAGACGGGTAATATTGGGCATCATGGGCTTGGAATAGTGGTTCACTAGAGGACCTTTGTAATGGAGCCGACGGAGGAGCCACAAAGATTGGAGCCACGGGCGGAGGAGGATTTTGTTTGGGTGATGGATCCGGTGGAGCATAAGATGTAGTGGCATACCTTTGGGTGTTATACTGGAAGAGTGGAGATGTTTCGGGAGTGGAAGACTCTTGTGCCTGTGCTAGGTGCGGGAAATGGTATAATGGTGCTGGGTGCCCCTGAGACCAAGCCCGGTGCATGGCCACCATTTGGACTTTCAACTTCTTACTTTGTTCTTTCATAGCCCCCACATCAATCACCTCGACCTCTTTTGTGGGGTCCAAAATACTAGTATCCGAATCCTGTCCAGTCATTTCTTTATCCTTCGACCGGGTGTTTTAATGGTGAGTTTCCAGAATTGTCAATCAACTAACCACCTTCCTGTACTCACACATTTAAACAACCACTTTGTTAACGATTAGGTTTTAATAGATTTGATAACCGCACGTTGGCATGGATGCACCTATACAGTTAATCATTTCTATTATGCATTTGCTCGACCACATGTATAATCTCGGAATTCTTTTCAATTCATTTTCTCATTCTATTCCACTCTTTTCTTTCTTTTCCCTTTCTTATTCTCACCTTTGTTTTTCCTCTCTTGCTCTTTTTCCGCTCTTATTCTTACCTTTGTTTTTCCGCTCATTTTTCTTTCTTTTTCTTTTATTCTCGCCTTTGTTTTTCCACTTATCTTTCTTTATTTTCTTTTAACTCCAATTTTTTTCTTTTTTTCTTTAAGTTTAAGACTACGGTCGAATCCTATGGAGATTGCCTATGTATCATGACCCGGACGAATCAGACCAAGCGTAGTTCATGAAAATAAATGCGAAAATAAAATGAAAACAATTTTTGGGAATTTTTAAATTTTCATTACAACCACAAATTATTACAAACTAAACATTTGCGAAAGGAAATGAAAGACACAAACTAAGACCAAATACCAACTTCAAACTACAGACTCATTTTGACATGGACAAGCAGACTCGAAATAGAAAATGATACAGACATAACCTACGCATACTGTAATGACTTAAACCTAGGTGTCCACGGGGCGTCAGCCGGCCTCCACACGGACCTGGGTTCCAAATTGTGTTCAAGAAGCTCTAATTCAAGCAAATTTCCTTTGACAAAGATCACTATAGCTGGGACAAAGGTAGTAACAGTCATATCTTCACACGCACGGCATCTTCTAAAAATGGCATGAGCAATGGCTCTGATCCTGTCTCTGGCTCGCTTCTTTTCTATTATAAGATGTCTTATCTGGTTACTGCATGTTGTTAAGGCCTGAGAATCTTGCAGGTGCTGATCTTACAATTGTTGCACTTCCACCTCCATTTTGGCCAATAAGTCATAACAATTCCCACTTTCCACTTCAAAGTCTTTGGCCTGCTTGACCATTTTTCCCTCGAGGGCGACCACCTTCTTTTCATGTCGGACATAATCTTCTCGTGATCCCATTACAGTTGGTTCAAATACTGGCGACACTCTTCTGTCTTGGTAGCCCATTGTGCCTTGAACTTTTCCATGATGTTCTTAGATCTTTCCAACTCGTCCAGACACCCATTGACCTCATTTTCTAAACCCTTTATGCATCTCTCATCCAACCTACTTCTTTGTTGATTATTGGTGATTACCTTCATTTGATGTATTTGAGCCATAAGCATCTCATTTTCTTGAGTCGGTCTATTCTTTTCACTTTGGTACGCCGCCGCTTGCACACTGCTCTCGAACGTTAAGCTTGCAATTTGTTGCTTTAATTTGCCAATTTCAGCCTGATAGTTTTCTTCCTTTGCCAACCACCCCCATTGTTCTGGTATGAAACCTTCCTAGATAGCGCAATACTCGATGAGGAGCATAGGGCTGGATACTGCGAACCCCTATCAAAGAAGAGTACATTCTTCGGCCGCCATGTGTATTACCTCCGTATCAGGCAATCATCCAAATGCTCATTCAACTTGATTAGTTGTTAATGACCTCAATCGTGTGAACCATGCCTCGACACCTTCAGGGAATTCAACGCCCGCTACCCGCTTCTCAAAACCACTGATGCAGTTTATTCCAGTTAAACCGTGATTCATGTAGCCCACCCGATGATAGAGATGTTCATGTATCCATGGCTGGAGCAATAGATTACAACCCTGGAAAAAATCACCATCCTCTTGACACACAGTTAAGGCTCGGTATATTTTAGATAATACCAAAGGGAATACAGTACTGTTAGGCCTTTTGATTGCAACATCGGCCATCCCTACGAGGCCTATCTCTATTTTCCTATCTTTGCGTGGACAAACCACCATTCCCAGAAAGGCCGTCAAGAAAGCTAAAGGACGTCTTGACTCCCACTTGTTTCTGTCCCTATCATGAGTTAGTCCAAGATTTGGTTCTTCGAAACCCCGAGGAGTACCATACCGTTGATATAATAATTGGAGAGTACAGCAGCCCTTTGACAAATTGTCATCTTGCACCTTTCGATTAATATGTAGCAAATTCAAAAACCCATGCAGAGACACTGATCTAGGTGAAAGCAAATACTACCCCCTCAATTTCCCATCCAAACTTGCATAACCCGCAACTTCCTCTAGTATAGGTGTAAGCTCAAAGTCTGTAAAGAGGAATACGTTACGGGTTGGATCCCAAAATGGTCTTAGAGCTTCAATGACATCTGTTTTTGGCTTGATATCTAACAGATTGACGAGACCTCCCAAATTCTTTCCACTGCCTTTTTACTATCTTCTCCCAGATCATTCCGCTGCATGTAGAGCTATAGAGGGACCTCGCTAAAAATTGAGAACGGTTCAATTTGATTTGTGCTCGTCCTGCACATTTATTAGGGTGGTTAGGCAAAAGAAAAACTTTTATTTGACTCAAAAAAACTGTTTATATGCCGTTTTGTGTGTTTTCAAATTGGAAAATAAAAGACTTGATTTTCAATCACAGCCTTTCAGCACTTCGGAAACGAAGATCTAAAGGCTGTGCAGTCAACCAATCAAAAATCACATTTGACCAAAAATGGCCGCTTACGCAAATTCAGCCTTCTGGCGTCCCATTTGGGAACATTTTGCTATTTTTGACAAAGCGGCCTTATTTGACTTTTTTGTGGAAAAAAGTAAAATTTTGACTTTTAGGGCTATTTTTGTAAGGGGGTGGACCCGATGAGGGTTGGCTACGTATCTCACGCCTTGTGAGAATCAAACCATGCGGAGTTCGGGAAAATTAACCGAACTATTTTAAAACAAGACTCTTTTCATTTTATTTTTGGCATTTCATAAGCAAAAATAAATTAAAACAAAACAACTATTAAAAATATAAACTCTTTTTCTCTCTTTTTTTCAACAAACAATAAAAGAGCCTAAAAATAAAAGACCCCTTTTTTCTTTTTTCTTTTTCTGTGGAAGAACATACTATTTTTTCTCTTTTTTATTTTCGAAAACAGCATTGAAATAAAAGACTATTTTTTTTCCATTTTTCATAGCAAAACAAACTATTTTTGCTTTTCTATTTTTGAAAACAAGACAAAACAAATGATTTTTTTTATCATGTTCAACAAACAACCTATTTCCCAATAAAAACTATTTTTCATTTTTCCGACAAACAATCTATTTTTTGAACTAAAAATAAATGACTCTTTTCTGCAATAAAACAACTTATTTTCCAAAACTATTTTAAAACAGGAAAAATAAAAATCAAAACTCTTTTTTTAATTTTATTTGACAAAACAAACTATTTTGCATTTTCAATTTTTGCAAACTATAAAAAATGATAGACCCTTTTTGAATAAAACACTAAAAATTTCCGCAAAGTTCCGACATTATTTGGACTTCGATTTTTCTAAAACAATCAATTAACTCTCCAACTATTATTTTTCTCTTTTTCTCTTTTTTTTCTAATTTTCTAACATTTTTTAGATTCCAATCCGGTCAACATGCAAGCTCGAGCAAATAAATGCACAAAAAACCAAGTAGGATGCATCAGGATGGTCTTTTCATTTCAGGTTGCTAGCCCTAGACGGACCCAACCCCTGTGTTGAGTCCCCTAATTCAAAATGCACATGATGCAAATAAGTGTTCCTACTAGGGATCCGACATGAGGTAAAATTATTCTAGGTTTAAAACCTGGGTGTTTGTTCTAGACCTGGCTCACCCCAGCGGACAACGCGAGCCGAGGAGGAGGTGGCAATCCGGGAATACAGAAGCTTCGCTGGCTTTGTGACTTATCCGAACCTCATTCTAAATTGGGATTTTGATACTAGACATAAAACAAGTCGTACACCTTACACCCTTCTTCACAATTCAGAAGACTTATAGGAGAGATTTGATTCGGCACAATTTATATACAGTTCACGTAATATCAAAGCGGTAAAAGCAATCAGTTAGCACATTAAGCACATATCACATAACAGAATCAGATAAAGCTAAACACAAATTATTCTAAACTCAAATTCTGAACCCTGAACAAAACGATCTGGGTTCTCATCCCCAGCAGAGTCGCCAGAGCTGTCACACCTCCTTTTTCGCTATACACCTCCGCGAAGAGGCGTAAAGGAGTTTTTCCAATTAAAGACAATAGTAACGGGATTTATTATTATTTATTTAGAGTCGCTACTTGGGAGATTAATGGTGTCCCAAGTCACCGGTGAATCGAGGAAAAAGATGACTCTGTTCACAGTCTGCGAACCAGAAATCCGAATAAGAAATTCTGTTAACCCGGGAGAAGATATTAGGCATTCCCGGGTTCCGTGGTTCTAGAACGGTCGCTCAACTGTTGCATTTAGATTTTATCAGATTTTATCACATGAAGAACCTATGTGCCAATTTTATGCTTAACCGCTTTTATTTAATATGATACTTCATTAAGAAAGTGAACGTCGTTTAAAATGTGTTTTCGGATTACGATGCATCAAATGAACCCGCAATCCTAGACACACTCTATTTAACATTTTAGGATTTGGATTTGGGCCGCATAAAATGCCCACCCGTATTAAGCAATGTAATTTATTAAAGTCGTGCCTAATAGAGTCTAGCACGTTATTATCTTTTGGGAGGGCCGTGAAATTTGCTAAACGGCCCTTCCCGATTCTCTAAGTATTATTAAAACTTTATTGAGGGCCCCGCAGTTTGTAATTTTGTTGGGCGAGGCTCGTCTCATTTTATTTATAAAGGAGAAACCTAAAAGCGACTACATTTTCTATTTTTGTTTTTGTCTATAAAAGAAAAGAAAATTTCCTAATTGATTATTATTAAGGCTCGGGTTTCGAGTTCAAGTTCGGGTCCAAATCAAAGGACGAGCCTTTAAGTTTAAACCCGCTACCTAACTCAAAACCCAAATTTCAAATAACAATTAAACCATTTGAGAGACATTCTGGACTGGGCCCAAACGGCTGGGCAATTAAGCCCGAACCAAGCAACGCTTGCCCAGCTAAAGGCGTTCTATTACGTTCGGACCAAGTTAAATTAACAAATAAACAATTTTATAAAGCTTGGGCCTTCACTCACAGGAAAAGTCCCAAAGGCTTTAGAGAGAATTGTTGCACGAGACTCGGAGGCTTGGGTTCGAATCCCAGGAGCAGCTCGATTCCAGCGACAAAGTCACACAGACCCCATATCGAAACACAAATAAACAAATATCATCATTTTTAATCAATGAACATGAGCTCCAAATTTTCTAACTCAAAATGTTGCCTAATCTCTACGTTGTATTACTAATCAGTTGTCAAATTACACAAACTTCTTTCAAATTGAATGCCCAATTACCTCGCCAACCCACTGAATGAACAAGACCTAATTCCGTAGCAAGAGGGGTTGCAATGTCTTGAACCACGTCACAGTCGCCGGTTCATCTAAAAGTTGTTTCTTAATTATATACTTATGTCATATTTTACAAAATCATGCATGTTTATTATTGAAATTGCCTTTTTTAGCAAGGCTACCCCTATGATACATACATTATCACCATATCAAAGCCGAGCAAGTCACGCAAAGCCGGTGGGATACGAACTAACCTTCCCCCTTTACAAAACTCACAATGTTTCTTTGGACGCAGGTACTCGGATTACTTAAGCGTCAGACATACTATACACTCACAAACAAAAGTCATTCAGGAATACAACTCTGAGAACTGTCGCACTTACTCCCACTTTCCATCTACATCGGTGACGTTTCGTGTGTCACAATATTCCCAGCAGTCACCATATCGCAATCTACTATTAGCTAAGAAAGCGCTGTTACCGCTTGCCAATTTTATTTTTTACATATGGCTACCATTCTGCCTTCCGAGACTAAACATTGTCTTCATCTATATTTTTGAATTGCATAAGGCTACAATTCTGCCTTTCGAGACTAAACATTGTCTCCATCTACATTTCTGCATTACATAAGGCTACTATTCTGCCTTCTGAGATTAAATGTTCTCTCCATCTGCATTCCTGCATTGCCTAAGGTTACTATTCTGCCTTCTTTGACTAAATGTTGTCTCCATCTACATTTTTTCATTGCATAAGGCTACTATTCTGCCTTCTAAGACTAAACGTTGTCTCCATCTGCATTGCAAAGGCTACTATGCTGCCTTCTGAGACTAAACACAGTCTCGATCTGCATTTTTTGCATTGCATAAGGCTACCAATTTTCCTTGAGACTAAACACTATCTCCATCTGCATTTTTTGCATTGCATAAGGATACCATTCTTCCTTTCAAGACTAAACACTATCTCCAACGGCATTTTCTGCATTACATAAGGCTACTATTCTGCCTTCCGAGACTAAGCATTGTCTCCATCTGTATTATTCTACATTGCATAAGGCTATCATTCTACCTTCCGAGACTAAACACTGTCTCCACTAGCATTTTTTACATTGCATAAGGCTACCATTCTGCCTTCCGAGACTAAACGCTATCTCCATCTGCATTTTCTGCATTGCATAAGGCTGTCATTCCGCCTTCCGAGACTAATCACTATCTCCATCTGCATATGCATGGCTGAAAGATTGCGACCTTATCCGCATTTGCATGGCTGAAAAGTTACCACCTTATCTACATTTGCATGGCTGAAAGATCGCCACCTTATCTACATCTACATGGCTGAAAGATCCCCACCTTTACATTTGCATGGTTGAAAGAACGCCACCTAATTTACATTCTGCATGGCCGAAAGATCGCAATCTATCGCATCTAATGGGCTGAAAAATCGCCAAATACTGCATCTCATGGGCTGAAAGATTGCTAGATTATCCAAAGGCTTCATTGTTCGGAGGCACCATTTTCATAGTCCGAGAACACTATGTCATGACCTGAGGACCCTTTTAATCTTTTGCATATCATTATTTAAAGGCATCATAGTTAGGAGGAATCATCTTCATAGCCTGAGAGCATCATTTCATAGCCCAAGATATCATGGTCTAAAGATGTCATTCTAACCGTTTGAAGACAATCCTCATGGTCCGACGGGAAAATGCATCATGCACAATGTACGCTGGAATTGCTTATTTGCAGGTGACCCGTGAGCAATGGCTATCTTGGCAGGAGCAATCCCGTTCCAGTTCCCGCAGCCATATCAAACCTAAACATTTCCACAAACCTATCACACACCCGACCCTAGATATTGCGTCCGTTCTTGAAAATTCTCCATCAGCATACTCCTTCGACGAGTCCCGAACTACATATGGCCTGATTCCTACAATACCTAGGAAATTTAGGCAACTCAGAAGCTAGGGCGCGGCCGAATTCCTCAAATCATTTCGCTTGGTCAAAATTAGCCATCATATCTTTACTTGACAACTCTTTCATCCTTTCTGTGTAAAGAGGGACAGTGGTTGATATCTAATTTTTTCCTATATTTTTTTATATAAAAAATGCTCTAAAAATAGCATATATAATTATGTCCAAAAAAATTGTTATTTCCCTTTTTTTTGAAGGTTTTTAATCAATTTATTACCCTACTTTATTCATAAAAAATAATTATTATTCCCAAAATTATCATTTTTGCTGATTCATTTATTGGATTTTGATATTTATGCTAAACTACATCTAAAATAATTCTTCCATATTTTAATAAATTTATTTGATATTTTTAAAGCTAAACTGCATATAATTGCAATATTTGCCTCTTTTAAAATTTAATTGTGTTTATACTTATAAATGTTAAGCCTATATTTTTAAATTTATAATTATAGATTATATATCATTTTTTAAGATTTTAATTTGTTTTTGAAAATCCATTTGCTATTTTTATAAAATAAATAAGGAAAAATGGACATTTGAAATCTAGCCCTTTTTTATTCAAATGTAGCTGGATTTTGAACCCCAATTTAAACCACATCTGAAGCCCAATTCCCCAACCCAATTTCCATTCAAACAAACCAACAACCCACTTAAATAACCCAACACAGATCCCTTACCTATCATTTAGATCAACGGCCAATATCGACTCTTTCCATGTTTAATCACAGATGACCCTTTACCCCACCCCATTTCACAAAATTTGCCACCTCTGAATCCCCTTCTCTCTTAAGTCTGTCTCAAAATCTAGCCACCGCCATCAACCACAACCCTAATACCTCCCCAAATCTATCGTTCCCAAAGTCATCGGAGACCTGTATCCACCTCTCATGGCTTCTGCGTGTTCGATTCTTTTGGTCTTAAGGCTAGATCTCGAAAGAGCTTGGTCCAGGCCTTGTTCGATTACAGTTCATGACTATTTTCTAGTCATCTCTGGCCTTTTCTCCGGCCAACCATGGCTATTCGAGTCAGACTCTTGACTCTCCTGCTTAGATCGTTAGTTTTCAAAGCCTTTCTCACCACTTAGGGTTCTTATGAAACCTTAGCCTTTAAGGTTCTTTCAATTTCTTTTTAGATCTGCTTCAGATCTATGTTTGCTTTGAACTTCTAAGTATTTTTCTCAAATTTTCTTTTAAAAATTCTTCTTTCAAAACCCCTTATCTTTTCGATTAGGGTTTCTGTTAAGTTATTTCAAAAACGTTTCTCTGATTTTTTGACATGTTTGGCTATGTTTTCTTATATTGTTCTTCTACCTGAGTTTGCATGTTAAAACCCCTAATTTCTTTTAACTATATTAAATAAATTTTTGTTTGCCTGAGTTTTGTCCGATCTGTTTGTTATTCCCTTTTAAAACTCTTTTATTGTTAAAAAGCCTATGGTTTTGTGTCTGAGAATATTGTATGGTTTCTTCGCATGTTTTTGATATTGTGAGACCTTCGCATGTTTCTGATATTGTGTGGTTTCTTCACTACTTGACCTATTGGACTGACATGCTTCGAGTGTTGCTATCTACTGAATCTTTGTGTTACCGTTGTGTGCTCTTTCCAACAGGCCTAACCTTATAATATTTATGCACCTTATTTATACATCGAGTCTCCTTCTCTGACTAATTTTTCAAACTCGTGACTGAGTATAAACTTTCCCTTTGTGAAATACTGATTTCACTCGCCTATTATGGTTAATTGATTTCTTTTCTTGTTTTGCCTTAATGAATCCTTTCCAAAATTAGAGTATCTATGTACTTAGACTCGACTTTCTTACTTGTTATTTTACTACTCCTTCGATGGCAACTGTCAACCTACTTTTTAATTGATTACTTTCCTTATTTTGTACCTGTCACTGCCCGTTAAGCAAGTGACCCCTTAATTAAGGGCAATCACTTGTATAATTAATTCTGAATCATGATTGTTTCCATGTTTGTAGCTTATCATCTCTTTCTTACTCAATTTCAAAAACTATATATACCTGGTACTTCTTCTCTTTGAAAAGGCACGAACACAAGGCATAAACACTTGAGTACAACACACATTCCACTAAATCTCTCTCTTTTTTCTCTGTAACTACTATATTGATGCCTTACCTAGCCGGCTGAAAGCCAAGGCTAGGCTGTGGGAAACTTGATTATTTTCTGCATTTTGTATTTCGTACTGGTATGTTCAATTAAGTTTTGTGCACCAACAATAACATGCTTACTTAATGTTTCTTGCATTCGTGTCTGCCTATTGCTTGCATTTAACCAAGTACCATTCTTTAGCATACCGTAATTTCCCTATCATGAATCAACGTATTATGAATCCCAAATCCCTACCCCCATTGTGTTTAATACTTGTGGTTGGTTTGGGTCATGATAGCATTGAACATTGCTGAGCATGACCCAAACTTAATCCTCCTAGGATCATAACCTCCATGTTTCCCTTATATATTGTGTGTTCTGGTTGATTTACAAGCATGACAGCACCCCTTATTGTTGTGCATGGCTAGAATTAACCCATGCCTAAGTATAAAGGCTCCTTGCAATGGATTCTCAATCCCCTACCCTATTGTGTGAAGTGTTAATGGTTCTATCCCATCTCTATCTCCCTCTCCTTTATTCCCTCATCTCTTAAAACTATGTTTCTACACTTGCACTATCTTCTTAGATTTATGTTCTTCTCCCCCCCCCCCAAGTGAGCCTTGCCTTCAGACCCATGAGCTCCCTCTGAACTTGCACACATGAGGCTGGCATTTCCATATTGCACTTGACCCTATTGTGGTTATGAAACTTGAGTGTGAGTACTACCCGGGGTCTATTGAAGACCTTGTGGAACTCTGACACACTCAAGTCTGAGAAAGGCTTTGGATCAATGGTATTTTGAGTTGGTTTATCTCATAACTCAGAGAGGAAGTCAAGAACCAGGCTTCCTCTGGTTGTAACTTTTCTTTGTACTTTTTCTGATGTAATTTTTATTCCTAGTTTGTAATAATTTATTACGAACATTTGGGGATGGTTAGAGAAAAGGGTTGGGAAATTATGCATATTCAAGGGTAGAAAACGTGCCTATAGGACTGCGTTCTCTACTTGTTCATTACATTTCGAAACCATGCCTATATGACTACTTTTAACACTGTATATTCACATTGCATTTAGAAACCATGTCAATAGGATTTACTTGTTCAACTTCATATCTAGATAACCAATAGGGATTATCTAAAATTTTGCACATTTATCACCGTTTAGATATCATGTTTTTAGGGCCTAATTTGTTATAACCCAGTAGCATGTTGCAATCAGTAACATATAGAAATCATGCCTATAGGGGTTCTTAAGTAAAATTCTATTCTGCTTAGATGCAATGCTAAGTATCATGTCTATCAGGGTCTAAAATCAGTAACGCATAGAAATCATGCCTGTAGGGATTCTTAAATAAATCCGAGTCATTCCATTCACATTCAATGTAAGATATCATGCCTATGTGGATTAAAATTAGCAATAGTAGATACTATCACCTGCAGAATGTGGAACTAATCTAATTTAAATTCGTCCCTTCTGAACCTTTTAATGACCTAATTCTTTTACTTAACAAGGTTTAGAAAGCATGTCTATAGGATTTCAAAAAATTCGTTCTGAGTTATTATTGTTTTGCCACATTCTAAATTGAGTAGATATCATGCCCATAGGACTCCGTCTAAATACATAGGCAAGCCATAGAATAATAAATGTAAAACTAAATCAGTTTTTGTTAATTGCTACAACCAACAGGCAGGCCTGATTCGCACTTCTCATCTGAGTTATATAATAAACTAATCTGCCTCAATAATTAATGACATGGCTAGAATGCGGGTTTTTGAGGACATGGCCCTTGATAGAAAAGTCTGGAGGTCTAGTATCAGGGTTGTAGGATAAGGGCCCCTAGAGTTTTTCGTACTCCTCACTCGGGGTTGGGTGAGGCTTAGCAGGGCTATCCATCGATGATTTGTGTATTGGATTGTGTCTCCCTTATAATAGCATGCTATTTATTGTAGTTACTGTCTGATATTATTGCATGCTATTTTATTTATGGTTCTTATGTTTAGATAATTATTTATGCTATTTCTGCTGAAGCTACTAATGTTCTTTTGTTGTTGTTTTTGTTTTTGTTGTTCCATTCCTTCACTGAGCCGAGGGTCGATTGGAAACAGCCTCTCTGCCCTTTCGGGTAGGGGTAAGGCCCGTCTACATATTACCCTCCCCAGACCCACCTTGTGGGACTATACTGGGTAGTTGTTGTTGCTGTTGGTGTTGCCTCAATAATTAACTTCCCTCTTCTTAACGTGATTTAATAAGACCTAAAAAGTATATGCAAGTCATGCTAGTTATGTGCTTTTGTTTAGGGAGTGTATATACGCCTTTATCTGTTTATATGTTTCCCCAAACATTGCGGTATGTGTTTAATATGTCACCTTAGATTTTTATCCTTTGAAACCAATTAGCCAAATATCCCTTTCCTATAGGAGTAGTATTCCTGAGTGCATCCGGGACCAATAGGAATGGGAAGGGTAATAGCATGCAATAGTAATCGAGACCAATCCGCGATTCAATACCTTAACGGGGTGATAAAGGTAGATATGGATATGACCGGTGCGCTAATGCCACGTGTAATCCTTCTTTTGAGGAGTGATTACCGGGTATTGCATTGATGTGATCCATATATTTTTTATAAACCTAGGACCCTCTTCCTTTGTTTCCCTTTTCTTTTAAGCATTATAACTCCTTATTTAAAATCAGCTCTTTTAATTGCTCCATGCAAACTTCATTTACTTTCAAACCATTGTGTATTGAAATACCCTCTCTTTTTTTTCGTTTTAAACCCTATAATGGGATTTTTTTTATTTTTTTAAAAAATTTAACAGTTAGCTTTCATTGATGTCAAAAAAGTTTACAATGAAGAGTTTATAGTAGTAGTATGGACTAACCACTACTTTCCGGTTCAACACTATAAAAATACATGAATTTGCAACCTAAAGCTAAGGGTAATGGTTAAGTTGTTGCTGTCCAGTTTGCCAACGCTTACAGTTTCTGTCGCGAATATGAATAAGCAACGCACCTCGCGACAGAACTAGTTCTCCTCTAAAGCTTTCCCTTCAAATCTAATATAGTTCCTATTTCTCCAAATAAGTGCAACAGTGGTCACAGGCAGAAGCAGCAACAGCCTTATGCCACAGTTTACTCCTAGCTTGACAGCAGATCCATTGGAGTTCAGCTTCCCAACTACCAATTGTTCTGTTATGGCCCAGCCAAGAACATATTCTAAGCCACAGTCGATTAGTGACTGGGCATTCAAAAAACAGATGAGCAAATTCTTCTACATGTTGATCACAGAATACACACTTCTCAACCACATGCATTCAATCTTCTATAATCTATCGACAGTAGGCAGTCGACCATGAGAAGCAAGCCAAGCAGTGAATTTATGTCGAGGTAGGACATTAGAGGTCAACAGCAGATTCTTCCATTCCACCCTAGGGAAGATAGGAAGCATTACATGGTATAGTTTCTGAATATGGAACTTGCCTAGCCTGCACAATCCATCCAGTCTAAGTAAGAGATCACCTTGCAGTTGTTGATTATTCAGAAGAGGAGTTCTGCTATCTATTATCTTTCTAACTACCCAAGATGCTGCCTTGGGGATGGGCATTGTAGCAATGTCACAGTTCTTAATGTAATAGTAGTGTATCCACTTGATCCGCAAACAATCTTTCTTCCTAGCCAAATCCCACAGGAGCTTAGTGATAGCTGCCTTATTCCATATATGCATGTCTATAATGTTGAGTCCTCTAGCAGTGACAGGTCTACAGATCCTTTCCCAGGTTACCAGAGCTCTTTTAGATATTGTTGCACTTCCAGTCCACAGATAAGATCTGCAGATAGCTTCAATGATTTTTAGAACTTTCTTTGGCAGGATGAATATTTGTGCCCAATAAGTTTGAATCCCAAATATCATAGTTTTGATCAATTGACTTCTTCCTGCATAAGATAATAAATTGGCAGACCAGCAAGTGATTTTATCAGTTATCCTCTCTATCAATGGCAGGTAATGGTGGATGGCAAGCTTCTTTGAGTGAAGAGGTATCCCTAAATATTTGAAAGGCAATTGACCTTCAATGAATCCCAGATATTCTAGTATGACTTCTTTGACATTCTGATGAACCCCAGCCAGATAAACAGCACTCTTAGTATTGTTTGCATACAGTCCAGAAGCTAAAGAGAATGTAAGGAAAGCATCATGCAGAATCTTGATAGAAATAATATCAGCTCGACAGAATAGGAGAAGATCATCAGCAAAACAGATATGGGCACAGTTCAGCTTCCTGCATTTTGGATGGAAGTTGAAATCTCCATTTCTGTGCAATTGAGCCAACAGCCTATTCAGGTATTCCATAGCCAGAACAAACAGATAAGGTGACATGGGATCTCCTTGTCGAATACCCCTCCTAGCAGTGAAAGGCTTAGTGAGACCACCATTTAACACTAGTGAGTAAGTCACATAAGAGACACAAGCCATTGTCCAATTAACAAATTTTGCTGGAAATCCAAGATCAATGAGTAATTGTTTGAGGAAGCTCCATTCAAGAGTGTCATATGCCTTTCTCAAATCCACCTTCACAACACATCTAGGAGACACACCTTTTCTGGAATAACCCTTGAAAATTTCATGGCTAAGAAAATATTATCAATTATGCTCCTCCCTTCAATAAAGGCTGACTGGGCTTTTCCAACAAGATCACCAATAACAGGTTTCAGCCTCCTAGTAATGACTTTGGATATGATCTTATAGACAGTGGTGCAGCATGCAATAGGTCTATAATCTTTCACTGTTTTAGGAGTTTTAACTTTAGGCACAAGAGCAATGGCAGTAGTATTGACCATGTGAGGCAGTTTACAGGTAGTAAAGAAATCATTTATTGCAGCATATACATCCTCCTTGACTATCTCCCAGTTGCTAGTAAAGAACTCCACAGGGAAGCCATCTACACCTGGTGCTTTGTCTTTAGGCATATCTTTAATAGCTTCATTGATTTCTTCCAGAGTAACATCCTGAATAAGTGACCTTTGCTGTGATAGGGTCAGACAGTGTCCTTCCTTAATAATAGCAGTGTTGATACAAGGCAATTCATCAGCACATTCACCCATCAATGACTTGAATACCTCAATAAATTCTTGCTCCACAGCCAAGGGATCTGTCAGCTTCATACCTGCATCAGTGTATATAGAAGTAATATTATTCTGACTGGTTCTGATCTTCCACTGAGCATGGAAATATTTTGTGTTTGCATCTCCACATTCTATCCAACAAGCCTTTGATTTCTGCCTCATAATTTGCTCTTCTACATTGCTCCATTTCTCAATGTCATTAAGAGCTGCTTTCTCCTCTTTAAACAGCTGCTCTGAAAATGGATTATGTAGCAACTGATTCTGTATGATATCCAGTGATAGCATGGATTAGCCTCTGTTTGTAGGAAGCCATATGTATGTTCAGTTCTTTTAAGTGCTGCTTCAAGTTCTTCAATTTATACCATATCTGTTGTAAAGGTGGCCCTTCACACTTCTGACCCCATACATGCTGCAGAATAGAAGAAAACTGGGGATCCTCCATAATAGCAGTATAGAATCTGAAAGGTTTAGGATGCAATAGCTTTTGACTCCCAAACTGTATGAGAATAGGAGAGTGGTCAGAGACTGAGGGATTCATAAAATCAGCTTCTAGATACCCATACTGCTGAAGCCACTGAAAATTACCAAGTGCCCAATCAATTTTGCTATATACTTGCTTGTTTGTCCATGAATACTTCCAACCCTTTGATGTAAGGGAGGTCAATTGGAGATCGGAAATGACCTCTTTAAACCCTCTAACTTCAGCATCAGTGACAGGAGAGCCAATCCTATCATCAGAGCATAGGATAGAATTAAAATTCACCACTTAACAGCCATGCATCTTGACTGGGGACATTTACTGATCTTAGATCATTCCACAACTGCTTCCTCAGGACTGCAGAATTGTGAGCATAAATGACACTCAATTGTATTCTAACTTTATTCAAAGGATCTTCTAACAGGCAATGAATAAACTGGTCAGTCACACAGGAGATATGGACCTGAATGTGAGGCTTCCAGATTAGCCATATCCTCCCATTAACAGCTTTGGTATAGTTGCATTGGACCTTCCACCCTTTAGCAATCTTATCTACAATCCTCTTTGCTTTATGTTCCTTTACTCTCGTTTCAAGACATCCCAGGACATCAACTTTATTCCCAGCCAGAAAGTTTTTCAGTTCTTTCCGTTTATGGGCTTTATTAAGCCCCCAAATGTTCCAGGTGACTATAATCATGGATCACCAGGCAGCAAGCTCCAAGAAGGACCAGGATCCAACTGTTGTCCCCTCCTACCATCATCAATTAGACCAGCAACAGCCTTGCCCTTGTCATGGTCAGCCAAAGCCTCTGTATCACCACTAAAAGTACTATTAGTGTCAACATGTACTTCCTGATTGGCAGGGTCATCTAATACAATCCTCTGACTTGCAGTCATATCAGTATTAATCTGCACCCTCTACATCTTCTCATCATGTTGTACAGATTGTACTGGCATGCTAGGCAATGTATTTGCAGGCATTGTTAAGCTTACCAGTGTATCTGCATTAGCTTTAGGCATCCATTCCTGCTTTGTAGTCTTTTCTGGTTTTTTAGCTCTAATCCTTTGCCTTACTTTCCTCCCTTGCTCTTGCATCTCATGTAACCCACATTATGTCCATTATACCAACAGTCAAGAGAGTCATGGCCAAATTTCAATCAGTGATTGCAAAATATAGGCTTACAGTCATACACAATCACCTGTGTCTTCAGGCCAAAAAGAGTTTCAATTTCAATTTCCTCAGGCAGAGGATAAGCAGCATCTACTTCAACCAGTACTCTAGCAAATGAGATCTTCTCAAAGTGAGCTGTGAATTTATTTGTGTACAAAGGCTTACCCACTGCACTGGCTAGTTTGCTTAGAATTTCAGGAGACCAGTAGCCCACTGGTAGACCAGGGAATCGAATCCAAAAAGGTACAGTACTAAGAACATCATTTTGAAAAGAGGAGTCAACATCCCAAGGTTTTAGAACCATAGGTTTGTTCCTATACGAGTAGGGTCCAGATAGGAGAACTAAGTTTTTATCCTCAACATTATTGAATCGTAAGATACAATAACCTTCAGAACGGAGTAAAATCTGTGGTTTAGCCACAAAATTCCAGACATGCATAAATAAATTCTCCAAAGTTTTCACAATGGGATTATCACCGATGATGTAACCAATTAATGAAGCATTCCGGTACTCCGACTGAGGTTTCAATTCAGCTTCACTGATTTTAACTACCTTTTTCCCATCCCTATCAGTAGGCGGTACAAACGAGAGAGCCTTAACCATACTGCGATTACCCCGGACGACCTCAACAACAGTAGGATATAAATGCTCAGATACAGCTACATCAGAGAACTGCAATCTTCTCACAGCAAAGCTTGCAGGAGCTTCATCAATTACCATCGGAGGAGGCACTACATTCACAATTTCATCTGCATGCTTAGTATCGATCGATTGGAATTTCTGAGGAAGAAAGTTTCCAAATGTTTGCGGTTCAAGTCTTTAGTCACACCCGGTGCTGGTGTAACGATTTGGGCAGTGGTGACGGTTGGTTGTCGCCAGCGACGAGCCATTCTCGGCGAGAAAGCTTCGTGCTAACTTACGCCAATTTGTACTGTTTTATTGATTGCTTGTTAATTTTAATTTCGAAATACCCTCTTATTTGAGCCTTATTTGCATATATATTAATTGCACCCCAATTCACAATAACTTTCTAGCTGGGAACCACACTAGTGGATCCTGAGGTGTGCCTAACACCTTCCCCTTAGGATAATTTCTAGACCTTACCCTATCTCTGGGTAAGGAAATAAACTTAGGATTGAACCGTTATTGGTGTCCTAATGCACCTTATGTCATTAGGTGCGACTCTTCAAATGCAAAACCCAAATCCCAAAAGGAACAAGTTGTCCCTCCAAATGTCATAAACCCGATTTTGCGAGAAAAAATGGAACGATGAACACATAACACACTCCATCCACGCTCATCCTGAGTGACCTTGAATCACGAGACCATACTATCTCAAATCCCATGAACCATTTCATACATGCCTTGTGCGCACATTCGCATCCTCAACTTGAATGCCCATTCGGATAATCCCTCTATGAATCCGAAGTCCTTTCTAATTTTCCTCCCAAATGTTACAGTGCAAGTCAAAAAATAATAGAACATTCTGGGCCTCTTCTCATAAGCTGCTAGAAAGCTTGATTCTTAACCGTACCTATAGCTTCAAAATCACTAGGCACCACACTTTACCCATTTAAATTCACTAGGACCGTTGTTGAGGGCCACAAACTCTGAAGGGGTGGAGCTAGAGTGTAGCCAGCGGTTTCGACTTAACCTAGTAGCTTTGGTTTGAACCTTGTATTTGTCTTAAAAATTCATTGAATATGTATGAATTACTAATTTAGAACCCAGTAACTTAAAACGAGTAGAAGTTTGAACCCATAAGCTTGAAATTTTAGCTCCGCCCCTACCGCTCTGGCTTGGCCCCGAATATAATCGACTCTATGAATCTTCAAGCACATGAATACCCTCTCGGCGAAGCACCCGGCAAAATCACTTCCTTTGAACCCTGTATCTATACAAGGCATAAATACTGAAACTTTCCATAAGTCTGAACATGAGCTGATAAGGCCAACCATAGCACACCTTTAACAATTCCTTTTCTCAAATTACCACTTATGTTCTTTTCCCGTAGCTGAAATGACCCATCAAAAACCAGAAACCTTGCAAGAAGTTAACCATGCAACCCCATTACATCTTCCAACGCTGCTTCACAGGGTACAATCTGTTGGAAATCATGTATACCTTTGATATGTGCGCTTTGGTTGTATGAGCAAGATTTTCAGGTATAGGTTTTGATGAATGACAAACAATGAAGTCAAGTGTCAAACAGCGATATAATCAAATGGGGAGAAGCATACTGATGACGGAATTGCATCAACGAGCCAAAGAAGTTCAAGACCGAAGACCCAAGACGTAGGTTGTTTGGTAGAACCAATTTTTTGATGAATGACAAACGAAGCGCAAAGTGATATATGATGAAGTTCAAGTACAAGCGCACAATTGGTGGATAACGAGATTCAAGCACAAGACAAAGTTTTATAGTTTAAATGAGTCGTTCTTAATTGTGATCTTGATCCGACAACTTGACTCGTGACATGGCTTCTCTCGTAAAATTATTTTTACAAAATCATGCATATTTAATTTAATGCTAAACGATTTTAAATCATGCATATTTACTTCAGTCAAAATGTTTTTTAAACATGCCTCTAAAATATGGGCTAAGATAATCGATTATGTGCTTATGATAATCGATTATTTTAAGCCAAGACTGCATGACAATCGATTGTGAACTAATGACAATCGATTGTGTTAAGGCAGTGAACATCAGGTTTTTCAAAACCTGCATGACAATCGATTGTGAACCTTATGACAATCGATTGTGATGAGGCAGTGTCCATCGAAGTTTTTCAATACTCAGAATAATCGATTGTGAAGCTAATGACAATCGATTGTGAAGAGACAGTGTCCTTCAGATTTTTCAAAGTCACAAAATAATCGATTGTGAACTTATGACAATCGATTGTGTTGAGGCAGTGACTTCCGGACTTTTTGAAAATTATTAAATAATCGATTGTGAGTATATAACAATCGATTGTCACGAGGCAGTGTCTAAAATGATTTTCAAAGTCTGATAAATAATCGATTGTTAAGATTGCACAATCGATTGTGAAGCTGACCGTTGTCGTAAAATTTTCAAATACCGTCAGGTAATCGATTGTTGATTTTGTACAATCGATTGTTGATATTGAAATCTGAAAAAGATTTTTTGAACGTTGCTGAATAATCGATTATTGATTTGGTATAATCGATTGTTTTACGAAAAATCTGGAAATGATTTTTTGAACGTTGCCAATAATCGATTGTTGATCTTGGACAATCGATTGTTAAGCGTAAAATCTGGGATTGATTTTTGGAACGATTGGCAAACAATCGATTGTGGCTTCCTGACAATCGATTGTCACAGAGTAAAATCAGCAACTCTTAATTGGCAATTAGGCAACGGTAATGCCAAGTTTTTCAACTATAAATACAGCTTCATTTCAGTGTTTTAAAAACAACAACACACAACAACTGATCATTCTATTGCTATAAGCTTGCATATTATTGTTTATCATTTTATATTCATTGCATAAAGCTTTTGAGAGCCAAAGTCTTGTCCATAGTTGTTGTAATCTTGAGCCTACTTCTTTTACTCATATCTACTCATTAAGGAGTGTTTTGTTTGAGTGCTTAGTGTTTTGTACACTTGTAAGAGAATTGTGATTCTCTTGTTGTAAGGAACTTGTGTTTCCTTGATTGAAGTCTTGGAGTGTTGTATCTCCGAGCAAAGGTGTTAAGGCTTGTGTCCTTAAGTTGTAAAGGTTTGTTGAGCACCCGTAAGCTTGACAAGTTAGTGGAAAATCTCGAGAGAGTCTCTCGGGGACTGGACTAGCCACGTGTTGTGGTGAACCAGAATACATCGGTGCGTTCTTTCCTTTTGTTTATTTAACGCACTTAATTATTTCCTGCAAATTTTAATTTCCGCAAGTTTACGCTAAATTTTATTATAACGCTATTCACCCCCCCTCTAGCATTAAGCGTATTATCTAACAATTGGTATCAGAGCCTAACTCCCTGAAAGCCTTAACCGGTTGAGAGCTATATATATTTTTGTGTATTGAATATTGAAAGCAGGAATGATGAATGAAGGACAATCCACCACTTGCGTTCCACTATTTGATAGAACAAACTATACATATTGGAAAGGGCGGATGAGTATCTTCCTCAAAGCAAACAATTTTCGTTTGTGGCAAATCATCAAAAACGGTGAACTAATGCCGACAAAGAAAGTTGGAGAAATCACGGTTCCAAAGAAGGAAGATGAATATGATGCCAAGGACATGAAGATAGTTGAAAATAATGCAAGGGCCATCCATGTATTATATTGTGCGGTGAATCCGAATGACTATCGGAAAATCTCTTGCTGCACAACCGCCAAGGAGATGTGGGACAAACTCGAGATCATTTATGAAGGTACGCCTCAAGTTCGAGAATCCAAAATTGATTTTCTAACTCATAAATATGAAACTTTTAAAATGGAGAAGGAACCTATTGGTGTTATGTTTGAACGATTTTTAAGAATCGTCAACGATCTCCATGCTCTCGGGAAAGTTTACACGAACAAAGATCTTGTTCGAAAAGTCCTACGGAGTCTCACTCCCGAATGGTGTTCCAAAGCCAATGCCATCCAAGAGTCGATGGAATACACGAATATCACAATTGATGGACTAAGAGGTAACCTCGAAACTTATGATAGCACAATTCTTAATCCTTATCTTAGAAGTGATTCGAATTTTGCCTTCAAAGCCTCATCCTCTAAAAGAGAAGAGGTAAGTGATTCGGAAAGGGATGATGAAAATACTTCCAGTGATATATTTGAAAAGTTTTGTAAGTCTTTGAAGAAGGACAAGAAAAAGAGGAAACACCATAGGCGCGTATCACGGGACTCAGACAGCTCGGGCAATGAAGCCGGCGCATTATGTCTCATGGCAAACGGAGAAGAAGAGGTAAGTACATCTAACTCTCACTCATTTGAAGATTTACAGAATGCCTATGATGAATTGTATGGTGAATTTGTCTTCTTAAAAACAAAATTGAAGTTTTAGAAAAAGAAAACAAATTTTTGGAATATGACATTGCTGTTTTTAAAAATAAAATCAAGGAATTGAATGAAGCTTCTTCTATTGATACATGTTCAAATTGTTCTTCTTGTAGTTCTTTAAAACTAGAGAACACAGAACTTAGGAAAGCACTAGAAACACGTAGTGTTGATATTCCTAAAGCTGAAACAAAGAAGAAAAAGCCTAGGAATAACTATAAGCGTAAAATGAATAAGAATCATGATAGAATGGAGTTGCGCAACCTAGAAATGATTCTAGGATTTTTGCTAATGAGTCTAGGAATAATTGTTCTAGACCACCTAGAGATGACTCTAGGAATTTCAACGCGTCTAGGAACGACTTTAGATCACCTAGAACGCATTTGGCTCAACCTAGACATATGCACAATCCTAATGTTATATGTCATTATTGTAATCGGGTAGGACACATTGCACCCGTTTGTTTTGCTAAACATAGAAATTTATGTGTTGATTATAATTGTTATTATCCTAACCCCCAAGGACCCAAAAGAAGTTGGGTACCAAAAATCTCTTTTTAGGTTCTTTTTGCAGGTGTGCTTGAAGACTACAATATTGTAGTGGATGCACCAAGCACAAAACCTTAATGCATTAAGGGGGAACGTCGGTTAGTTATCGTATTTTGAATAAAAACACAATGAGTTGATATGTGCAAATAATCTATATCAGTTTTGGTTGATACATGCTTTAATCAGTTCTTTTTGAATAACAATTAGTATCAATTTGGTTTATAATAATTGTGATTCATGTTTTGATGAACATTCTTAGTTTAAAATAACAATTGATATTGTTGAGAAAAATGACCATTATCATTAGTATGCCATTTACTAACATTTGATATGATCTTGTTTATAACGATTGGTATCGTCAATGGTTTAAATTTTTTTTGGTATAGTCTTTTTGCTAATGCCAAAAGGGGGAAGAATATGGGCGATATCCATGCCTTAATTGAGGGGGGAATATTCAATTAATGGGGAATTATATTGAATTGATTTCTGTGAATTGTTTGCATAAATTGTATGTTGAGATATCGCATGAATTTAGGGGGAATTCAATATGCATATCTTCCGTTGTTTGTCATTATCAAAAAGGGGGAAATTGTTGGAAATCATGTATACCTTTGATATGTGCGCTTTGGTTGTATGAGCATGATTTTTAGGTATAGGTTTTGATGAATGACAAACAATGAAGTCAAGTGTCAAACAACGATATAATCAAATGGCGAGAAGCATACTGATGACGGAATTGCATGAACGAGCCAAAGAAGTTCAAGACCGAAGACCCAAGACGTAGGTCGTTTGGTAGAACCAATGTTTTGATGAATGACAAACGAAGCGCAAAGTGATATATGACGAAGTTCAAGTACAAGCGCACAATTGGTGGATAACGAGATTCAAGCACAAGACAAAGTTTTATAGTTTAAATGAGTCGTTCTTAATTGTGATCTTGATCCGACAACTTGACTCGTGACATGGCTTCTCTCGTAAAATTATTTTTACAAAATCATGCATATTTAATTTAATGCTAAACGATTTTAAATCATGCATATTTACTTCAGTCAAAATGTTTTTTAAACATGCCTCTAAAATATGGGCTAAGATAACCGATTATGTGCTTATGATAATCGATTATGTTAAGCCAAGACTGCATGACAATCGATTTTGAACTAATGACAATCGATTGTGTTAAGGCAGTGAACATCAGGTTTTTCAAAACCTGCATGACAATCGATTGTGATCCTTATGACAATCGATTGTGATGAGGCAGTGTCCATCAAAGTTTTTCAAAACTCAGAATAATCGATTGTGAAGCTAATGACAATCGATTGTGAAGAGACAGTGTCCTTCATTACAAAGTCACAAAATAATCGATTGTGAACTTATGACAATCGATTGTGTTGAGGCAGTGACTTCCAGACTTATTGAAAATTATTAAATAATCGATTGTGAGTATATAACAATCGATTGTCACGAGGCAGTGTCTAAAATGATTTTCAAAGTCAGATAAATAATCGATTGTTAACATTGCACAATCGATTGTGAAGCTGACCGTTGTCGTAAAATTTTCAAATACCGTCAGGTAATCGATTGTTGATTTTGTACAATCGATTGTTGATATTGAACTCTGAAAACGATTTTTTGAACTTTGCTGAATAATCGATTATTGATTTGGTATAATCGATTGTTTTACGAAAAATCTGGAAATGATTTTTTGAACGTTGCCAATAATCGATTGTTGATCTTGGACAATCGATTGTTAAGCGTAAAATCTGGGATTGATTTTTGGAACGATTGGCAAACAATCGATTGTGGCTTCCTGACAATCGATTGTCACAGAGTAAAATCAGCAACTCTTAATTGGCAATTAGGCAACGGTAATGCCAAGTTTTTCAACTATAAATACAGCTTCATTTCAGTGTTTTAAAAACAACAACACACAACAACTAATCATTCTATTGCTATAAGCTTGCATATTATTGTTTATCATTTTATATTCATTGCATAAAGCTTTTGAGAGCCAAAGTCTTGTCCATAGTTGTTGTAATCTTGAGCCTACTTCTTTTACTCATATCTACTCATTAAGGAGTGTTTTGTTTGAGTGCTTAGTGTTTTGTACACTTGTAAGAGAATTGTGATTCTCTTGTTGTAAGGAACTTGTGTTTCCTTGATTGAAGTCTTGGAGTGTTGTATCTCCAAGCAAAGGTGTTAAGGCTTGTGTCCTTAAGTTGTAAAGGTTTGTTGAGCACCCGTAAGCTTGACAAGTTAGTGGAAAATCTCGAGAGAGTCTCTCGGGGACTGGACTAGCCACGTGTTGTGGTGAACCAGAATACATCGGTGCGTTCTTTCCTTTTGTTTATTTAACGCACTTAATTATTTCCTGCAAATTTTAATTTCCGCAAGTTTACGCTAAATTTTATTATAACGCTATTCATCCCCCCTCTAGCGTTAAGCGTATTATCTAACAATTGATATCAGAGCCTATCTCTCTGAAAGCCTTAATCGGTTGAGAGCTATATATATTTTTGTGTATAGAATATTGAAAGCAGGAATGATGAATGAAGGACAATCCACCACTTGCGTTCCACTATTTGACAGAACAAACTATACATATTGGAAAGGGCGGATGAGTATCTTCCTCAAAGCAAACAATTTTCGTTTGTGGCAAATCATCAAAAACGGTGAACCAATGCCGACAAAGAAAGTTGGAGAAATCACGGTTCCAAAGAAGGAAGATGAATATGATGCCAAGGACATGAAGATAGTTGAAAATAATGCAAGGGCCATCCATGTATTATATTGTGCGGTGAATCCGAATGACTATCGGAAAATCTCTTGCTGCACAACCGCCAAGGAGATGTGGGACAAACTCGAGATCATTTATGAAGGTACGCCTCAAGTTCGAGAATCCAAAATTGATTTTCTAACTCATAAATATGAAACTTTTAAAATGGAGAAGGAACCTATTGGTGTTATGTTTGAACGATTTTTAAGAATCGTCAACGATCTCCATGCTCTCGGGAAAGTTTACACGAACAAAGATCTTGTTCGAAAAGTCCTACGGAGTCTCACTCCCGAATGGTGTTCCAAAGCCAATGCCATCCAAGAGTCGATGGAATACACGAATATCACAATTGATGGACTAAGAGGTAACCTCGAAACTTATGATAGCACAATTCTTAATCCTTATCTTAGAAGTGATTCGAATTTTGCCTTCAAAGCCTCATCCTCTAAAAGAGAAGAGGTAAGTGATTCGGAAAGGGATGATGAAAATACTTCCAGTGATATATTTGAAAAGTTTTGTAAGTCTTTGAAGAAGGACAAGAAAAAGAGGAAACACCATAGGCGCGTATCACGGGACTCAGACAGCTCGGGCAATGAAGCTGGCGCATTATGTCTCATGGCAAACGGAGAAGGCAATAGTCCTGCCACCCAATAGTCCATTACTCAAATTAATCCGTAGACCCCAATCACCATCACTAAAATTCCTAAATCATTCGAAACTTACTTTAAGCTGCATAGTCATCCTACCACAAAGCCCATATGCAACTCCGCCACTCTCCCACTTTGGCGGAACTCACCCCTTTTGTAGACTACTCGACCTTTGCTTCTTATACCTGGACTTCTAGAAATTTTAACCACCGCCTGGCACTCCTCATATATCTTTCCTCGTCCTTTGCTGCTCAGTTGTTGCGTTAAATAAAATCTACCTTTGTAGAACGTGAATCCACAAATTGCTACTAACTTTATACCTTCATGAAGATCATCGTTCTCGAGCTATCAACATTAGAAACACCGAGTCAATCCTAATGCACCGCACCCCGCGATATCTAACAGTCTCTTCTCCAATATTATTCCACAATATCTTACCTCAAATGCGAATTGTAGACGACCATAACACCGGCGAGCTTAATATATTCAATCAAGGACGACAATGCCATGTCACAGATCAAAATTTCACTGCACTTGAAACACCAAGTCTTGTTACTCTATCGATCCAAATTTGGACATTCATAGGCCACTTGCTTTTCCTCCGTTTAAACTGAAATATCAAATCTCTAAATCATGTACTAAGTAGACTTCCTTTCAAATCATTCACCGCCTCAACACATAGGAAAATATCCCACCATCAAGTCAATAATGTGCGATAACCAATGATGAGCATCATAGAAACCTATGCATAGCCCCCAAGCTCTAAGAAGCACAACTACCAAGCAGAAACAATAGAAAAATCCTTTTGCAAGGTGACTACAATATCCCAACCAACTATACCGGGAAAAACATCCTACACTGCATCTGTAGTATCATTAAACTCTTCAATTCTCAATTTGGCAGTTCACGCCACATAAGATTAAGTAGGTAGGGAACAAGGGAATAAGCATCAAGGAATCAAATCGCACGATGAGGAATCAAGAAGGGAGGTGCTCCTAACAGTCCTGTAGCCTCTAGATAATAAGTAGAGACGCCTCTGTACCGATCCGCGAGACTCTACTAGACCTCCTCATGTCTCGTGAGACCTAAGGAAACCTAGTGCTCTGATACCATATTGTCACGACCTAAAATCCACTAAGGGTTGTGATGGCATCAGACACGGCTATTAGGCAAACTAACCAAAATACTCAATTAAATTCTCATTTTAATAATTTTGAAAACTATGAGCTTCTTTTAATTCTAATAGAAAAAGGCAATGATTTTAAAATAAATATAAATGTTAAGAAGTTAATGCAAGATGCCCCATAATAATCCCAGAACCCGGTGTCACAAGTGCGTGAGCATTTACTAAGAAGGAAATAAATACAGTAACTGACTGGAATACAAAGTGGATAGACGTAAAAAATATAGTACAATACTATGTTGCTCTGCACTTGCAGCCCAAGAGTCGCAGGTGCGGTTACACCAGAAGACAGCTACTGCACTTCCTGTTCCAATTTCCAAAATTGATCTGTTAACCATCCGGAATCCACCCGAGGCCATTCGAATGTCATGTCCTCAAACCCGGACTCGGTCGTAATGGCGCCTCTCGTGAAGATGAGGCCAACCAACTAATCCCAATTCAATTTTTATATAGTTAACATTAGAAATCAGTCTAAGAATGAGTAAATAAGCCAAAGACTAAACGAAAGATAGTATAATGCGCGAAATACAGCCCAAACACATCCCGATACCGGAGTGTCACAAGTCACGAACATCGACTAAGGTCTAAATACAACTGAAAAGTTAGAAATGTACAAAATACAGACTAATGAAATGAAGACGGAGAAAAGCAGTACTGTGAACGTAGGCAGCTACCTTGCTAAACTTTGATGACTCTGCCTTTGATCAGCCAATACCCCCTATCGGGTTCGGAAATACATGAATCTGCACACAAGGTGCATGGAGAAAAGTGAGTACTCCAACTCAGTGAGTCATAATCATAACTAAAGTGAATGGTAAGAAATCGCGATAAGTGCATCAACATGTTGTATAGAAGCAGTTCAAAAACCAGTAAGAAAGCAATGAAGCTGTAAAATCTCTTATAATATCTTACCTCAGTTTAAACTTCTTTGAAAATGACTTTTCATCAGTTGCACAAATGAATGCAAAATAATTAGTGCGGATAAGCATAAAAATCCGCCCCTCGGGCACAAATACAAAATTAAATAGGCACATTACAGGAAAATAAGAAAGATAAGCACATAAGGTTCGCCCCTCGGGCACAATATCAACAAATCCACCCCTCGGGCAATATCTCATAACAATAACATCTCCTCGGGCAATTAGATAGAACAATACCAGCCCCTCAGGCTATATCTCACATCACAATGGGTACCCGCACTCACTGGGGGTGTCCAGACTCCTGGAGGGGCCACTTACGACCCAAGCGCATTATCAAACCACCTCGTGGCATCATCTCTAGGCTCTCGGCCTCATATCAACAAGCCACTTTGTGGCGTACATATCTCGGGCTCTCGGCTTTAAAGTCAGAATCAGTGAATTACCACTGCGGCGTGCAGCCTGACCCAAAAACAGATCCTCAGAACACAGGCCCTCGGGCTTACTCAGTCAAAAATCATCATAAGCCACTCGGGCAACCGTAAAACATGCAGCCCAAAATATTATTTGAAATATCATTTCAAGTGTTAAAGCAAAGTAAACATGGCTGAGGTTTGAAAATTGTGGAAAATAACATGACTGAGTTCAAGTATAAAGTCAAAATAGTGAGGAAATATCAAAACAAATCCCCGAAGGGTTCAAATAGCCTTCACAAAGCCCGAATATGGCATTCAACCCAAATAATGATGATAACAATTAGATTTAAGTCAAATACGCGGTAAAATCATCGATCGGCATGGACCAAGTCACAGTCCTCAATAGTGCACGACCCCACGCTCGTCATCAAGTGTGTGCCTCACCTCAATATAGCAATACGATGTGTAATCAGGGGTTTTAAACCCTCGGAATATCGTTTACAATCATTACTCACCTCGATCTGGTCTAAACTCTAGCCCGTGATAAATCGCTCGCATGGATCAACCTCCGGATGTTCCAAATCTGGACACAATTAGTACATAATTATTAAAATATGCTAAGGGAGCGAAGCCCACTGGAAAATATCCAATTTAACATCAAAACCCTGAAATTGCTCAAACCCGGCCCTCGGACCCACGATTCGGAATCTGACGAAACTCACGAAGTTCGATAACCCATTCAACCACGAGTCCAACCATACAAAAATTTCTAAATATCGATAATAATCCGGCCTCCAAATTGTCATTATTTTAAAATCCCTAGGTCCAAATCCCCAATTTACTTCTCAACAACATCTAGTCTAGTCGGATTATTCGATGATAATTCAATATTATGGAGTAGAAATGATCACAAGGGACTTACCTCAATATTTCCCATTATTTCTTTCTCCAAAATCACCCCAAGCCATGTTCTTTCACCCAAAAAAGAGTCAAAATGAGGTTTAAAACGTAACAGAATTAATAATTCTGATTCTGGTCGCTAAAAGTGGTCAAATCCGGTCTCTAAAGGTGCACACCAGACGTGATGCACCAGCAGTCTTTAATTTCACTAAAAAGCTATAAACCCATCATACCAACTTGGAATTCGATGATTAATCTTGTTCCTATCAGTCACAAATAATGATACAAATATAGTCCTTCAATCGAAACTCAATTTGGAGCTCGTTTGCTCAGTGTGATACCTTGGATCATTACATGTTTATGCTCAAAACGCCGAAATCTTCCAAAAGCTCTTTCAAAACTTATCCGAGCCTCATGGGACCCCGAACAAACATGTCAACACAACCCATAACATAATTCAAACTTGTTCCAACCTTTAGAACGCTCAAAACAACATCAAAACATCAAATCACCCTCGAATTCAAGCCTAAGAATTCCAAAACTTCTGAATTCCGAATTCGATCAAAAAGTCTATCAAACTTCGTCCGAATGACCTAAAATTCTGCACACACTTTAAAAATGACAAACGGACCTACTCCAATTTCCGGAAATCCATTCTAACCCTGATGTCAAAATTTCCATTATCAATCGGACAATGCCAAATTTCTAATTATGCCAATTCGAGCCTGCATCTACCACGGACCTCCAAAATACATTCCAGATGCACTACCAAGTCCAAAATCACTTAACTAAGCTAACCAAAACATAAAAATCCAAATCCGAGATCGAGTACTGAAAAGTCAAAACTTGGTTAAACCTTTCTAATTTCAAGCTTCAACTGAGAATAGTTCTTCCAAATTCATTCTGATTATCCTCAAAACTAAAACCAATGATTTACATAAGTCATAATACATTACATGGGAAAATCCAGGCTCGAGAACTGGCGATCAAAGTGCAAAAGCTCAAAACAACCTGTCGGGTCGTTACATTTCCACCCACTTAAACATATGTTCGTCTGCAAACGTGCCCAGAGTTGTTCCAAAAGCCAACCGATTGTTGAATGACCTTACCATGCATATACCCGAGGGTGATCCCACGTCACCCTATCTCATATAGGTCCAATAGCACAATGTATCTAAATTTCACAATCCAGCCTAGCCCATAAATCTTAGAACAACACTTTCATTTCCGAAATCATTCACAAGATCAGAATATCACATTTATACTTTGAATAAGCCCCAACAAGTTTTAATATCTGTACTGCCAACCTCGAGTGCAATTACATGATATACCACATAACTCAACACTGGTAGCGATAACTGCTAATCACAGCAGCTGCACACAACAACCGAATATCGATAGAAAATCTCTTATCAACTAAAGTCTCATTCCAACACTTTGATTCACTGCCAATGATAAATGAAACATGAAATAAACCATAATTTCTCGGATCAACCATTCATGAATCCTACTTCTCCATTGGCAAAGACCAAGGAAATTTCTGAGCCGAACCTCAATATTATCCATCCAACATTCTGAAATCGAATATATATTTGTATTCACTAATGATCCCAACGATCTCATCTAATCCAACACAACCACTCTAGTAACATAATACCTCACTACAGACTAAAGCCGCAATGTGCGCAATCCCCGCACCAATAAGCAACGACTCGAACACACTCAAATCATGAAAGTGACTCAAATGAAAGAGCTATACTGCAAGATCACTAGTACCACCACATACAATTCTGAGAACCTGTCACACATCATAGAAAGAGAACACACGAATTTAACCCGCAAGATCATACCTCCACATAGCTTTGCTCCAATGCGCGACCTCATCCAAACACCAGTCAACATAAAATACTTCAAGTCACTATGCTCAAAATCGACGACCGTGCGCAATATGATGTCTAAAACCAAAGCAATCATCACAACCATCGGCGAACCAATTGACATAACATTACACATACCCGAAGGGACACAACCGATACGCCACCTGCCGAGCAATACCCAGTACTCTTCCCGCTCGACTTCCGCTATGAATCCCCAATGGAATCGCACAACATATTCCAATAACCAACAAATCATAACGCCTCGCAACCCAGAAAAGTGACTCTTAGATCATCTCAGAACACTAATAGAACAATTGAATCAACACATCCCTCCCTATTGGAAACTCGAAGTCAACCAAGCCATCTCGATGCAGAACATACACCCCTATAGGTCTACCAATGAACCTATATCAAGGAGTTCCTAAAGCTGCTCCTTCAACTCCTTTATCTATGTCGGTGCCATACGATATGGTGCCCGGTACCAAATCAATATCGAAATCAAAAACTTTGCCCGATGATATGCCCGACCATAAGAAAGACCTCCGAAATGTCCCTTACTAGTGGAACTGAATCAATGGTAGGAGTCTATGCACTGACACCCATCAAGAATGCCCAAGTAAGAAAGACAATTCCTTTCCAGCCATCCATTGGGTCTTCGAAATATAAAACCACCCTACTAAGAACATATTCCGTTGAAACTCACCACTCAATCTGTGTCATTCCCGGCATAGCCAATAATGCTGCCTTAGCGCAATAGACCAAAATAACACGACACGATGACAACCAGTCTATACCCAATGTCACATCCAAAACCTAACATACCAAGCAACAAAAGATCCACTAAGGTCTCCAAACCCCGATAGTCACTAAACAGTGCTATTACACGTGATCCACAACCAGAACATAGCCTGGATCATGAGAACTACCAGTCTCCAACTCAATATAGCACACGAATCACCATATTCAATCCCAATTCCACCGTCCGAATACATATCACACCTCCAATACCCAATAATTCCACGAGAGATATTCTAAAATTCTTCTGTGCCACCAAGCAAACTCGAATATCCGCAGTTGATATAAAGAGAAAGTGTCACAATACTACAGAAGTACCATCAACTTAATCATATTGACTTTTTTTGAAACATATATCCTCACCAAATCACTCCAATTAGCAATACCATTTCCTTAATCATCTGAAGATCATTTCCCTAATCATCTAAAGCTCATTTCTCTAATTATCTGAAGCTCATTACTCTAATTATCTGAAGTTGCTCGCTGCCTAAGCGTTTTATGACATTTCTTTCAAAGCTAAACTCTAACCTTACACACGCAATATCAATCCTCCACAACATGTCGCATATACCGTAGCATCCTACGATAACATGAGAACTCTGTACCCTTTCCAAGCCACATGCAACTATGTACTCAACCAACTAAGAACTTTCTAGTGACCCCATCTTCCGAGTTTCCTTCTAATTTACCTTGAACTAGATACTCTTTCTTGCTATAACACCACAATTCCTCAACCCCGATTCACCAGGCGAGATCCAAGCATCAAACCACGTCGTCTAAGGCTCATAAGCCGCTGAATACTTTCTTATATTTTCCCATAAGCACCACATTCAAAATACTTACCCTGAAGAAGCTGTCTACGAATCTCGAGCCATTACATTCACCTTCCTGATACTTATATATAGAAGCCCATAATTGATATAGAAATACCATTGATCTTGACATCCTCCGAATGCAAACCTCGGTTTCTGGAAAAAATACATATTGAAAATCTCAACTTATTATATGTGAAATCTTAAGCACATTAGAATAGTTCCCGGGAGTCATCCACTCTACTCAAATTGCAATTAACCCAATCAAAAGATGCGAACAACTTGTGCCTCATTAGCACTTCTGACACTGTAGAATGTAACCTAAACTTAATGCAACCAAGCAACCTCTTATCCTATGCTCCGCACACCCTTACCAATAACCACCCGAGACATCCCATGATTCTCATAAACCTATGAAGCATAATAATACCTTTGTCAAAATTTTCCTCTACTCGAGCCATCCTTGGTATCAATCTCCATAAGCCATAATTGATTCACCAGCACACCTCAAGCTGGAACAAACATAGCACCTAACCGTCAATCGCCTAATCAATAGCAGACTCCCCCACTTGGCTCGAAGCCATAGACCAAAACACACACAATAACTCATAATGCATATACCCTATTGCTTCCATAATACCATAGTGAGATTAAACTTAATCCTTCATAAGCTCGTGAAACACAGACCATCTTGTACACTAAATCTTCTGCAAATCTCGCATTCATCCTCGCAACAGTCATGCCCGCTCTCTTAAGCGAACAAAATTTAAAAATCAACATGTATTTTTCACTTGTATATGATATCTTCTAACAGACAACATAAGGATCACACAACCTCAGAACACTCCGTAGGAGATAACCCACGTGTTTTGCCTCCAACTAACATTTTTCGTATACCTTCCACCGTCATAAACATTATGCAGTCACTTAATCTTCCTAAGTCTGAACTCATACCGCATTATGAAATTTTTTACTTCACTCCTACCAGAAAACATGGAAAGATTCTTCACACGCCCATAACTCGAGGCTATATCTTGAATCAAGATGGAAATCAAGCACCTAATAGTTCTTCTATCCTCTAGCAGAACTTTCTTGTCGCTTCCAAATCATATGAATACATCTCACAGTATCATACTCGTTACATAACTATCCAATCATCATTTCCCTTAATAGGGATACAACAGCATATATAGATCCAAAAACACGCGCTCATGCAATCAACACCTCAGTGCTCAAGCTATAGGAAAAAATCAAGCCTCAAGTATTCCACACTAGCACAACATAAACACACAAAGATCACATCCCTCCCCTCGATCAGAGAATCACGAGCCACCGATGTAAAATCAGAACACGTGGAAGGAATTCAAAGAGTTACATTTCAAGCTAAATCAAAGGACGCATGATAAGAATTCAAGAATGTGAAGTTTTCCTAAAGATTATGCAGCCTCTCGAGGATAAATACAAATGTCTGTACCGATCCGCGAGACATTACTAAACGTGCACATAACACATATGCAACCTAGGCTCTAATACCAACTTGTCACGATCCCAAACTCGGACTCGGTCGTGATGGCACCTCTCGTGAAGACGAGGCCGGCAAACTAATCCCAATTCAACTTTTAAACAGTTAAACATTAACAATCAATCTAAACATGATTAAATAAGCCAAAGCTAAACTAAAGATAGTGTAATGTGCAGAATACAACCCAAACACAGCCCGATACCGGGGTGTCACATGTCACGGACATCTTCTACGGCCTAAATACAATCTACATCTTAAATGTATAAAATACACACTAATGAAATGAAGAGGGAGAAAAGTAGTGTTGCAAATGCCTACAATTACCTTGCTAAGCTCCGATGACTCTGCCTCTGATCAGCCAATACCCGCTACTAGGTTCAATAATACCTGAATCTACACACAAGGTGCAGGGAGTAAAGTGAGTACTCCAACGCAGTGAGTAATAATCGTGACTAAAGTCTGAATGGTAAGAAATCACGAAAAGTGCATCAACAGGCCGTATAGAAGCAGTTCAAAAACTAGTAAGAAAGCAATGTTGTAAAATCTCTTTAAATATCTTAGCTCAGTTTGAACTTCTTTGAAAATGACTTTTTCATCAGTTGCGCAAATGAATGTAAAAAAATTATTGTAGATAAGCACATAAATACGCCCCTCATTCACAAATACACAATTAAACAGGTAGATCACAGGCAAATAAGAAAGATAAGCACATAAGGTTCGCCCCCCCCCCCAGGCAAAATGTCAATAAATCTACCCCTCGAGCAATGTCTCAGAATAATACCAGCCCTTCAGGCAATCACGTAAAACAATACCAGCCCCTCGAGCTATATCTCACATCACAATGGGTACCCACCTCACTGGGGTGTGCAGACTCCTGGAGGGGCCCCATATGGCCCAAGCGCAATATCAAGCCACCTCGTAGCATCATCTCTGGGCTCTCGGCCTCATATCAACAAGCCACCTCGTGGCGTACATATCTTATTCCCTCGCCCTGATAATCAGAGTCAATGTATCAACATTGCGGCATGCAGCCTGACCCAAAAAGGTATCCTCACAACACAGGCCCTCGGTCTTACTCGGTCAAAAATCACATAAGCCACTCGGGCAACAGTAAAACATAATGCTCAGCCCAAAATATTATTTGAAATATCATTTCAAGTGTTAAAGAAAAGTAAACATGGCTAAGTTTTAAAAACAGTGGAAAATAACATGACTGAGTTCAATTATAAAGTCAAAACAATTTGAAAATATCAACAAAAATCCCCGTAGGGTTCAAATAGCTGGGACGAAGCCCAAATATGGCATTCAACCCATAATGATGATAACAATTATGTTTTAGTCAAATATGTGATAAAATCAATAATCAGAATCGACCAAGTCACAGTCCCCGATATTGCACGACCCCACGCTCGTCATCAAGTGTGTGCCTCACCTCAATATAACACTACGATGTGCAATTCGGGGTTTCAAATCCTCATAACATTATTTACAATCATTACTCACCTCGACCTATGGAAGCTCCAAATCTAGCCACAATCAGTACATAATCATTAAAATATGCTAAGGGAGGAAGCCCACTCGAAAATATCCAATTTAACATCAAAATTCCAAAGCTGCTCAAACCCAGCCCCCGGTCCCACGCTTCGGAATTTGACGAAACTCACAAAATTCGACAACCTACTCAACCACGAGTCCAACCATACCAAAATTTCTAAATTCTGATAATAATTTGGCCTCCAAATCTTAAATCTTATTTTGAAATCCCTAGGTCCAAATCCCTAATTAACACCTAAAAAACATGTAATCTAGTCGGTTATTAGATGATAATTCAATATTATGGAGTAGAGATGATCACAAGTGACTTACCTCAATATTTTCCATGATTTCTTGCTCAAAAATCGCCCCAAGCCGTGATCTTTCACTAAAAAATGTCAAAATGAGCTAAAACAAAACGTAACAACATTAATAATTCTAACTAGGGTTGCTAAAAGTGGTCCAATCTAGTCGCTAAAGGTGCACACCAAATCGGATGAACCAACAGTCTTTAATTTCATTAAAAAGCCTCTAACTCAATCATCTCGAAATTCAATGATTCTTGTTCCTATGAGTCACAAATAATTATACGAGCGTAGTCCTTCAATTGAAACTCAATTCAGAGCTCGTTGATCAGTGTGCTACCCATGTTGGTCGTTAAACAATTAACTCATGATTCGAGTTAAAAATTCAATTGCGACTTGATAAAATTAGACCAAACTTTCCAGATCACTCCTGTAATTCATTCTCAAAATTCCGGAAGTCACAAAGTCAAATTTCGATCTCTAGAACTAAAAATGGAGCTTTGGATCATTACATGCTTATGCTCAAAACACCAAAATCTTCCAAAAACTCTTCCAAAACTTATTCGAACCTCATAGGACCCCGATCAACCATGCCAACACACCCCATAGCATAATTAAATCTTGTAACGCCAATTCGAGCCTAAATCTACCACGGACATCCAAAATACATTCCGGACGTTCTCCCAAGTCCAAAGTAACCTAACAGAGCTAACCAAAACATAGAAATCAAAATTCGAGATCGAATACTAAAAAGTTAAAACTTGGTCAAACCTTTCAAATTTCAAGCTTCAACTGATAACTGTTCCTAAAAACCAAAACCAACAATTTACATAAGTCATAATACGTCACACGGGGCAAGCCATGCTCAAGAACTGGCGAGCAAAGTGCAAAAGCACAAAACGACCGACCAAGTCATTACATGGAACCCCAACCAGTCCCAAAACACATTACGGACTTGCTCAAGGCCATAAATCATATCAACAATGCTAAAATCATGAATCACACTCCAATTCAAGCTTAATGAACTTTAAAATTTAAATTTTTTACTTTCGGTGTTTAAACCTATCAAATCATGTCTGATTGACCATAAATTTTGCACACAAGTCATATTCACCATTATGGACCTACTCCAAATTCCAGAATCAGAATCCAACCCCGATATCAAAAAATCAACTCTCAGTCAAACTTCTCAAAAATCTTTAAATTTCTATTTTTATCCAAACGACTCCAAAATGACCTACGGACCTCTGAATTCACTTCTGATCGCGCTCCTAATACCAGAATCACCATACAAAGATATTCTGAAAGTCAAAATCCCAAAAAAATATCGATAAAACTGAAATGCACTTCAACACAAACTTATTAAATTCTTTCAAATGTGTTGGATTCCACAATATGTGCCGAAATGTTCTCGTATCTTCCAAAACCCGATCCGGACATACGCCCAAATCCGAAATCATCATACGAACTTGTTGGAACCTCGAATCCCAATTCCGAGATCGTTTACTCAAAAACCCAACCTTATTCAATTCCTTCAACTTAAAGCTTCCGAAATGAGAATTCTCTTTCCAAATCAACTCTGAATTTCCCGAAATTCAATTCTGACCGTGCGTACAAGTCATAATACATGAAGTGAAGCTGCTCATGCCCTTAAACTGTTGAACGATATACTAGTGATCAAAATGGCTGGTTGGATGGATACAATTCACCTCTACCAAATGCTTTATTATTAATCTTAGAACTGACAAGATTGTTTTGCAGGGAAAAAGAGAAAACAATAAATACATTGTAGATTTGTCCACACTTTCAGAAAATAAACTCACTTGCATAAGTGTGGTTGATAATGATCTCCTCCTTTGGCACAAGAGACTAGGACATGCAAGTTTGAGACAGTTCAACAAATTAGTTTCCAAGGACCTGATGATAAGGCTACCTAACATCAAGTTCAATAAAGACAAAGTTTGTGTGGCTTGAGCAAGGGGAAACAGGTAAGATCCTATTTTAAATGCAAGAAAGTGGTAAGCACCACCAGAATGATAGAATTGCCCATATAGATCTTTGTGGTCCAATGAGAACATTAATCAGAGGCGGTAAGAGATATGTGATGTTGCTTGTTGATGATTAATCTAGGTTTACTTCGACATTATTTTTAACATCTAAAGATGAAGCATTTTACATGTTTACTTCTTTTGTTAGAAAAACTCTTAAACAACTAGGCAATCAACTTGCATCAATTAGGTCTAATCGTTGAACTAAATTTGAAAATGCTAAGTTTGCGGATTTATCATAAATAGTTGCATGACTAGACCACTTGTTAAGATGATTCCCTATGAGTCACTTAATTGGAGAAAGCTAAATATATCCCATCTTAGTGCATTTAGATGCAAATACTTTCTTCGCAATGATGAAAAAGATTCCCTAAGAAAGTTTGATCCCAGAAGTGATGAGAGAGTATTCCTTGGATATTCTTCAGATAGTAATGCTTATAAGATCTATACCAAAAGAACTATGTATGAAGAAGAAAGTGTACATGTGATTTTTTATGAAACTAACATTCTTTCTAAGAGACAGAAAATGAAAATGAAGCAATTGTGCTGGTAAGAAATTTAAATGCAATGACAGCCCATACTGAAGCTGCACCAGAAGAAGGAACGTGTGATGGAATAGGTTCTTCTACTCAGGGCAACCTGACAGGGGGAACTGAACAAAGAGGAACTGAATCTCAAACCTCAATGGAACCTGTCGATAAACCTGTTCCACAGCAACAAAGCATTGAAAGAACATCAAGGATAAACCAGTTGGTTGTGAAATCTTACAAGTATCAAAGTTCTCATCCCATTGAGAATACAATCACTGACTCAACATCTCAAATAAAAACCAGATCTTTATCAAAGAATGTATGTGCTTTTGATGCTTTCTTATCTCTTGATGAACCTAAAATATTACTGAGGCTTTGCAGGATGCAGATTGGGTAAATGAAATGCAAGATGAACTCAACCAATTTGAAAGGAGTCGAGTTTGGCATCTAGTACCAAGACCCAAGGACATATCAATAATTGGCACAAATGGGTATTCATAAACAAAAGCCATAAGTAGAGATCACTTTGAGAATAACAAGTTGGAATTAGGAATGATTAATGGACCAGTTCAAAGTTAAATGAAAAAAATTATTGGTTAGAAAGTCTGTAAATTTTGTATATAATTAGATTAAACTTGCTCAGTCTCATACTTTCAACAGTATACTCATGTGTCATGTGCTAAAATGACTCATCTATAATAATATTTTCTCTGTTTTGGCAAATTTACACTTACACATGAGAATTTTCAGTGAAGAACCTGATTATCAAGATAAATGTGTATGTTTTCTACACTCTACATAATTTGAAATAATTATATTTGGATCATGAGCAGAGTCCTACCTAATTCCAAACTCCTTTTGGACTTATCTGTTACAAGTGAATCAGTTACTTTCAGAAAAGTCCCAACCAAAAGAAAGTAACTAGATTTTAGGGATACACTCCAACGTCTCTTCAAAACAGAATTTTGTTTGATTGGACTTCTAAGAGTCTGAAAAGCTATCGTTACCCCATTAATTATTCATCTATATATTTATCCTCTTTAGTGTAATCCTTTATCTCTCTCAAGACGTCAAGAACTCTCATTTTTCTTTCATCTTCGAAGCACAATCGAATTGTCTTATCTTCCATACCCTAGCCCATATATGTCGAACACCTCCAAAAATCCTTCATCACCACCGCAAAAAACCATTTCCACACCCTCTACCACTCCGTCAACCATCCCAATCTCTAAGAAAAGTAGAGTAAAAAAATGATGGCTCATAAAATTGTCGTTGAAGGAGAGCATGTCAAGAAAATAAACAAGCACCTATGTCTGCTACTAAGGGGGAAGAAAGTAGTTCTTCTGAAACTGAATAGGTATCTTCTGATTGTAAAGATACTCCTGAGACAATTTTTGAAGTTGCTACAAATTTAGAGAATAGATTTGTACTGCTAAGATCAATAGAAGATGTTGAGACTATAGAATCTGGAGAAGTTGATGATAAAAATAAAATAGAGAAAAGAAAAAAAGAGCAAGGGTGCTAGGTGTCATGGCACCAGTTCACCCAGCATGAACATGTCATGACGGCATCTAGTCCCTACGACTAGGTAAACCTAAGAATGTAGAAAAACAAATTAAACTTGCGAAAAATAAATAATTAAATCTGAACAACTGTAAGAAAAGAAATTTGTATATAAGTGCCACTTGGCATATACAACTCAATAACGCGGAAGTCTACAATATCACCCCAAAACCCGAAAACTCACAGGAACACAAGCTAACAAAATGTAATACACTGCTCTAACTCCAAAATGTCTAAAGCAACAGTACGAAAGGAAATCTAACTACTAAAGCTAGAATAAGATAGAGACTCCTGGTCTGCGGACCCGGTAGATGTACCTCGAAGCCTCTTCTAGATCTCTCCGCCTCAAGGATAGTACGCCTGGGTGGAGGTACCTGGATTTGCTCATAAAAAACATGCGCAGATGGGGCATGAGTACACTATAGTGGTACTCAATAAGTGCGAAGCCTAACCTCGGTTGGGTATTGACGATGAAGGTCAGGGCCCTACTGAGACAAAACATAATAAATGATAAAACAGAGAAAACAGTATAATGAGAGTCTACAACAAGATATAAATAGGATAAATAACGAATACAATAACAGAAACCAAAAGTAAGACAACACAAGGAGAAATATTGTTCACAACAAGAATGATAACCTGGGATCTCTTGGTATCCTCACCATATACACGGAGGATCTCTTGGTATCCCGAGGATTTATTGGTATCCTCAATAGATAAGCCGGTGATCTCTTGGTATCCTTAATATATGCACTAGGGATCTCTTGGTATCCTCAATAAATAAACTAGGGATCTCTTAGTGCGTATATATATACATATATATATATATATACATATATACATACATATATATATATATATATATATATATATATCCTCAATAAATAAATCGGGGATCTCTGAGTGTGTGTGTGTGTGTGTGTGTGTATATATATATGTATATATATATATATATATATATATATATATATATATGTATATATATATATATATATATATATATATATATATACATACATACATACATACATACATATATACATACATGTGACAAGGATCTCTTGGTATCCCGCACTCAGTCCAGAATATAACACGTGCAGGGGATCTCGGGGATGCCGTCCCGTAGTCCCAAATTGAAAAAACACAATGACAACACAAGAATATTAGAATAAATGCTAACTCGTAACAAGTAACAGAAAATTCTAGCCTAACATGTTTCACGGAATACAAACAAGGCAGTTTAAGCAAATAGGCAAATAAGTCAACTAAACAAGCTTCTCTAAACTAACACAGGCTAAGTTTGCAATTAGAGTAAAACAGGTAAGAAAGAAACTCGATTTAAATACTCAAATTAAAACCGAAGTTTCAACAATTAGCTCAAGTACGCGTTCGTCACCTCATATACAAGGCATTCAATTACCAAATATCATATCCTAAGGGGCACACAAGATTAGACAAGCCACTTATATCGAACCGGCACAAATTCAACTAGAAACCACGCCATTACAACGAGTATCCGACTACAAATGGCCCAAATCTAATCAATTCGATTACATATCATAAATAACTTTGCAAGCAACTGATTCTACTATTTAATTAAAGCTAAGGCGTGAAATTAGGTTGAATAACCAAAATGCCCCTTAGTCCAATGTCTCATAATCGGATAATTTTTATATTTTTAGAACCCCCGTACCCTCACGAGTCTAACCATATAAAAATTTCTCAAATCGGAGGTCAAACACCCACACAAAACTCAATAATTTGGTCTATGAAGTTTTCCCCATTTTCATTCAAAAATCCGAAATTAAGGATGAAGTCGTGATTAGGTTAGTGGGTTTTAAGCATAACGGAGTAGAGAGTCGTTACCCAGTAGTTGCCCTTGAAAAATCTTCTAAATTTCTCCCAATTCTGAGCTCCCGAGCTTGTGTTTTGATAAAGCTGGCAAACCCTCGATTTTGAAATGTTTGTAACTGCCCAGGCCTGTTATGCATCGCGAACACGGAAGTGAGATCACGTTCGCGAAGAAGAAAAAATTGAAGGATGCCTAGGTGTGCTTCATGATAGAAGAAGCATGAACGTGAACGTGTTGAAGGAAAATAGCGAGGTCGACGAGTTGCTCTATGCGAACACATGATAGCGCTCGTGAACGCAAAGAGCGAACCAGCAGGGTACGCGAACGCGTGATAGTTTATGTGAATGCGATAAGGAAGCAAGAGGGGCTTCGCAAATGCTGGAGGGATTATGCGAACGTGCAGAGGAAATTTCAGGTGGTCAAAATAAGCCTTCGTGAACACAAAAGGCAGCTCACAAACGCGATGGAGGGATACCGGAAGCAACAACAGCAGTTCAAAAATAGGAGGAAATGACCCGTTGACATATGAAACACACCCGAGGCCCTCGGGACCTCAACCAAATCTATGGACATATCCCATAACATCGATCAAACTTGTACCAATCCTTAAACCACCTAAAACAAAATCAGAAACTTAAATTAATCAAGGACTTAAGCCTAAGAACTTCAAATTTCGTCAAAATGTGCTTTCGATCAAAAACCTAACCAAACATGTCCGAATGACCTGAAACTTTGCACACATGTCTCAAATGACATGAGGAGCTACTGCAACTTGCGGAATTCTATTCCGACCCTCAGATCAAAAACTCACTGTCGGACAGGAAACTTCAAAAATTCAAACTTTGAAATTTCAAGCCTAAATGAGCTACGGACTTCCAAAATGCATTACGAACACGCTCCCAATCCTGAAATTACCTAACGGAGCTAACGAAACCACTGAATTTCCATTCCGAGACCGTCTTCACACTTTTATAACTACGGATAACTTTCCAACACTTAAGATCTCATTTAGGGACGAAGTGTCCCAAAACTTTCCGAAACCCGACACCGAACATCCCGGCAAACCAAAATAGAAGAAATAAACTTAGGGGAAGCAGTTAATAGGGTATCGTGGCCTAAATTCTAAAAACAATCAGTTGGGTTGTTCCACTAGGAGTGTTGTAAGGGGAAAGGGTAAAAGAGTGGTTGATTCTTCACCCACTCTTGTTGGTCTAACAAAAGAAACTGGTGCAATGGTTGTTTGGGGAAAGGAATTTACTAAAATAGAAGAGATTGTGACTAAAATAGGGGGATGTGGGTCTGGCAAAGCTACTGAGGGGTTGGTTCAACTTGGGGAAAATATAGATGAACCTATTCCATCTGAAAAGGAAACCCTTGCGAACCTACTGATAGGGTTATAAATGGCTTCAAAACTCATACCATTACCTATGGCTTTATTCTCATAGGTGTGCTTGCGTATTTCAAGGTACCTATGAAGAAGTGGGAGGTTAGTACAAGCAAGGATCATTTTGGGGTTAATACTCTTCTTGCTTCCGATTATGAAGTCAATGTCATTCCTAAAAAACCTGGTTCATCCAAAAGGTACTAGTGAATAGCAAGGTCAGAGCCTTGGTTCAAGAAAGTAGGGCTAAGGATGCTGAGATTGAAAGGCTAAAGAAGAGGTTTGTTGAGGTGGAGACTAAAAGAGATACTCTTACAACTGAGCTGGCAAGGGAAAAAGAGAAGAATGATGGAATTCTTCATGATATGCGAAAACTCCTCCAAGTCAAAAATCAAGCACCTGGTTCTTCCGAGCATTAAGCCTCCTAACCTAGTGTAGATTAACGAGTGACCCAGTTCGAGGCTTTTTATTTCTTTTGCTAATGTTTTCAGTATTGTTATTTCTTCTTATGCTTTGTGGTAGGATCTTAACAATCACCAATGAAATTCACTGTTTTTGCTCTAAATATTTGTTTATATTTATTTGATGGTTAAAATTCTTAGATTGATCTGTAATGATTAATTTATGATTTCATTTCAAGTAGCCCTAGTGGCCATGAATAAGTTTTAAAATCAGGTTATCTCACATTTTTATGCAACTTTTCGATAATGCCAAAAAAAGGGGAACATGTTGTGCTTTGCACAAGTGATGTTAGCTTTTAACAGTGATGTTTATAACCTAATGACCTGGTCCTTAATGATAATGGATAAAAAGGAAAAATATTTCTAATATTGTGTTGATGTTGAGCTGAGTTGAAACAGGGCCTAAGCTTATGAAAAAGCACAGAGTTTGTCATCATCAAAAAGGGGGAATTTGTTAGCCCAATTAAATATTTGTTTTGAAGATTGACAAAGGAAGCTCGTGCATGAACCGGGTCCATCCCTCAAGTCCATAAAAACAGGCAGATTCGAGCATGTGGGATGTACGTGAAGAAGATAATCTTAAATTGATATATTTAATATCCCCTGATCGAAAAGGTTGCGTAATTGATTGGGAGAAAGACTCCTTACTAAAAGCAACACTATCCAATATATGAAAGGAGTTAGAAGTTCAAATCAACTAGAACTCTTTCTCCAAGGCAGAGTAGCATGAGAACTCTAGTTATTCTCTTCATCTACTAACTCTATAAATTGCAGGATATTCTCACATCACAGGTGTTGACAAAAACTCATAAATTAAACGTGAATTGAGAGCAAAATAGCAAGGATTTTTGCAAGTAGTTCGTATGTGATTCTAGTGTGCAAACCTGAAGCTACATGAACTAGATAAAAGAACCAGTTCCAAGTGTCTGCCTTTTATTCTAGCTTAATTGTAGTAGGTGTTTTCATATTGTACCTTTCAGCTTTATCTAGAGGCAATTGCAATAGGTACTCAGAGTTTTCAAGTTAAAGTTAACTTGAAGTTGTCGCGGCAATTAGTGGTTGTTTGCAATAATAGGATTAGAGTTACTCCTAGGTTTACAAAAGTATTTGTAAATGCAATTTTTGGATCGGTGATTTAGTGGAGAGTTTGGGAAAACCCTACTAGTAAATAAGCCGTGGTTTTTTCATCTTTTGAGACAGGTATTTTCCACGTAAAAATCCTTGTGCTCTTTAATTTCTACATTTATTATTCCACAACAGTAGTATAAAGAATATATAGAAAACTCAGGTCTTTCCATAATTAGTTTAAGCAAAATATTGGACACCACACAAATCACCCCCCTCCCCCTCTTTGTATGGTAAGGAAGTATAAAACATCATCCACCAAGGTGTTCATTATGGTGGTCTAGTTCTCCAAGAGCGTCTTCAAAGTCTCCTCCACTGTTGGAGGAATCTAGGGTGCCGGGGTGGATGACTGTGCTGCAACAGTACTGGATATGTCAGATAGCTTTGTAGTGTCTTTTTGCATCAAGTTGTTGAGGCTCGCCAATTTCTGAAAGACTCACAACGCAAATAGTGGATGAGTGGGCACAGGCACCGACATAATTGATGCACAGGTTGAAGGCTCTGTTGTAGTAGATGGCATGTCGACTGTCTCTGCAGCTACCATGGTAGGCTCATTAGACTGGCCTGCAGTAGTAGGAAGCTGACCTTTCTTCTTTGGGCTTCCCTCGCTCATCAAAGAATGCCATGAGAACAGCTTCTTCGTTCGCACCTTAAAATCAAAATCCTTCACCTTCACCCATACATCCGTAAGGTACTCAGTAACGATGTTGGGATATGGGTAAGAGGTATCAACTTTCCTAGCCAAAGATATGTTGGCAGACATCACGGGACCCATATTGATTGGTACCCAGCCATGATGGAGGTGACTAGAACTGCCCGCGGGATTGGAAGGTATGTCTCATTCTTACTCGGGTCTAGTCGGCTGCATACGAAGGTCTGCCACACATTTGCCTCAAAACTCAGGGTGTTTCTATGAATAGCCACCCCTGCTGCAATCCATGGTGGTGGTGGCCCAGGAGCTGTTAATATCTCTACTAACCAGGGACGGGCTACCTCCCCAAGTTCACACTTCTCCAAGTACTGTGTGGGCTCGACATCCTCAAACCCTGAGTAGGTGCTTAGTATGTGCTGCTCAAACCACACCTTCAGATTCCTCAATTTGGTCCCTTTCTTTATGTGAGCCACATCGGCGTGAAATTCCTAGACCAGATACTCATTTGCGTCCACTACACTCTAGGTGAACCACATCCACATCTTCCGCTCTCGAAACTGCCTCAAGACTGCCATATTGTACTTTTCAAGGTCTTTCAAATGGAACTGTCACTCAAAAGTAGGCGATCTTGTAGGCCACCACTTATGGTAACTGAAGAAACAAATCAAACTAACAAATCAGTCTTCTCATACCTCTTTCTTCTTCGGCCGCTCAAGGCCGGTCTCCCCCCGACCATCATCTAGAATATCATCAACTAAAGTTGTTAGTGCCTCAAAGACATGTGTAGATGAAGGCTCGAAATCCAAATTGTCACTCTCCGTCCCCTCGCATGTGCTATGTGATATGGTATGCTCATCTTGGAGTTGATACCTCCCCGGTGATTGTGATTGGACAGCCGACTGCCCTTGGACTGAGTTTCCCTCCAAAGCTTCCCTAGATGGGCATAAGAACTAGATTCAGAGGGCTATGCACCTCTCCCTCTACCTAATGCTTTCTTCTTTTGGCTGCCAGGCTATTGGGAACTAGGCATAGGTCTTTTCCCCCATCCCCGAGATGGGTCACCCTTTCCCTTTGAAGTGTCGCATCTTCCTTAGATCGAACGATGCTTTGTACCAGGAAAAAGCATGTGTCATTTTCAACTCAATTATAAACATGTAAGAACACACCATAGAGACAGTACACAACACAAACATGATTGCACTCTTACAGGGTAAGGAATTGCGGTCCGCAAAATTTCTATAGAGGCTGCATATTAGGTATTGTGAACCGCATATTTCTCTTTTCCAGTCGCAGACTTGGATTGCATTCACAAATTTCTATAGAGGCTGCATATTAGGTATTGTGAACCGCATATTTCTCTTTTCCACTCGCAGACTTGGATTGCGTTCGCACAATTTTCATTGTAGTCGCACATCATATTCCCAAAATTCCAACTCTCTCAAGACAAAAATTGGGTTTGTTTTGCAGTCGCACACATTTTTTTTGAAGCCACGATGGGATTTCTGCGGTCCGTACAATTTCAAGTGCGACCACAAAATCATGTGTGAACAATGTATCTTATGCTCAACTTTTGTGGACCGTACAATTTCTTATGTAGCCGCATAATACAAAATAGTTACGCAGAGAGAGCTAGGGTTTTCAATTTGCACAAATTCGATATGGTATTAATAATTAAGCATGAAAATTAAGTTACCCATTTCCCATAGAGCAATTATTAGTCTACCTACAACATTTGACCGCACAAAAATATTTGCATAGATTCATAGACAAATTGTTCCAAATTTTACTAAAAATCTAAAAATTTAATGAAGTTAATCAAGATGATGATGCATACCAGAGATGAGTGAATGCAACAAATGAGTGATCAACGTTTTTTATGCTTGTGAGCGGCTACTTTAACAAGAAATTTAAATTTTTAGAACTTCGAGAGCTTAGAGAGAGAAAGAGAGAAAATTCTAAAGTGACCCTAAGGTTACTATTTATACTGATGGGTCTAGCTTGATAGACAAAGGGAAGAGTGCGGCCACAGAGTTCCTCTTACAGTCAGCACTCTATTACCGGAGGCTCAAAGGCCTTGTTGATCTGCGGTCTGCAAAAATACTACCGCGATCGCAGATATTTGTTGCGGACTGTAGATTTTCTTGTGTGTCGCACTTTGGCCATTTCGCTGACAAACCAAATTTCAGAGAGTTAACATTTTCCATTTTCAATGTGTGCGGTCCTAGCCTAGCTTTTACGGCCGCACAATTCATGTGCGGACCACACTTTACACCTTTCTATACTGACCATTCCTTCATACTCTACGACTGCAGATGATATTCTGTGGTCCTCACTTCTAAGCTTGTACGCCTTTGTCCTTGACTTCACATTACTCCTTCTTGAATTGGATTTCATCTCGGAATTTCATCTTCTAATATTACTGCAATTAATCACATTTTATCAATTTTTAGGAATACAATTAAATGCCTTTAGACTAAAATAAAAGCTAAAAGGCGCTAATAAGTAGTCAAAATCCCCACTTATCAGTGCTTCTCTCACTTTGAAACTTATTTTTTATTTACAAATTATAAGAGCATGGAGAATTGGAGATGGATGTAATATGATTTTATTTAGGTTTAAAATTTTTGGTTCAAGAATCGCTAGTAAAGTCATTCTTGGTAACCCCAAATCTATTATCCAAATGATTTTGTTTAGGTTGAGCTTCTATTTTCTCTGAGATTTAGTGGTCTCTTAATTTTTTGCTTAAGAATGGGTTGTTTAAGAATGACTATTTAATTTCCAAACTCCCTATATTTTTCAATTTATGTTTACGTTTACCATTCTTGATATGCAAAAAGAAGTAAATTAAGTATTTTGAGAAGCACTAATTTCAATTACATATGCTAGCAATCAACACTATATTTAGATGCAACATAGCTAGAATATACAAATAAATGTCATTGAAGATAACAAGTAGTCTTTCTATAGAGTTGTAGTATTGGTATTCAATAAGTTGTAGTATTTGTTTTATTCTTGATAAAAAGGGTGTGATTGCTCTATTGATATTGTGTTTGTTTGTATTCTTGACAAACTCTTTTATTGGACTCGTTTTTGTAGGAAGTTCTTGTTCTTATGAATTGAGATGGATATATTATTTACGAAGTTTAATTATTCTCAACGAAGTTCTACTCTTAAAAACAATTCCTCCCATCTTATAGATGAGTTTGATGAGAAATCACTCAATCCCAATCCTGGAAAGAGAGTATCCTTGATATATATAGTCCTAAAATACGGGATGAAGTAAGAAGACACTACATTCAAAAGGGACCTTGCCAATCAGTTGATCATAAGTTTCCTAAAACTTTATTCGGAAATAAAATGCATCAATTTAGTATGGATTGGTTTAAAGATTCGTAGTCTAGATGGTTGGAGTATAGTATGAAGAAGCATGTCGCATTTTGTTTAAGTTTTTATTTATTAAAAAATAATTATGTTCATGGAAGCACGAGTGACTCTTTCATAAAATCGGCTTTAAGGCTTGGAATGAAGCTTCAGAAAGACTTGCTTTACATTTTGGTTAAGTAAATAGCCTCCACCACAAGTGTTTCAACAAGATTCTTGACTTATCAGATCAATGCCAATCAATTCAAGTTAGTTTCGATAAGAAATATAAAAAATAAAGTGATGAGCACTGAATTTGTTTAAATGCATCCATCGATGTTGCAAGGTTCCTCTTGTAGTTTGGATTGTCTTTCCGAAGTCATGATAAAAGTGATTCTTCAAACAATAAAGGCCTTTTTAAGTCTTTTGGAATGACTTGCAAATAGGCTCCCTTAAGTAGATAAATTCATATTGAAACATGCTCCAAAAAATGATATGATGACTTCACCAAAAATGCAAAAGGACATTATGAGTGCTTGTGCACAAGAAACCATGAAAGCTATAATTAATGATTTAGATGGTATTATTTCAAGATATTAGTTGATGAGTCTAAGTATAATTCACACCATAAATAAATGGCCCTTATTTTGCGATGTGTTGACAAAAAAGTCCAAGTGAACGAGCCATTTATTGGTCTTGTTCGTGTTGTTGATACCTTTGCAAAGTCGTTGAAGGAAAGCAATACTTTCTTTGCTTATGAAACACTCATTAAGTCCATCCAAAATACATGGGCAGGGCTATGATGGAGCTAGTAATATACAGGAAAAATGAATGGTCTTAAAGCTTTAATTTTGCAAAAAACTCCTTTGTCACATTGCATTCATTGTTTTGCTCATTAATTACAGTTGACGCTTGTAGCGGTTGCTAAAAAAAGTAGGAGGTTGGAACTTTCTTTGCCATAGTTACTAATGTGTTGAATATGATTGGAGTATCCTTTAAACGTAGAGATCAACTTTGGGACCATCAAATAGAATTAATGGAGTGGTTGCTAGAGAGTAGTAAAGTTCAAAATGGGAAAGGATTAAATCAAGAACGAGGGCTTCAAAGTCCAGGTGACACTTGGTGGGGGATCACATGTAAAATATTCGATTACTTTGTTGTTTTATTTGCATCTATTGTTCATGTACTTGGGGTTTTTTAATATGAAGGTTCTAAAGCTAATGATAGATTGCAAGGAGAAGCTTTTTCGAATAAAATTAATTCGTTTGAATTTGTATTCATGTTTCACTTGATGTTAACGGTGTTTGTGATGTCGAACAAACTGAGTAAAGCTTTATAGAAGAAAGAGCAAGATGTTAGTAATGCCATGATATTTCTTGACTTTACACAGGAAAGATTGAAACAAATAATAGATGAAGGATATAAATCATTAATGAATGAAGTCTCTTTATTTTGTGCGACATTTTGATGCTCAATGTGGAAGAATTTTATATTCCTGAAAAGTTAAAGCGTAGGCCTTCTAGTGTTACTTATTCACATCACTTACATGTTGAGATTTTATATACTGATTCATTTGCAACTTCAGGAGCTTAACTATTGTTTTGATATTGTTAGTGGTAACTTGCTTCTTGGTATGGCGAGCTTGAATCCGGCTAATTCATTTACTAATTTTGATAAGGAAAGAATAATGTCATTGGCCAAGTATTATCCAGAAGAGTTTGGTGTCTTAGTCACCAACTTGACACTTTTATATTGCACATGAAACATGGTGACCTTAGATTCTCAGATTTGAAAGGAAATGGTTATTTGTCTAAAGCGTTGGTTGAAGAAAATTTTGTGGAGACATATTCGCTTGTTTATCACTTGTGAAGTTAACTCTAATTTTACCTGTCGCGACTGCAACGATAAAAAGAGAATTCTCATTCATGAAGTAAATCAAAGATGAATTGCATATTAGTATTGGTGATGAATTTTTAAATGAATTTAGTTTATTATGATGTAAAAGAAGTATTTGCAAATGTAAGCAATGATGTTATCATTGACCGTTCTCAGAGTATCAGAATGCGTCGAGTTCAAATATAAGTGGATGATGTACTTTTGTTATATTAGTATCAATTAAAGATATTCTATAACATTTAAGTTTGTATTTTGATGTAAGTTGGGTCTTCTTTAGTTCTCTCTTTGGGACAATAGTAGATTACTGTTAGTATGTCACTAATTGCTATTAAGGCCACTAAGCTTGTTTTAAATTTTAAAGTTTATCAAGTTTAGTCCATGTGTGTGCAAGGATGTGCGGGAATTTTTTTTCTTGGAATAATTATTTTAAAATTTGTGTTCGTAGGTCAATTGGAGAGAGTGATGAAATTGAAGTTTATATTCGCGGGTCAATTGGGGAGTCCGATGAAATCAAAGCTTAAGATTTTTTAACTTTATTTTAGTTTTTTTTTCTTAGAAAATTTATATTATATAGTGGATTATGCTAGTTATTTACTGGTATATCCTAGAATATATATATATATATATATATATATATATATGTATTCTTTTATTGGCTAATAAGTTTTGGGTAATTCACTCTAATAATAATGATGCCCCCCTCATACTTCAATCCTGGGTCATCTCTGGATGACCACTATGATAAGCTTAACAGAAAAGGGATATATTTGAATCAATAATATTACGATAGAGGTATATTTTGCGAAATATGTATATTTAGACGCAAAGTATAACATAAGTACAATGGCGAGTGATTGTAATTTGTGTATCACACAACTTTTACACTAGTTATATGAGGCCCTTTTTTATCTCACATATTTATGAATTCATATCTTACTAATATAAATTGGGTGAAACACAAAATAAAATTTTTGGTACACCGGCATATTTCACCCTTTGCCGATAGAAAAGCCTCTATTGTACCTTTCCTTTCCGTACGAACAAGTCGCTTCTGCACCCATTTCCTTTCTTTAATTAGATGGGGTCCAGAAATTTTGAATTATAAAGTTGAAAAATAAAGTTGCCTTTCTATTGGCCTAGTGGACAAGCTGATACACGTGGCAAGCACTTATTGGACTTACTCGTTATGTAGCAGAAAAGTAACAAGTCTTCAAAGAAGTTGACAGAGTAAACGACAAAAGTCTGCTGTGTTACTTAGGCAAGAAGAAGAAATGATTGATTGAGAAAATTCATTGCCAGTTTAACAACTCCACCAAACCAATCTCCAAATAAACCGTGAAACGCTATCGTTTTCTCGCATTCCCTCAACTTCCTCGTCTCTTCTCCGGTCACTGTTACTGTGGTAAACCGCTACGCGCAATTGCCAACTGTGTTGTTGACCGTTCAACTCTGTTTGAACAAAAAAGAAAAACGTTGGAATTTCAAGTGTTTGGTGGGAGAAAAATCTTGAGGCGTAGTTTGTTTGTGGGAGCAGAAAGGTTGAAGCTTTGGAGGGTTTAAGCAATTGGGGTTGGCAGAAAAAAAAAGGATGAATCCGAATTGGGAACTCAGGGATTGTTGTAACCGTGATCAAAGGATCTTTCTTATTACCATTGGTGTCTTCACTGTCGTCATTCTTGTCGTACGTAGAACTCTGTCTCTTTCTCTCTACACTTTTTTGGTTTTTACATTATGCTGTAGTATGTTGCTCTTAATTAGTAGATCGAGACCTGATAGCAAAGAGCTTTAGGCTAACTTTTGGTAGTTATATGTTCCTGTCTTTTGTGACTAACTAGGACAGCAATGCACATTTTCAAGATTCAAAGGCGGATTTAGAAATTTGCACTTTATGAATTTAGGATGCCATTGAACCCATTGACCATTTGAGTTATTGGGTTTGAGATTTGATATTTATACATATTTAGTATATTCCTAAACACATATACAACGTCGAGTGTTGTGAAGAGCGTGAAGCATGGAAAAGCGACAAGCCCTTTTTCTCTTAAAGCGTGAAGAGAGAAGCGAAGCGCTCCCTTTTTTGAAGTGAAGCGAAATTAAAAAAAGTAATCTTAAAATAAATACGGAAGGAAAAGAAGAACCAAAGAAAATAGGCAGTATGTAAGAAAAAATTGGGCAGCATTTCGCTGCAATTTAAGACCGAAACAATGACGGAAGGGGGAAAAAATAGTTGGCAGCATTTCGCTGCTATTTTGAGACGCAACTACTTAATATACCGAAGTGCTCGCTATTGTCGCTTCTCGCGCTTCTAGCTTTTCTGGCAGAAGAAGAACTGAAGGAGAAAAAAATTGGCAGCATTTCGCTGCTATTTTGAGATGCAGCCACTTAATATACCGAAGCGCTCGCTTATGTCGCTACCATTGCTTCTCGCTTTTTTGGCAAAAGCGCACGCTTTATATCACCTACTACGCTTTACAACACAGAAGCAACCAACTGTCGCTTCGCGCTTTAAGCGCTGAAGCGGGCGCTTTTCATAACAGACAACCCTAACAGGGTCTGAGCCGAAGCTATTCGGCTCATGTCAAGATTACTGGTATTGTTTAATGGAAAAGTGACAGAATTTATAAAAAAATTAGTTGTTCTAAAGTTTGAAGTTTGACATTTTAAAGTTGTCTTTGTATAAACAATATCAATAGCTTCGAAGCTTCAGAATAATATTCTTGGCCTTTATTTGCTTCATTTTGTGATAAAATAATGAAGTTGCGGGGTAAAAGGGAATGTCTGGAAATGTTATGAAAATAGGATTCCGTTTGAAAAGAGGAGCATGTTTTTATGTCCTCAGCGTAGTCTATCTTTGTGTCATTCTGCTTTGGTCCTTACCGGTTGACACCCTATGAAATTACTGCTGGAGCAGTGGTTATTAGGAAATGGTCAGTGTTATACGTGTTCTTTTCTCATTTGTTGGAATCTTTGCGGACAGAGCTACCCAATACTTGTACTAGTGAGAGGATGTAGGTATCCTGTGAAATAATAGAGGTGCACATACATGTTATAAGTTAAGAAAAGGAAAAATTTAGCTATTAAAGTCAACATATCCCTCAGCATGACGTCTTCATTTCTTTCCCCTTGACCATACATTCCACTTTCCTGTCCTGTATATATGAATATCAATACAGGTATTATGTATGTATGCATGTATGTATGTAAGTAAGTAAGTATAAACAATGATATAATGGTCCATGAGGTCCTTAAAAAAATATGATCCATAAGGTTTTCAAATTGGTAATTAGTCCCTATATTCTCTTTTTCAGCAGTGCGTGAAGAGATGAAAACCTCCAAAATTGACCAAATACACTAATGATATCACTTTAGTAGTAATTTTTATTTATTAAATAAGCTATAGCTGCATTAGGATGGCTACTGCTCGGTAATTCATGCATCTTTTTAGCAAGAACTTAGATTGGCTAACATGATGTGTGTCCACAAAGTGTTCAAAAGGTATTTTATAACTCAAAAATCCTAATCCAATACTTTCTGATAGATGGGAAAATTTGTCCATCTGCTTTTTCTTAAATTCACTGTATATTGCATAAAATAATTTCTTCATTACATTTTAAGAAAATTGAGGTACTGAGGCACACACATCCACGTGTGTAATCAAATACTATTTATTTTCAGGATCACTTGTTCAGAAATCTACTGCTTTATCCCCATGTATCCGAGCTTCCATAATTGTCAAAATTACTTAGTGAAGCAAGTCATATTCCTCAATATGTTTTTAAGTTACAACACTCCATTCATCTCAGAAGCATATGTGTAAATTACTTTGAGGTGGTAGTTGCAATTGAGAAGGTAACCTTGACATATCTATGTCATCCTAACACCTCATCAGTTTTCTATGAGCTGTTGCTGGTCTTCTTGGGAATAGAGATCTAGCATTACCAAAATGCAATATATGTCATGTTCAAAAATTATAGTATTAGATTTTCTTTTTATTAACCAGTATACTTGCTGCAAAATGTCCACAACTGTTCTCATGTATACATTTGCCAATCGTTTTTGTACTTCTGTCTGACTTAGTTGTAAAGATTTTGCATACTTATTTTGCTTTTTTTTTAAATATCAAAACAGTTATGGAAGACATTTCTCCTGACACCTTTCAAGCTTATTACTGTATTTCTTCATGAAGCAAGCCATGCAATCGCTTGTAAGCTCACATGTGGTCAGGTAAATTCTCTCATATTGTGTATTTAGATGCAAATGATGTATAATATCAAGAGGTTAGTGTACATTGGGTGGATACCAGTCTAGTTTTGGTTTACAATATGCCAGTTTAGGGTCTTCGACTGCTTTAATTGGTAGCAAAAGTACTTCCATATTTTTAACGTAGATAGACTGCAATTCTGTAGGATTAGGTGAACTATTCTGGTTTTTTTGTTCTAATTAAGAGATTTAAGATGTCAATATTTACAGGAATCTACCGGTGAGACTTTATTTAATACACATGACATACATTTACTTCCGAAAGCTCAAACCACGTAGATGAATTTGACTGTTTCTCCTTAACTTCAAGTTTCTTTCTTTTGCTCCTTTATTTAGTATTTTTTAAGAGTGGTGACAAAATGATGACTAGACTTCTTGTCTTTAGAAAGTTCTTTGAGATATTGTGTTGTAGCTTTTTAGAGGTTATTGAGCTCCTAGTTTACCCGAGTCGTACTATCAGCAATTTACCAAACTCACTAAGTATAATTAGCCAGCAGTTCTCAAGCATAATCTAATTGGGTATTTTTAGGTGTAAAACCCCATACATGTTTGACTTAAAATATTGTGTTAAAATTTAAAAATTGAAAAAACATTACTGTCACGATGCGAAACAATACGAAAATAACAACAACATTTGCGGAATTTAAATAATAGAAACTAAGCAGCTAGAAGATCAGACTGTATATATAGTGCCACTCGGCATATACAACTCAATAAATGCGGAAGTCTACAAAATCATCCCAAAATCCGGAGTCTCACGGGCAACACAGACTAATGGAAATACAATAAGAACTCTAAACTCCAGAATAGTATATATCAAAGTAAGATAGAAGTCTAAGCACTACAAGATATAATAGGAAGGAGACTCTTCGGTCTGCGGACACGGCAGATATACCTCAAGTCTCCGTAGTTGTCCCTGTCTCACTAATAGTGCGCCTGAGTAGAGGTACCTGGATCTGCACATGAAAAACATGCGCAGAAGAGGCGTGAGTACACCACAGCGGTACTCAGTAAGTGCCAAACCTAACCTCGGTCGGGTAGTGACGAGGAATGTCAGGGCCTACTGAGATAAAACATAATAAATAATAAGATAACGGGAATAGTTTAAATAAAGTTCACAGCAAGAATCTAAACCGGATAAATAAGAAAAACAGTAATAGAAAGCAGAGGTAAAACAATATAAGGAATACTGCTCACAATAAGAAATAATAGCCGGAGATCTCTTGGTATCCCGAGGATCTCTTGGTATCCTCATCATATAAACTAGGGATCTCTTGGTATCCCGAGGACTTTTTGGTATCCTCAATAGGTAAGTCGAGGATCTCTTGGTATCCCAAGGATATCTTGGTATCCTCAATATATAGAAATACATGTGTCAGGGATCTCTTGGTATCATGCACCCTCAATCCAGAACTTATCAAGTACAGGGATCTCCCAGGATACCGTCCCGTAGTCCCAAATTTAAAACATATAATGGAAGCTTAAACATTAGGATAAATGCTAAACTCAGAACAAGTAATAATAAATTCTAGCTTAACATGCTCCACGAAGTGCAAACAAGACAATTTAAGCAAATAGGTAATTAAGTCAACTAAACATGCTTCTCTAACTAACACAGGGTAAACTTGCAATTAGAATAAGCAGTAAGCAAGAAAACTCAATTTAAATACTTTAAGTAAAAATGTATTAACAACAATTAGCTCAAGTACACTCTCGTCACCTCACGTACGAGGCATTCAAATATCATGATAAAAGGTCCCCACACAAGGTTAGACAAGCCACTTACCTCGAATCGGCACAAAATCAACTAGAAACCACGCCTTTGTCATGAGCATCCGACTCCAAATGGCCCAGATCTATCCAATTCAATTACATCCGTAAATAACATTGCAAGCAACTGATTCCACTATTAAATTTAAAGCTAAGGCGCGAAAATAGGTAAATGATCAAAATGCTCAATGTCTCGAAATCGGTTAATTTTTATGTTTTCAGAACCCTCGTACTCTCACGAGTCTAACCATATAAAAATCTCCCAAATCGGAGGTCAAATTCCCACTCAAAACCCAATGGTTTGGTGTAAGAAGTCTCACTCCATTTTTTCCAATTTTTTATCCTAAATTCTAATTCTAATGATGGATTTAACTACCAAATGATAAAATATGACTAGAAAGGATTAAAGAAATGTTACCCAATAATCTTCTCTTCAAAACCCTCTAAAAATCGCCCTTCCCCGAGCTCAATTTGATTTTTCTAACTGATGAAAACTAACCCTCGAAATTTCTATATCTGAACAGGGATTTACGCTTCTGCGGACAAGGGACCGCTTATGTGATCCCGCTTATGAGGAATTCTGGCTGCTTCTGCGACTTCTTTTAAAATCCAAATGACCGATTCTGCGGTTCCCATCTCGCAGAAGCGGATCCGCTTTTGCGGAAATTCTACCGCTTCTGCGGTTCCTGAAGGATGAGCCCAACTCACTTCTGCGATGATTTAGCCGCTTCTGCGGTTCCCAAGCCGTAGAGGCGAAAATACCAGAAGCCAAAATTCTTCAGCTGTTGCAACTACTTCTCAACTCCAAAAATGCTCGTTGAGCATCCGAAAAACACCCGAGGCCCCCGGTACCTCAACCAAACTCACAGACACGTGCCATAACATCATTCAAACTTGCACCAACCTTTAAAACACCTACAACAACACCGGAAACTCGAATTAATCCATGATTCAAGCCTAAGAACTTCAAATTCTATCAAAATACGCTTTCGATCAAAAACTTAACCAAAACATGTCCGACTGACTTGAAATTTTGCACACACATCCCAAATGACATGACGAAGCTATTGCAACTTCCGGAATCCCATTCCGACCCTCAGATCAATAACTCACTATCGGACCGGAAACTTCAAAAATTCAAACTTCGGCATTTCATGCCTAAATGAGCTACAGACTTCCAAAATACATTCCGAACATGCTCCCAACCCCAAAATCATCTAACGGAGCTAACGAAATAATCGGATTTCCATTCCGAGGTCGTCTTCACACTGTTCTGACTACGGACCACTTTCCAACACTTAAACTCTCATTTAAGGGCTAAGTGTCCCAAAACTCTCCGAAACTCAATACCAAACGTCCCGGCAAACCAAAATAGCATAAATGAACTTAGGGAAAATAATTAATGGGGGATCGGGGCATAAACTCCCAAAACGACCGGCCGGATCGTCATAATTACTACAACAACAACAACAACAACCCAGTATAATCTCACTTAGTGGGGTCTGGGGAGGGTAGTATGTACGCAGATCTTACCCCTACCCTGGAGTAGAGAGGCTGTTTCCAAATAGACCCCCGGCATTCTTCCCTCCAAGAACTTCCCACCTTGCTCTTGGGGAGACTCGAACTCACAACCTCTCGGTTGGAAGTGGGGGTTGCTTACCATCAGAGCAACCCATCTTGTCTTATCGTCACAATTACTAAAATGATTAAATTGTTCTCATATTTGGTGGTGTTAGTAAAACATAATGGCCATGTAACTTACTTGTCAAGAAAAAGTAATGAGTGGTTATTCCATTTGGCTAAGTCGACGAGAATGATAGGGCATTGTTTGGCTATGTTCCGTGCTAAATAATGGCACACGATTTGGTTTCCTGGTCAATTCAAGTTCAAAACTATCTAGTAAATGCTGAGACCTGTGAATTCACATTCTAAATGACTCGTTTTCTGGCTTGCTGTTACATACAGGTGGAAGGGATGCAAGTTCATGCCAATGAGGGGGGAGTGACACAAACACGTGGCGGTGTTTATTGGGTTATCTTGCCTGCTGGATGTAACTTCTTTCTTTTGAAAAGTTCCAAAATCTCACTGAAGTGTTTCCTTATTTTGTTGTCTAAAAGACAAAATGAAGTATCCCCTACACAAGTTCTCAGTTGATGATGCGTTTTAAGATACTTTTCTTGATGTAGATTGCTTTGTCAGTATAACTTCTGCCTACCTTTTAATTTGCTGATTAATTTTGTACTTCCCTGAAGATCTTGGTTCGTCTTTTTGGGGGATGGTTCTCATACTTGCATCTACAAATCTTCTCACTGCAAAGATTGCTGCTGGTTGTTTCATCGCTGCTCTTTTTGTCGTGCTCTTCATTGCCAAAAATGTATGGGGCTAAGTAAAAGAACTCAAATTCAATCTTGTATAATGACTACAGAGAGTTCACTCTTCACATTAAACTTTTCACAAGATGGGATAGTATGTATATATTCACAAATTTTATGTTGTAAATCTTGTCTAGTGTTTTTTTTTCTTTCAGAAGTTCCAGAATCTTACATGCTTTACTTTTATGAACAGTGGACACTGCGAGGACTTTGCTTGGGTTTGTACATTCAGGATCTTGATTAATGTCAATACTTCATATACATTTGCTTTTATGCTTAGTCATTGATCCCCACAGACTCGACTTGCCAGGATTTATCATTTTCATTACTGTAATATGGGTTCTGCAAGAACTAACAAAAGTTCGCATTCTTCGCTACGTAATTCTCTTCATAGGTATGGGATTTATCCTTTTCCGCACCCTCTCTCCATTTTTAAAATTTGGTTGTTGTGTTACTTATGTTGGTTCTGGTGAATTGCAGGTGTTATGAACAGCTTGTTTTCAGTTTATGGTACAGAGTACAGACTATCCATTCTTTAGGATCAAATTTACCCTTGTGGCATGATACGATCTGACATATATATGACAATGCAGATATATATGATGACTTAATATCTAGAAGAGTGCACTCAAGTGATGCTGAGAAGTTCGCTGAACTCTGTCCCTGTCCTTGTAATGGTGTTGGTTGGGGAGTTATCTGGTTAGTATTGGCTTCAATGTGAATCTTAACTAAAGAATGTGAGGAATTTTTGTCATCATTTGTGAATCACAAATCCTTCTGTTTAATTGGACTATTTTTCAGGGGAATGATATCTTTTATATTTCTTTGCGGAGCGATGTACCTTGGACTTGTCATTCTCTCATGAGGTATTGTCTTCGTTGGTGATCTTAATTATCCCTTTACCCCCTTCTTGTTTTATGACTTTATCAGATTGTTATCTGGTCTCATTTAGTTCCACGTGCTAAGCTTACAGTTTATTGATACAACACTAACCTTGAAGTTTATAATTGGATACTAATAATTTACCAGGTTCTCAGACAATTGATAACTTTTTGTGTTGATAAATAGTTCTAACAGTTATTACTTTCTCCAGAACTTGGGTAGTTTGCGAGTAATTATACTACTGAATGATTGGGTGGGAAAAAATAGTGTTGAATGATTGCATTTATAGCTTCATCTTTTTTTGGTACACATTGTTTGGTAGTTTATTTCTGCAATAAGCAACTAATAGGAAATGAATCGATGTGCTCTTACCTCCTCGTTAACCATTCTCAATTTCTCATTTTAATTTTGTGAAGTCATTCTAAAGAGAGAGATTGCCGGGGGTCTATTTGGAAACAGCCTCCCTACCTAGGGTAGGAGTAAGGTCTGCGTACACACTATCCTCCCCAGACCCCACTAAGTGGGATTATACTGGGTTGTTGTCGTTGTTGTATTCTAAAGAGAGAGATTATTGTAATCATGCTTAATCCATCTCTTGAATCCTGAGCTATTGTTTCTATCATATTAACTCCATATAGATTTATCTGGAAAAACTCCATATAGATTTCAAAACCATCTCCTGTTCCTACAAGCTGTTAAAACTTCTAACATATTTCAGATACCTTACGATATGTCATTTTGTCCTCCATTCTTCATCGCATCAAACCATTTTGGTGCTCTCTCCATGTCAGTTTGTTGTTGAATGTCCTTTAAGGTTGTTTCTGAACTCCTTTGTAAGTCCAAAATTTTGTGGATATCCACCCGTAAAATATTTTAGGTGGGGAAAATGAATAGTTAGGTAAGGGAAAAATTAAGGACTGGATATGTATTTTCTTGGAGAGATCAACTAAGAAACTGTAAGAACTACAATTGCTCTCCCCCCCCCCCCCCCCCCACACACACACACACAACAATTGTCCACAGCCTTAGGATTCATTTGCAATCTCTAAATTTAACATGAATTAATGCTTAATCATGTTGTCACTGTTTGCTATGAGCCTTTATATTCTTATTTTCTTCTTCGACTTCTTCAAGGTCGGATTCTGATTACATACATCTTTTCAGGTTCATTCAGATGAATTTGAGGGCCTTAGAATCCTGAAGATAGTTGCAGTTATTGCTCACACATTCTTTTCCATTCCTTTCAATGCTGTTGTATAGCTTTTAGACATCAACCATTAGATTCAGACATTTATTTTTGCCATCACTAATACAGTGAGCTCATTCTTTCACACCCTTTCTTGGATGTGGTTAACATAGTCATGAGTTTAGGTAATTGAAAATTGATTATTTAGCATTGTAATCAAGTTTAGTATTTGTTGCACGTTTTTAAAGCCTGAATATGATATGTAGCTCGCCTTTGGACATAAATTTGATTGAAACTTCAAAAAAAAAATTTGAAATTGTGTTGAAAAATAATTTTTTGAAGTTGAAGTTGTATTTGGATATGCATTTTATTTGAAGAAAAGTTGAAGTTTTGTGTTCAAAGAAAAAATTTTCACCAAAAAACTGCCCTAAACCAGCTTTTGCAAACTCGAATTTTTTTTAAGCTTCTCTCAAAAATGATATCATTTTTCATAAATAATAACTGTTTTTGTTATGAAATAATATTAGAACAAGAACAATATAGAGAAAAGTAGAGAGAGGAGTATTCTTATTGATACTTTGGGATGATTTACAATGGGGTAAGACCCCTCTATTTATAGGAAGAGAAAAGACTTAGCCAGACTTAGCCTCAAAGTAGAACTCTTCTATAAGATAGACATTCACTCTAATTAGAGTTCTATTTATAACACTCCCCCTTGAATGTCTATTCAATAATGTGCCTCGTTAAAACCTTAACTAAAACAAAACCCAATGGGAAAAAATTATAGAAAAGGAAAAAGAGTACACATGTTTGAATATGCGCTTATTGGTTGCCTCGTTAAAAACCTTGCAAGGAAAACCCAGTGGGACAAAACCTTGTAAGGGAAAAAGAGTGCAACGCGCATTAACTCCCCCTGAAAAGAGCATCAATTTACATCCTTGAGCATTTGCATTCCAATCTTGTGCACCATCTTCAAAACGATCTTTTGTAGAGATTTGATAAATAAATCAGCCATATTGATTTGAATAAATATTCCGCACCTTGAAATTATCATTCTTGATAGATATGAACATCTTCATATAATGTCGTGTAATGACTCTTCAATATCTCCATAGAGGTATTCTCGATGCCATCATGCTTATAGTTATAGCAAGATACATATGTACACAAGTTGCACTTAGGATGTGGTACTTCAGGACCAAGAATTGTATATGCTTCAAGCAACTTCAATCTTTCATGGATTGACATATAAGTTAAGTCATATAAGCCATATAATAGACTTTAGATGCATATCAAGTTTTCATGTCATGCTAAACAAATAAGATATCGAAAACTGATTACACATACCATTGACTTTATACTTTCAAGTATTTGAACTACATGTCCAAAACTACATGTCTTTCATATGGAATCAAATCTGCTTGAATTGTACCTCTTCCATTTATGATCACTTTTATCATTTGCTCATCTTCTTTATTAAGAAGTTATTTTGAAACCGATTTGTCTATACGCTTTAAGCGTATCAAAGACTTTGTCCTTCTGGGACTTAATATGAGCATTTGCAGTGAGAATATAGTTACTTTCTTTGGGTCAGCAAATGCGTATAGCATGCTTTGCAATATGTTGCAATTGAATTATCCTTTTATGAACTTCAGGTTTATATTATGATATTCGAGGATCTATATATACAAATGATAATTCATCCCATGTAACCTTTTCTCAAGTGTTTATCATATCTCCCCCTCATGTTAGAAAAGCTAACTTGTTTCCTCAATTTTGAGAGTCCATCTTTGTGCATTATGGTGTTAATAAAAATATACACCGCACATCAATAATAATACGATGAAATTATTTGGTTCCTGACCCTGAACCACTTGTGAGGGGAGAATATAATATACTCTCGTATACAACGTATATCAAACTGATATATATAACTTTGTTCTCATAAGAAACAGTTTAGCTATTAAGTGGAGGCACTCAATAATTATCTTGCTAAACCAACTATGATATAAACCAACTTATCAAGATGAACTATCTTGAATAGAAAATCTGGAAATTACGCTCGAAGTTATATTACTGAGCGATTTACCTCGCAAGCTCCGGCCATGCTACGGGTTAATAACAATCGCACATGTAACCATATCATAGATGCATCATATGTGGTATACATGGCAGGTGAATGGGCCCATATTCACCTTTGATATTTCCAGAATTTATGGGATTCAACTCGAGCTCTTTAGTTGGTCAATTAATTAATGAGAACAAGTAATACAAGAGAATTCGTAAAGAACTTTCTAGTTCTTTAATATTTACCCATGTGAATTCTCTATTACTGCACATCATACTTAAAATGATATGCCTAACCCGAATGCCAACTGAATAAATTATCAATATTGATAAACTTCAAATTTACACCATGACATGTGCAATTACCAATAAACTTCAAGTTTATTATGATATGGGTTTTTATATCAATAAACGTCCACTTTATTGTGGTATTCTTGTGTAGTACAAACTGGAGAATAAAGCGGGTAGTTTTTCACATACAGATTATCCCGCTACAAGTTGTAGTAATAGAAGATATCAAATCTTTCCTTTATTTATAGTCTCAATATAATCAATCGCTTTCGCATATACTTTGGAAACTGAATAAGTTTCTTTGAGACTTACTACAACACAATACCTTATTGGTAATCAATTGTGTTTCTCCAACATAGTAATAATTGGCTCTTCTAGAGCTCTCAATTAATTTTGTACTACCACAGATTCATCAACATCCATGTGGTGAATATCTCTTTTAAAGAGAAAGTTATACCATTATGGTCATGGTCAAAATTATATGCAAGATATGTTTCTTGCATTATCGTTGTCCTTTAATAGTCATATTTCCAAAATATTTTGGCGTACAATAGGTACGTGACCAACGATCATTCATGCCATAACAATGACATTATTTTCATATATCATCTCAAACCTCCTTCTAGGGGTGAGTGTGGTATATTCAATACCAATGCGTCTGGCATTCGATTTGCTATTCTTTGCAAATGGATAATATTTTGCACCTCTTTTTCACAAATAGAGGTATGTGGATCAAGATGAGATAATGATGCATTTTTCCACAAAATTTCCCGTTTGGTTTCACCAACTTCTCCCCCTAATTTTGGGAAAAGTGTCTCATCAAATTGATAGTCTGCAAATCGTGCAGTGAACAAATCCCCTGTCAATGTTTCGAGGTAGCGAATAATGGAGGGCGATTCAAACCCAACATATATTTCTAACCTTCTTTGCGGACCCATTTTGGTGCGGTATGGCGGTGCTATAGGCACATATACTGCGCATCCAAAGATTCTTAAATGGGATATATTGGGTTCATGACCCAAAACCAATTGCAACGGGGAATATTTGTGATAATTCGTCAGTCAGAGACGAACTAGTATTGCTGCATGCAAAATGGCGTGACCCCAAACCGAAGTGGGCAGCCTCGTTTTCATGAGTAAATGAGGTATTCAAGATTATACTCATGTATTGTCTCAATCTGATATCCATTTTGAATGATATCTTTAAAACTCAACAAGTTCCTTTTAGACTTGGAGGAGAATATTACATTCTCTAAAATGTTGTTCCTTTAGGCAGAGTTATAGTTGCTCTTCCGTAGCCTTTAATCAATTTATTACTACCAGAAATTGTAGTAACATCTGCCTTACACATACTTAGATGAGAGTATTATCTCTTCTCTTTGAATATCGTATGTGTGGTACATGAATCAATTAATCAAAAGAGATATACGAATATGAGAATAAACAAATTTAATCCGTTGGTTTCACATTTAAACAATATTTTCAAAATCTGCTGAGGTTAGTTGACTAACTAAATCAGATAGTCGATTATATGTTTTCCATATTCGATTACTTTGCAGTTTGAAAATTTCAGTTTAAGCACTGTCTCAATGTAATCGTTTGTTAAACATACATAATCGATTATTTGCTATTTTGAAAAACTTCACTGTCTTAATATAATCGATTGTTAAACATACATAATGGATTATTTGCTATTTTGAAAAACTTCAGATCATACTGTCTTAATATAATCGATTGTTAAACATACATAATCGATTATTTGCTATTTTGAAAAATTTCAGAGCACACTGTCTTAATATAATCGATTGTTAACAAGTATATAATCGATTGTTTTGCAGTTTTAATGTGAAATATTAGATAATCGACTAACTGTTAGGTTAGTCGATTAACTCTACTGAAAAATAAAAATATCTTTGAAATTTAAGCATATTGAAACATTCTAAAGAACAAATACTAACATTATATCATAAGCTAACTAATACGAGATGATACTAATGACTATTAGTTTATTCACTAACTAATACAAATAAGTAAAATAAAATCAAACAATTCCATCACAGATCCATCACTAATTAAGTGGTCTATTTTCCCCTCAGCGTGCTCAAAGAAGTCTGCCACATCCAAGTGGATGATGTCAAAATTATCGTCAAAGACAGAATTGGTTTCAGGACATTTACCTTTTAGAGATGCTTGATAAAGCTCAACCAAATGTTTTGGTACACGGCAAATTTTCGCCCAGTGCCCTTTTCCACCGCAACGATAATATATAGTTTATGAACTATTTTCTTTTGGATTCTCATCGTATCGTGCTTGTGGCAGAGTGATCAACTTCAGATTGTCATATCTCTCCTTTAAACCATTCCACAAGATAGATGGATCTTTGACTGTGATATATTCAATTTTCAAACCTTCATCAAGGTGATGGCGCAAGAAAATCAAGGCCTTAGCATAGTCTTAGGTGGATGCATTATTTCTGTCTTTAATGGCGTCTCCAAGACCCATTGCACCCAAATGGATTTCAGCATCCAACACCCATGTCATATAGTTCTTGCCCGAAATTTCAAGGGCAGCGAACTTTCTTTTCATAATGTCAAGACATAAAACAAAATTACATCAAGAGCATGTCCATACTTACGGGTTTTATTACAATTATCACATTCACTTCAGGGAATGGATTATAATCATCTCATATACAATCTCATGTCAAATATTACTTTCATAAAGTGAAAGATTATTTTGAGAATCTTTATTATTCTCATTATCACAATGATGACGATTATAATTCCGTCTATTACCACGTCCACATTCATTGATACCTTCATGGTAATAATTTTGTCTTCTTTCAGACTTATCACATACTGCTACCACATTCTCTAAAGGGAATGGAGCGAATTCAATTGGACGGATTTTGTCTTCTTTCAGACTTATCACATACTGCTACCACATTCTCTAAAGGGAATGGAGCAAATTCAATTGGACGGATTTTTTTAATTCTTTGCCCACAATCATATATGAATTTAATCATGGCAAGACATAGAAATTTTACCACTTTACGTGTTTATAATTCCTTACAAACTCCATTAGAGTTATAATCAAACTTTGTTGTCTATGTTTGTATATGAAATCAAATTGTAGAATTTCAAGAATTTGAAAGGGAAAAGTAAATTACTTACCTTTAAGGTATACCAATAAATGTTGTGATATCAAATATACCTCTTGAGTTTCCATCCCGTTGCATTATTTTATGATGATACCATCTCTTCTATTTTTCCGTATAGAAATTCTTGAACAAGTTTGCTTCCAAATCTGATTGTGAGACATCGAGTAGGCTGTTGTCAACAAGAAGCTTCTTAAGCTCAAGAGCAATTTTGATAGCCACGTGATTTGGAATCTTAGTGACAGTGAGCATTCTGCTGAGCAAAAATCTAGAGAGAACATAGTAGTGATCGGCATTGTCACCTAGCCATACTTTCACCTTAACGAAATCAAATTCAATTGGTTAGAGACTTGTGCTGATAACGTGTTATGAAATAATATAAGAACAAGAACAATATAGAGAAAAGTAGAGAGAGGAGTATTCTTATTGATACTTTAGGATGATTTACAATGGGGTAAGACCCCTCTATTTATAGGAAGAGAAAAGACTTAGCCTCAAAGTAGAACTCTTCTATAAGATAGACATTCACTCTAATTAGAGTTCTATTTATAACAGTTTTCAATTTATTTTTTTTTAATATGAAGCCAATTGGCAAACGGGAGTGTAGCCCCTATGTAGTTTAAGGTTGTCAAATTAGGTTATACTTTTTAGGCAAAATAGCCTAATAAATATCTCTACTTGTCCCGTTTTGTCATCCCGTCCCTATACTTTACAAGATTTTACCCAGACACTTGTAATTGTTAAAACACGCTACTTTAAACACTCCCTACCTCGCGTGTTCTTCAAATGCACAACGGGGATGACACGTCGTCCTCCACATCAGATTTTTTATGACACATTATTATTTTTTTAATTTAATTTCCAAAAAAAAAAATATTTTTTTCTTTTTCACTCAGACTCCTCCCCCACCCTTACCATCTCTCTTTATTTTTCACAGCATAAAGCAAGAAACAACACTCTGACTTTCTATCTTTACCAGCAACAATACCACCATAGATAACAAAAAGTTCATCATTCTCCAATTTTCCATTGGCCATCTCTCCCTTACAAATATTTGTCCAACAACACTCACTACTTCAATTCACCATTTGAACCACCTTAAACTCCTTCCTACGTTGATGCCAAGGTACCACCAGTGAAAATGCTCAATATACCTTTTTGTCCACAAAAAGTTCATCATTCTCCAATTTTCCACTGACCAATGTTTGTTTTACAACTATAGGTCGAATTTTGTAAATAAGTAAATACTTGGACTAAACTCGATTTTTAAACAATTATAGACTTGGTTCGAGGTGATACCGACTAAATAAATATTAAAAGTCACTTGAGTATAACGTCTTAGTAGGTGAAATTAATTGCTCTTAATTATACCCTATCTCAAATTATATGTCATGATTTCTAAAAATAATTGTTTCAAAATATTTGTAATTTTAGAAGTTTAAGAATAAATTAATTGTTTTCTATTCTATCCTTAATGTTAATTGTTCTTGAGGATTACAAATATCTTAATTACGAGTAAGTATTAAATCAAAAGAGATTATTTCTTAAGATTTAAATAAGGATAAAATATTCAAAAGTCTTTCTTATTTAATATTTTCTTCATGGACATATAAAAGAAAAATACGAAAGTTAATTTAAAACGAAGGAAATATAATTGTGTAATGTGTCCGCGCAGAAGAAATCAAAATTTAACCCTTATGAGTTTGAGTTCAAGATACTACCATAGCTTATTTGATTTACAAAGTTTAAATTTATTATTTTGTAACTATTTAGCGAATTTTTTAAACATATATGAAGTCCAATGAGAATTATTTTGTTCAAATAAACATACAAATTGTATTATATGCACAAATGTATGCAAGCGGATTTAGTGCAATATTACAAATTCACACGAACTCAATAATCTTTACCGAAATCAATATTTGCATGAAAAATTTATTAAATATTAAAATATTTAGCTTGATACCTAATCCATTTGTATAATTATTGTAAATATATTAAATTGAAATCAGTATCATAACACATAAAACTTAGAAGTCTGGATCGACTTTGAATGCCCCATATTTGAATTCACTCTATATATTGTAAAATATAAATTGCGTCAAGAAAATAAAATAAAAGTCAAAATATCGCAACAATCGTAGTATTTTATTTTTGAATATTTGAGTGTTACCATCTCTATAAATCCTCTGATTCTTCTTTTCAATATTAAAAAAAATTCAAGGGCCTTTTAGTTTGATCTTGAATAAGGGCCGGGCGGCTATTTAGCAAAATTTTGATGAGATGCCTTGATTTTTAATTAAAATTATATACTATTTTGATTTGAAGTATATTTTCCTAACCTTTTTAGATGCAAATTATTAATAACTTTCTTATAATCGACTTATTTTAATAATTATTTTTCAACTGGTAATACGACTAATATGATCCAATTAGCTTCTCATGAGACATTGTTAATTCTATACAAGATTTAATCAATTTTAATTTAAAAAAAAAACTTCTTTCCCCAGTATATTTTATTCTATAATGAATATAAGCATTGAGAAAAATTAATTTTTTATCTTATTAACTATATCGATTAGAGTTTTATTTTCTACCTGTAATCTTTCCTTTAACGCTATATAATTTGAAAAATAAGCCTAAACTATCATGTTAAAGTGGCTATTATATTTTAATTAAGGCTAAGTCTATTTTTTCAGATTTTTACCATCTAGTGAAATCACTTTTTGCTCACTAAATAAAAAATTAAAGATATATTTATATGTTTCTGATTATTCAAATTCAAGGGTCAATATCAGTAGCAAATCAAAATATTTTCCTTTTTGAAAAAAAAGCTATACCTTTTAACTTTAACATAATCAACTTTTTATATAAAAATCAATTCATAAAATGATTGTGCTTGGGCTGCTTTACCCTTCGGCTGGCGTTGTCTTGAATATTTAGTTGTCGCCACGAACAACGATCTTGTTCTTGAGCTTTAGCTTGATTGTTTGACCTTGACCTTGATTTGATCTTCGTTATTGGGCATTGTCCACGGAGAACCCACCCTAAAGCCAAGTCACTATGATATCTCCTAGTACAGGTATGGCGCTAGCTAAGCTTGTAATTACTGTAGCTCCCCAAAAGCTCATCTGACCCCAAGGTAGTACATATCCTATAAAAGCTGTCACAATCATTAATAGGAAGATTAGAACTCTGAGACACCGAACAAATTCCCTTGGACTGCTATAACTGGCATGATATAGATCACGAAAAATATGAAGGTGAACCACAATGAAAAATATACTTGCCCCATTAGCATGCATATAACGGAACAACCAGCCCCTTCAACATCTCTCATAATGTATTCTACGCTGTTGAAAGCTAGATCCACATGAGGTGTGTAATGCATTGAACTTGAACTTGATTGTTTGAATCTTGAAACTTGTAGATAAATTTGTGGTGTTTGATCCACGAGCTCTCCCTTGCTTCTTGTTATAACTTTTCGTGTTTTTTTTTTGAGTTACAAAGATCCCTACTTATAGTTGTGGAAGGGGGAAGTTGTGATAAGAACAAACTCTTTCCGACCAATCAAATTGAGGCGCGACACGGCCGCATTTGATTGGCCAGAATATGTCACTTGCACACGTGGCACGATTTCATTAGTCTTTCAGTGTGACTTGGCATGCCTTGTCATTTTGGCACGTGGCATAAACCTATTGGCTCTTCCGTTTGACTTGGCGCGGACATTATTTGACATGTGGCGCCAAACTGGACCTCTGGGAAGATGACACATTGGGCTTAATAAACTGGGCTCATCACTTTAGCCCAATTAAATGGGCTAAACCCAATAGATTAAGACTTATTTATTTAATCAATATACGTATAGAGATTATTACATTCTTATACCATATAGGAAACCTTATTACCATCAATGTTTAAGGTTTATAATTACTTTTAGTATACCAAATAACCAATTCTACACCATAGTATATTTTAAGGGTACAATTAATGCAACATATATTTCTCAAGGTACCGTATATCTCACCCTCCCTCATTTCTCTCTCCCAAACCCTTACCCTCACACACATTTTAGTGAGGGATTTCTTTTCTTTATGTCCTCTTTTTTCCTTCATATGTTATTGATTCATATACCATTAAAAGATTTTGTCGAAGCCTAAAATTTAATTAGGAAAACTCTTAACAAAATTTATTATGAATCAAGCAAAAAGATATGAGATGCTAAGCAGCACAATTTGATTTAGTATTGGCTCCAACAAAAGAATTTTTCTTTTTCAAATGTAAATTGTGCCTTCCTTATTAAATCGGCAGAACAAAGAGTCCTGCCTTCTCAAGAATTTGTGAAACTAGCAAAAGAAAATATTTTGTGTCTGAAATTTACCAGGTTGATATTTCTAAAGAGTTTGAGTTCCTTTTCTCTAAAGTTCTCTCTTGATATAAAATAATACAAGAACAAGAACAATATTGCAGAGCAAGGTAGGGAGAGGAGAATTCTTATTGATATTTTTGGGATGATTTACAATGGGGTAAGACCCCTCTATTTATAGGAAGAGAAAAGACTTAGCATCAAAGTAGAACTCTTCTATAAGATAGACATTCACTCTAATTGGAGTTCTATTCTTAACACTCCCCCTTGAATGTCTACTCAATAAATAATGTGCCTCGTTAAAACCTTAACTGAAATAAAACCCAATGGGAAAAAAAATTCTAGAAAAGGGAAAAGAGTACACATATTTAGAAATGCGCCTATTGGTTGCCTCGTTAAAAACCTTGCAAGGAAAACCCAGTGGGACAAAACCTTGTAAGGGAAAAAGAGTGCAACGCGCATTAACTCCCCCTGAAGAGACCATCAATTCACATCCTTGAGTCTTCGCATCCCAATCTTGTGCACTAGCTTCAAGAGATCGTTAGTAGAGATTTGATAAATAAATCAGCCATATTAACTATAATGAATATTTGCACCTTGAAATCATAACTCGTGATAGATATATAATGTCTTCACAAATATCGTGAAATGGCTCTTCAATAATTCCATAGAGATATCCTCGCCATCACATTATCATAGTAATAGCAAGATATATTTGTGCATAAATTGCATTAAGGAAGTGGTACCTCAAGATCAAGAATTGTAGATTCATCAAGCAACTTAAATCCTTCATGGATTGTCATATAAGTTAAGTCATATAAGTCATATAATAGACTTTAGATGCATATCAAGTTTTCATGTCATGCTAAACAAATAAGATATCGAAAACTGATTACACATACCATTGACTTTATACTTTCAAGTATTCGAACTACATGTCCAAATTACATGTCTTTCATATGGAATCAATTCTACTTGAATTGTATCTCTTCCATTTGGCCAATATTTTTGTTTGTATTCGACAAACATAAGATCCTCGTCGATATTTAGCGCTATCATAGATGTCGTCGACGAACATTTTATATCGGTTCCAGTAAATTTTCATAAAGACATAACATGGAGATCTCTTCATTCATACATTCAGGTACCTGAATCTCTCATGAGATTTTATGAAGCGTTATGTCATGTGATCTTCTAGATCACTTGCCTCCTTATTATGATCACTTTGATCATTTGCTCATCTTCTTTATTAAGAAGTTCTTTTGAAACCGATTTGTCTATACGCTTTAAGCGTATCAAAGACTTTGTCCTTCTAGGACTTAATATGAGCATTTGCAGTGAGAATATAATTACTTTCTTTGGGTCAGCAAATGCGTATGGCATGCTTTGCAATATGTTGCAATTGAATTATCCTTTTATGAACTTCAGGTTCATATTATGATATTCGAGGATCTATATATACAAATGATAATTCATCCCATGTAACCTTTTCTCAAGTGTTTATCATGTCTCCCCCTCATGTTAGGAAAACTAACTTGTTTTCTCACTCTGGAAAATTATCTTTGTGCATTATCATGTTAATATACACAACACATTAATAATAATAAGATGAAATTATTTGGTTCCTGACCCTGAACCACTTGTGAGGGGAGAATATAATATACTCTCGTGTATAGCGTATATCAAATTGATATAGATAACTTTGTTCTCATAAGCAATAATTTAGCTATTAAATGGAGGCACTCAATAAATTATTTTGCTAAACCAACTATGATGTAAACCAACTTATCAAGATGAACTATCTTGAATAAAAAATCTGGAAATTATGCTCGAAATTAGATTACTGAGCAATTTACCTCGCAAGCACTGGCCAGGCTACAGGTTAATAATAATCGCACATGTAACCATATCATAGATGCATCATATGTGGTATACATGGCAGGCGAATGGGCCCATATTCACCTTTGATATTTCCAGAATTTATGGAATTCAACCCTAACTTTAGTTGGTCAATTAATTTAATGAGAACAAGTAATACAAGAGAATTCGTAAAGAACTTTCTAGTTCTTTAATATTTATCCATGTGAATTCTCTATTATTGTTGCACATCATACTTAAATTGATATGGCTAACCCGAATGCCAATTGAATAAATTATCAATATTGATAAGTTCATGTTTATACCATGACATGTGCAATTCTCAATAAACTCCAAGTTTATTATGATATGGATTTTTATCTCAATTAACATCCACTTTATTGTGGCATTCTTTTGTTTGTGTAGTACAAACTGGAGAATAAAGCAGGTAGCTTTTCATATACAGATTATCCCGCTACAAGTTTTAGTAATAGAAGATATCAAATCTTTCCTTTATTTATTGTCTCAATATAATCAACCGCTTTCACATATACTTTGGAAACTGAATAAGTTTCTTTGAGACTTACTACAACACAATACCTTATTGGTAATCAATTGTGTTTCTCCAACATAGTAATAATTGGCTCTTCTAGAGCTCTCTATTAATTTTGTACTACCACAAATTCATCAACATCCATGTGGTGAATATCTCTTTTAAAGAGAAAGTTATACCATTATGGTCATGGTCAAAATTATATGCAAGATATGTTTCTTGTATTATCGTTGTCCTTTAATAATCATATTTTCAAAAAATTTTGGCGTACAATAGGTACGTGACCAATGATCATTCATGCCATAATAATGACATTATTTTCATATATCATCTCAAACCTCCTTCTAGAGGTGATGTGGTATATTCACTACCACTAGCACGTTCATATTCTTCCAAGAATGAATATGTATTCATAAATCATATGTTGTCACATTCACACCATGAATGGATCATAATCATCTGTATGTGCTATATAAAATCTCATGTCAAATATTACTTTCATAAAGTGAAAGATTATTTTGAGAATCTTTATTGTTCTCATTATCACAATGATGACGATTATAATTCCGTCTATTGCCACGTCCATATTCATTGATACCTTCACGGTAATAATTTTGTCTTCTTTCAGACTTATCACATACTGCTATCACATTCTCTGCGGGGATATGTAATTTTGTTATCCTTTTCAAGTCCGTGAATGCGTCAGGCATTTGATTTGCTATTCTTTGCAAATGGATAATATTTTGCACCTCTTTTTCACAAATAGAGGTATGTGGATCAAGATGAGATAATGATGGATTTTTCCATAAAATTTCCCGTTTGGTTTCACCACCAACTTCTCCCCCTAATTTTGGGAAAAGTGTATCATCGAATCGACAGTCTGCAAATCGGATCCATTTTGGTGTGATATGGTGGTGCTACAGGCACATATACTGCGCATCCAAAATTCTTAAATGGGATATATTAGGTTCATGACCCAAAACTAATTGCAACTGCATGCAAAATGGCGTGACCCCAAACCGAAGTGGGCAGCCTCGTTTTCATGAGTAATGGTCTTGCAATCAACTGCAGACGTTTAATTAAAGACTCTGCAAGACCATTTTGAGTGTGAACATGAGCTACAGGATGTTCCACTTTTATCCCAATTGAACATGGCATTCTCTATGATAAATCTTGTTCCTTTAGGCAGAGTTATAGTTGCTCTTCCGGAGCCTTCAATCAATTTACTACTACCAGAAATTGTAGTAACATCTGCCTTACACATACTTAAATGAGAGAAATATTTCTTCTCTTTGAGTATCGTATGTGTGGTACATGAATCAATTAAACAAATATTTTTACAGTTGGACGTTGATCCAAGCTTGCTTTGTGAGATATCCATATTTGCTTCCCATGGTTTGACATACAAAAGAAATATAATGTTGTGTGTATAATACTTATCACAATATGATTGGTTGTATAAACATTGGTGTTTACAAAAGTCATACTAACACATCGTCTTTTCACCATAACAACTTTATTAATAGAATTCATGTACACAATATTTACACATAACTTAGTTGAGATATGGTGTAAACGTAATAATATGTACTTTATATAGACATAATTACACTACTGATGCAAAATTTAAACAACAATGCATACGGGACTAGAATATTCTTTGCTGCATGTTCATATAGACTGTATTTTAATTAAATCACATGAGATTAGTAGTGTTTCATTCACAATAGAATTGTTATATGACGCAACATACGTCATTTGAAGTTTATGTAAGTACAACAACTTTTATTACGTGATACACAGTATAATGCAACTGGCAACTAACTGAAATACAAGTAAAATAGTGGAAGAAATACGATCATAGAATTAACACCCCAAATAACAAAAGAGTTATTTATTAGAGTATGTCCTACCCGCAGGCGTCTTAATTTTATTATTACAATTATGCAGAAAAGTAACACAGAAATTGCACAAAGAAGAAAGCATAAAATGATTACAACAAGAGACATGACAAATGTGTTACTTTGATAAACTTGACAATTTATAATAAAGTAAGTACATAGTTTCTTAACATACATTAGTTATGTGCAAAAATGTGAATCGTATGATAACATTTGCACAACAAACCATAAGTAAATAATAATGTTATTTGTCACTGTAGCATGATTTATAGTCTTTCAATGACAAGATGACTATTGTTGCATTTCCATGAATTACTATAATCCAACATTTAACAACAATTTAATAAATTTGTTGGTATAAACAGACTTAAAGTCTTGGAGCCTCAGATGAGCCCAATCATATCGTGCTTGTGGCAGAGTGACCAACTTCAGGTTGTCATATCTCTCCTATAAGCCATTCCACAAGATAAGTGGATCTTTGACTGTGAGATATTCAATTTTCAAACCTTCATCAAGGTGATGGCGCAAGAAAATCAAGGCCTTAGCACAGTCTTGGGTGGATGCATTATCTCTGTCTTTAATGGCGTCTCCAAGACCCATTGCATCTAAATGGATTTCAGCATCCAATACCCATGTCATGTAGTTCTTGCCCGAAATGTCAAGGGCAACGAACTTTCTTTTCATAATGTCGGACATAGTTATTACACACCTAATATTTTTTTTTAATCATTATAACAACATTGGTTATTTAATGTTCACTTTATTCCTCTTTTAAAATAAAGGAAGGAGTTACTGCAAAGAGGTATTCAATAAAATTTCAATACCTGATCGTATACTTACAGTGCTATACTCAACCACCAGCAATTCCAAGGAGTTTCTTCCGTTGATTCTTTTTCTTCTCAAATATAACCCTTAATTTTCTCAAAGAGATTCTTGAGATAGTAGAGCTTCGTGCTGATAACGTGTTATAAAATAATACAAGAACAAGAACAATATTGCAGAGCAAGGTAGGGAGAGGAGAATTCTTATTGATATTTTTGGGATGATTTACAATGGGGTAAGACCCCTCTATTTATAGGAAGAGAAAAGACTTAGCCTCAAAGTAGAACTCTTCTATAAAATAGACATTCACTCTAATTGGAGTTCTATTCTTAACATCCCTTGATATATCATGTTATTCAATTATTGAGGATAATAATGATAACAAGTTAGCGAAAGACTTTAGTTGGATTTGGGTAATGTATTGCCCGAATAAATTTAAGCTTATGCTTCGGCAATGCTTTCATGATGACTACCATGTAGAGATTACCTTAATTACATTGGCATTAATTTTGATCCTATTTGCACAATGTGCAAGCAGGGTATTGTGACCATCTCACGAAAAAGGTTAGCTTAAACTCAATATTGATGGTGCTTTCAAAATTACTACTCTTAAATATGGAATTGACGAAGTAAAGAGGAAATAAATTGGCTTTATTAATTTACAATTTATCTATAAAGTATCTACAAACTGGGTGTACATTGAATTTTAATATCCCAATTCCTATACAATTGTAGCTTATTTAGTATTTTCGACATAATTGCATTTTTTGCAGAAGATTTTGTAGAAGTTTTAGTCGTTTTGGATTTGTGAAAATAGAAAATAATGCATCTACAATCAGAATATAAATAATCAACAATTCATCTACAAAAAATATATAAATTGGGTTTATTGAATTTTAATATCCCAATTCCCATTCGAATGTAGTTTAATTGGGATTTTCGACATAATTGCATTCTTTGCAGAAGATTTGCAGAAGTTTTAGCCGTTTTTGATTTGTGAAAACAGAAGACAAAGCATCTACAATTAGAATACAAATAATTTATAAAATATCTACAAACTAGGTACGTTGAATTTTTATATCCCAATTCCCATTCAATTGTAGCATAATTGGGATTTTTGACATAATTGCATTTTTTCAGAAGATTTGTAGAAGTTTTAGTCATTTTTATCTGTGAAAACAGAAAATAAAGCATCTACAATCAGAATCAAATAATCTACAATTTATCTACAATTTCTGCAATATGTCTTCTTCTTCGAGTTTAATCTTAAATTCAGTGAAAACCAAGTCTAATCTTCACCAAAACCCCTCAAAATTGAGATATAAACTCCAAACCATATTCCCAATTATTTTCAACAACACCCAATCCAAACAAATAATGATTTTTGAAAATTCAAATTTGAATTCAAAGCTTTCAAGCTTTTTAATGGCTGTCAATGGTGGAGTTGCTGCTCTCTTTTTATTTGCTTTGTATTACTGAAATTTGCGATTGAGAAATAGAGAGAGATGTAGAGAGAATGTCGACGATCTGAGAATTTGTTGACGATTTTTCCTTTTTTGATTTGTGGCTTAAGGAAAAACATCGAAGAAATGAGTATTTGTATAAAAAGGTCTATGTAATTTGATTTTAAATTGAAGATATAAGATTTGCGTTCAAATTTGATCTGAAGCTCGCTAAATTAATTAGAATATTATGTTCCTGATTTGTAGCACGCCTAATTAGGAAGATTCAGCTACTAATAATTAGGGGCGTGCAATCGAATTGATTTATCGATAAGTCGAATCGATTATTTGTTATCGGTTCATCGATAAATTGAATCGAAAAAATTGAAATCTTATTGAAACGATAACGATAATCATATGTATAAATCGATAATCGATAAGTAATTATCGATAAGGGTCAAAATCAAATCGATAAATCGAATACATACCCCTAATTATTTCATCTACCACATTTAAGGAATGATCATATTTAAAGTTCAAGGAAATGAAGTTCAAATTAATGGAAAATAGAATGAGTTGTGATAATGTATATTTTTTAATGCTGTTGGCGTGTTGGTGGCATACATTTGATCCCTTACTTTAGTTTCGTTGCATGTGCTTGTTGACACAATTTTTATATTATAAACGGTGTTTGTCTTATTTTAGCTTCTTCTTGTCCATATTAGTTAGGCCTGTTTATAGCGATATACTTTCTATGGAATCCCGTAATTTTTTTTGTTGGTGTAATCGATAACCAAACTGATAAGCCCCAAAAATCAACAAATCGAAATAGAAAAAATCTAAACCTTATTGAAACGATAACGATAAGCATATGTACAAATCGTTAATCGATAAGTAATCATCGATAAGGGTCAAAATTGAATCGATAAATCGAATGCACACCCCTACTAATAATTAGTATTTAATGAATGGTATAATAATTGTAGAAAAATTGTGAACGTAGCGGGTAAATTAGAACTATGCACATATTTAGTAAGAAAGTTTCATATATGGTATAGGAACGAAAAAAATCTCATATATATATTGGACTTATATAATTTTCTCTTAATTCAATTATATTAGCCCATAATATTTATTTGGACCAATATATCTTGAATTTAAAATATAATCCAAATTATTTTGTGAATTTAATTTCAATAAAATTCATATGCCTACATATGTATCAACAATATTATATATTCATAATTTTAAGTATAAGATATAGTATAAAAATTAAAATATTATTCATGAAACATTTTTTCCGAGTTAGTTAATGCCAATAACCAATTTAAGACTATATGATTTCTTTCTTTCTTTTTCCTTTCGAAAAAAGGCCTAAAATGCCCCTTTACTGTATGAAATAGGACATCAAAGACCTCCGTTAAAGGTTGGCCCCATAAATGCCCTTGCCGTCTAAAAATGGCCTCAAAATGCCCTTATCCACTAACGGAAGACATGTAAACCCACGTGGAATCACATTTGCCTATTTAAAAACGTAGAAGGGAATTTTAAACCCTTTTCAGATTGTACAAGGTCATATATGAGTCAGTTATAGCAATCAATTCTCAAGCACTTCACACCATATCAGTTTACTCACACACCTATTTTAGGCCCTTCATTGATGTCTGATTTCTCCTACTAATTGGGTCACCTTGTCGATTTCGAGTTGGGTTCTACTTTAGGTTTAATTATTTTTCATCTTTATCAGTTTGTTTTGGAGATTTCTCCAAGACAATATCGCAACGTTCGAGTAGCTTAAATGGGTCGATTAGGAGGTGTCGTTGTAGACTTGCTGCTAATTATTTCATGGTGTGGACTCCTTTAAATTCTAGGAGAAGATTTGGCAGAAGATTTTTCAAGTGCCCTCAGCATGAGGTGTGTAAATTTGTTGATGGGTTCTTTTAATTATTTCGATTTGACTATAACTTTTTTTTTTTGGTTTTAGGATGAAAAATGTTCATATTGGGAATGGCAAGATAAGGAGATTCCTTCTAGAACTTCAAATCTCATATGCAACTTAAAGAAGGAGAAGGAAGCTCTAATCCGTGAAAGAAATGTACTCCAAAGGAAAGTTGCCGATCTTGAGAATGTTATGGTGCTCGTCGATCATGGAGAAATAGAATCCTTGGAATTGTAAAAAAATGTTCTAATGAAGAAAGTGATTGATTTAGAGTACTCAGCTCTGCGTGATGCTAAATGTCGGAAAAAGACGTGAATTTTCTTTTGTGTGATATTGAGATATTTTGTTATGTTCTTTGCATTAAGGGAAAATGATATGCAATGTTAGTGCTATTGTGGCTTAATTGTTGCATTTTTTAATGAAAATTTATGTTTTTGTGCAAGGATTCAATGAATCCATTCTCATTCTTTTGAATGTTATAGTCTATGATTGAGTTACTTGTTGTGATAATTAGTTTGTGTCTATGATTGAGTTACTTGCTGTGATAATTATGGCATTGTTGGTCTCAAATATGTGTGTGAGTAAACTGATATGGTATGAAGTGTTTGAGAATTGACTACTATTACTGACTCGTATATGACCTTATACAATCCGAAAAGGGTCTAAAATGGCCTTCTACGTTTTTAAATAGGCAAATGTAATTCCACATGCATTTACATGTTTTCCCTTAGAGTCTGTTTGGAAAGCCACCCTGTAATTGAAATTGGTGTAATTACGAGGGTAGTAATTACACAGCCTAGTAATTACTCAATTATGTAATTACGAGGACCTGTTTATTTGTCATAGTGTAATTACAAGTTTACTGTTTGGTTGCACAAGTATAATTACACCGTTAGATTAAATTTTAAATTAAGTAATTATCAAAACTTAAAAGTTAATATAATAAATATATGCCTATAAATTTTTATAAGTATAAATAATATTATATTTGATATTTAAGATGTATATTTTTTGAGAATATACATTAATAAGTAATCATATATTTATAACTAATATTGTAAAAATAATATATATATATATATATATTATATATACATTAAATTACTATTATTTTTTCGGATACGTACAAAAATTAGAAGTATACGTTTTTTGTAACAACATCATGGAATTCATATTTAATAAAATAAATTAATATTTATAAATATAATGTCATAACATTATTCAAGTATTTGACAAAACTATCTATCAATTCTAACTAAAAAAGGAACAACATGAGACATGAGCCAATACTAGTAAAACAAGTAAATTGGAACCATGAATATCACAAAATTTTAAAATTCAAAAAAAAAATTATTTAGCATATGTCAAATTCCAACATAATAATAGTAAGTTCCACTATAATTTTAGATTAGGAAACGTAATAAGTTTATAACCATATTAAATAATGAAATTTCACTTTAGTTACATCACTCATTATATGACAAGTTTGTAAATGACTCATTATTTATAATATTAGGAGGTGTAGTTTAAAAATAGAATACTAAAATAAATAAAAATAAAATATAAGCAATTACATGAAATAACAAGAAATAAAGGAATAGAAATAAAAGATAAATAATGTAAATAAAAATATATTTTATAATTTTAAAAGAAATTACACAGTGAATAAAATTTAAAAAATTAAAATAATAGAAATATGTTATGAAATAATATAAAAGACAAGAACAATAACTCAAGAACAAGAGCAAATAGAGAGAAGAGTAGAGAGAATTCTTCTTATTGATACTTAGAGAATGTTATGAGTTATTTACAATGGTAGAGAGCACCTCTATTTATAGGGAGGAGGATGATTTATCTACCAAGAATAGAACTCTAGAATCTCTCTAATTAAAGACATTCACCTTAAATAGAAGTGTATTTATAACACTCCCCCTTGAATGTCTATTCAACAATGTGCCTCGTTAAAACCTTAAAACCAAAACCCAATGGGAAAAATTAAAGTAAGGAAAAAGAGTACACATGTTTGAATATGCGCCTATTGGTTGCCTCGTTAAAAACCTCGCAAGGAAAACCCGGTGGGACAAAACCTTGTAAGGGAAAAAGAGTGCAACGCGCCTTAACTCCCCCTGATAAGAACATCAATTTATGTCCTTAAGTCTTCGCATCCCGATCTTGTGAACTAGCTTCTTGAAGGTTGACTTTGGTAGAGATTTTGTGAACAAATCAGCCATATTGTTGCTTGAACGAATCTGTTGAACATTGATATCACCATTCTTTTGAAGATCATGTGTGAAGAATAACTTTGATGAAATATGCTTCGTTCTATCTCCTTTTATGAATCCTCCCTTCAATTGAGCTATACATGCTGCATTGTCTTCATACAAAGTTGTGGGTAGTTTATCACACTTCAAACCACATTTGTCTTGGATATGATGTATTATCGACCTTAACCACACACACTCCCGACTTGCTTCATGAATAGCAATTATCTCGGCATGATTAGATGAAGTAGCCACAATTGATTGCTTAGTCGATCGCCAAGATATGGCGGTTTCTCCACAGGTAAACACATAACCCGTTTGAGATCGAGCCTTGTGTGGGTCGGACAAATATCCAGCATCAGCATAACCAACAAGATTCGGGCTGCAATTCTTGCCATAAAATAAGCCCATATCGGTAGTTCCCTTTAGGTACCGCAATATGTGTTTGATCCCATTCCAATGTCTCCTCGTAGGAGCCGAGCTAAATCTTGCTAAGACATTAACTGAAAAGGATATGTCAGGTCTTGTAGTATTTGCAAGATACATTAGTGCGCCAATTGCGCTAAGATATGGTACTTCAGGACCAAGTAGCTCTTCATTCCTTTCTTGAGGTCGGAATGGATCTTTGTTCACATCAAGTGATCGAACAACCATCGGTGTACTTAAAGGATGTGCTTCATCCATATAAAACCGTTTCAGTACCTTTTCTGTATAGGTAGATTGATGAACAAAAATTCCGTTTGCCAAATATTCAATTTGCAAACCAAGACATAGTTTAGTCTTTCCGAGATCTTTCATCTCGAATTCATCCTTTAGATAATCAATTGCCTTTTGGAGTTCTTTAGGGGTTCCAATAAGGTTTATGTCATCAACATATACGGCAAGTACAACAAATTCCGATGTTGTTTTCTTTATAAAAACACACGGGCAAATGGCGTCATTTATATAGCCTTCTTTTAACAAGTACTCACTAAGACGATTATACCACATTCGTCCAGATTGCTTTAAACCATACAAGGATCTTTGCAATTTAATTGAGAACATTTCCCGAGATTTTGAGTTGTGCGCGTTTAGCACCTTGAGTCCATCGGGAATTTTCATGTATATCTCATTATCAAGTGAGCCATAAAGATAGGCAGTAACCACATCCATTAAGTGCATGTCAAGCTTTTCATGGACAGCAAAACTTATGAGATAACGAAAGGTTATCGCATCCATTACAGGCGAATATGTCTCTTCATAATCGACACCAGGCCTTTGAGAAAAACCTTGTGCAACAAGGCGTGCCTTATATCTTTGTACCTCGTTTTTCTCGTTTCTTTTGCGTACAAAGACCCATTTATAGCCGACAGGCTTAACACCATTAGGTGTTTCAACTATAGGGCCAAAAACTTCACGTTTTGCCAGCGAATTCAATTCTGATTGAATTGCTTCTTGCCACTTTGGCCAATCCTGTCTTTTTCGACATTCTTCAACAGATTGAGGTTCGAGATCCTCACATTCTTGCATAATGCTAGATGCTACATTATAAGCAAAGGCATTATCCACCATAATATCCACTCGATTAATATTTCCCTCAATATTAATTGGATTTAGGGATAGTTCCGTATTTTCCAGAGTCTCGGGCTCAATGGATTCTTCATGAATCTCAGAATTTGTTAAATCATGAGATTCTTTCGTGGTGTCATTTTGATCGTTCTTTTTCCTCTTTCTAGGATTTCGATCTTTGGAACCTAATGGTCTGCCACGCTTCAGGCGTGCATTTGACTCATTGGTTATGACACTAGATGATTGTCCAACAGGGACATCAATACGGATTGGAACATTTTCCGCGGGAATGTGGGATTTCGTTATCCTTTTCAAGTCCGTAAATGCGTCAGGCATTTGATTTGCTATTCTTTGCAAATGGATAATCTTTTGTACCTCTCTTTCACAAATAGAGGTATGTGGATCAAGATGAGATAATGATGCATTTTTCCACAAAATTTCCCGTTTGGTTTCACCAACTTCTCCCCCTAATTTTGGGAAAAGTGTCTCATCAAATCGACAGTCTGCAAATCGTGCAGTAAACAAGTCGCCTGTCAATGTTTCGAGGTAGCGAATGATGGAGGGCGATTCAAACCCAACATATATTCCTAACCTTCTTTGCGGACCCATTTTGGTGCGGGATGGCGGTGCAATAGGCACATATACTGCGCATCCAAAAATCCTTAAATGGGATATATTGGGTTCATGACCCAAAACCAATTGCAACGGGGAATACTTGTGGTAATTCGTCGGTCTGAGACGAATTAGCATTGCTGCATGTAAGATGGCGTGACCCCATACCGAAGTGGGCAGCCTCGTTCTCATAAGTAATGGCCTTGCAATCAACTGCAGGCGTTTAATTAACGATTCTGCAAGACCGTTTTGAGCGTGAACATGAGCTACAGAATGTTCAACTTTTATCCCGATTGATAAGCAATAATCATTAAATGCTTGGGATGTAAACTCAGCAGCATTATCCAGTCTAATGGACTTGATTGGATTATCTGGAAATTGTGCTCGTAGTCGAATTATTTGTGCCATTAATTTCGCAAACGCAAGGTTGCGTGATGACAACAGGCACACATGAGACCATCTACAGGATGCGTCTATCAAGACCATGAAATACCTAAACGACCCACTAGGTGGGTGAATAGGTCCACAAATGTCCCCTTGTATACGTTCCAGAAACGTGGGTGACTCAGTCCCAACCTTTGTTGGTGATGTCCTGATAATCAACTTGCCTTGATAACACGAAGTGCAAGGATATTCATTATTCGAAAGAATTTTGAAATTCTTTAACGGATGCCCATATGAGCTTTCTATAATCCGTCTCATCATGACCGATCCTGGGTGTCCCAATCGATCATGCCAAAGTACAAAGGTATTGGAATCAGTAACCCTTTGGTTTACTGTTGAATGTGCCTCAATTGCACTAATTCTTGTCCAATACAGGCCACAAGATAAAGACGGGAATTTCTCAATAACCCTCTTTTGGCCGGAGACATTCTTTGTGATGACGAGATATTCAATATTATCTTCATCCATTGTCTCAATATGATAGCCATTCCGGCGTACATCTTTAAAACTCAACAAGTTTCTCTTAGACTTGGAGGAGAACATTGCATTCTCTATGATTAACGTCGTGCCCTTGGGCAGAGTTACAATTGCTCTTCCGGTGCCTTCAATCAATTTACTACTTCCAGAGATTGTAGTAACGTTTGCCTTACACATATTTAGTTGAGAGAAATACTTCCTTTCTTTGAGTATTGTATGTGTAGTACATGAATCAACTAGGCAAATACTTTTACAGTTGGATGTTGATCCAAGTTCGCTTTGTGAGATATCCATATTTGCTTAGATTTTTCGAGAATGGTTCTTGAGACGGTAGAGTCTCGTGCTGATAACGTGTTATGAAATAATATAAAAGACAAGAACAATAACTCAAGAACAAGAGCAAATAGAGAGAAGAGTAGAGAGAATTCTTCTTATTGATACTTAGAGAATGTTATGAGTTATTTACAATGGTAGAGAGCACATCTATTTATAGGGAGGAGGATGATTTATCTACCAAGAATAGAACTCTAGAATCTCTCTAATTAAAGACATTCATCTTAAATAGAAGTGTATTTATAACAAAATAAAAGTTATAAAAAAATAAACTAAATTAAAATAAAAATAAAAATAAAAAGGAAAGAAAATAAAAAATAATATTGTAATTACACAGTGAAATTACTATCAATTCTCACCTCCCAAAGAATTGTAGAGTGTAATTATACCGTTCCAATTACACTCAATTCTATATTGACCAAGTAATTATTTGGCCAAACAAACATATCAAACTGTATAATTATATTAAATTACGCCAAATTTAATTCCTACATTACATTCCAAACATGTTGTTAGCCGATAAGGGGCATTCTTGAGCCAATGTACTATGTCGTAAGGGCCCCTTTTCCGTTTTCCTTTTTCTGGTTCTCACCTCTGCATATTCCACACGATTCCCATTTCTTCCACGTTAAATACAAAAAAAAAAAAAAAAATCTGAATCCCATTCCCACCTACTCAACGCTTGTGCATAATTCTTTAATTAATTAAACGCCATGCGCGACTCTATACTAATAGCGCAATGAAACCCTCAACAGTGCCCCAAATATTATTCTATGGAGGGAGTAAATGGGGATGGGTCGTTAATCAAGTTGATCTGTTGTGTTAAGAATTCAGATTGGGGTCGCATTGGTCGTGAATCCACTGTAGCACGTCTCTATTATTCAAATACTGGAACCGACATTGATCTGGACCAGCCCTATGCTGAGTTTTGGATGGGCACCCATGAATCCGGCCCATCGTACGTTGTGCAAGGTGAAAAGGTGACATTGAAGGATTGGATTGAAAGGAATCCTGGTGTTCTTGGAGATATTGTTGTTAAGAAATGGGGTACCAACCTTCCCTTTCTCTTCAAGGTTTGCTCTGTTCTAAAATGTTATTATTTCTATCTTTTTCGTTTGATTTTCTGGGATTTCCATTATATTGGTTTTTTATAGTTTAAGTTATATACACAGTCATCGTAACAAACTTTTTTACATTACTCTACCTGATGTAGTTGGTTATATGTATTAAGACTTTACCCGTAGATATTCTTAGGGTGACCTGATAGTATAAACAATTGCTTCACACTAACAGTGTGTATAACTTCAACTTAGAGTGTGTATATATATATATATATATATATATATATATATATATATATATATATATATCCTTTACCTATTTATAGCAGATAAAATATCTTATTTTCAAGATTACAAATCCCACATTTAAGGAGGCTTACCTATAGATATCCTTTAGATGACTGATGACCTAATACTGTTTTTCTAAACTAATGATGTATATTACTTAAACATAGTGATGTCAGGGCCAGCTAGTGGCACCTTGACTATTTCATTGGATATTTGCTACCTCCACCAGCACCAGGTAACTTTGCGCGTCAAGGCTTAGACTGATTTGAAAAAATCACTTAGTGTTTTGTCTGTGATTTGAACCCTTATTTTTGCACTTACTTCGTTGACTACTAGGCCACGCCCTTAAGCAACACATATGGTACTTTTAATGACGGTAGTGTCGGGGCCAGCTTGCGCATACCTTGGCTGCTTACTCCAACAACAACAACAACAACAACAACAACTACCCAGTATAGTCCCACAAAGTGGGGTCTGGGGACGGTAATATGTAGACGAGCCTTACCCCTACCCGAAAGGGCAGAGAGGCTGTTCCCAATAGACCCTCGGCTCCGTGAAGGAAAGGAAAAACAAAAACAAAACAGCATTAGTAAGTCCAGTAGAAATAGCGTAAATAATTATCTAAATATAAGAACCATAAATAAAATAGCATGCAATAATAACATACAGTAACTACCATAAATAACTACTATAAGGGAGACACAATCCAAAACACAAATCATCTATGAATAGTCCTGGCAAGTCTCACCAACCCCGGGTGAGTAGTACGAAAAACTCTAGGGGCCCCTATCCTACAACCCTGATACTAGACTTCCAGACTTTCCTATCAAGGGCCATGTCCTCGGAAACCCGCGTTCTAGCCATGTCATTCCTAATCATCTCTCCCCAATACCTCTTAGGCCTCCCTCTGCCTCGCCGAACGTCGACCATCGCCAGCCGTTCACAACTCCTCATCAGAGAATCAGGACTTCTCCTCCGCACATGCCCGAACCACCTTAGCCTCGCTTCTCGCATCTTCTCATCCACCGGGGCCACCCCCACCTTCTCTCGAGTAACTTCATTCTTAATCTTATCTAACCCGGTGAGCCCGGACATCCACCTGAGCATCCTCATCTCTGCAACCTTCATTCTCTGAACATGAGAGTTCTTCATCGGCCAGCACTCTGCCCCATACAACATTGCAGGTCTAACCACAGCTCTATAAAATTTCCCTTTGAGTTTCTGTGGAACTTTCTTGTCACACAGGACGCCTGATGCAAGCCTCCACTTTGACCACCCCGTTCCTATACGATGAGTGACATCCCCGTCAATCTATCCGTCCCCCTGAATCACCGACCCAAGATATCTGACACTGTCCCTCTTGGCGATGACCTGAGATGCAATCATCATGTCCCTGCATACTTCGCTCGGCTCGGCGATAAACTTGCGCTCCAGGTATTCTGTCTTAGATCTGCTTATTTTGAAACCCTCAGACTCGAGAGTTTGTTTCCATACCTCTAACCTTTCAATAATACCGACCCTCGTCTCGTCTATCAAGACTATATCATCAGCAAATAGCATACACCAAGGCACATTCTCTTGAATATGTCGGGTTAGAGCATCCATCACCAAGGCAAACAAGAGAGGGCTAAGCGCCGATCCTTGATGGAGCTCCATAACCACTGGAAAATGGTCTGAGTTGCCACCCACCGTCCTAACCCTAGTCTTAGCTCCATTGTACGTGTCCTTGATTACTCTGATGTAGGCTTCCGGCACGCTCTTCGTCTCCAAGCACCTCCATAGCACCTTGTCATACGTCTTCTCCAAGTCGATAAGCACCCCGTGCAGGTCCTTCTACTTATCCCTGAACTGCTCCACTAGCCTCCTGCCAAGGTGGATAGCTTCTGTAGTGGAGCAACCCGCCATGAAACCAAACTGGTTCACAGATATAGATGTCATCTCCCTCATCCTCGCCTCGATCACCCGCTCCCAGACCTTCATGGTGTGACTTATTAATTTGATACCCCTATAATTGTTGCAGCACTGGATGTCCCCTTTGTTCTTGTATAAGGGCCCCACTGTACTCCACCTCCACTCATCCGGCATCCTTTTGGTCCTGAAGATCGCATTGAACAACCTGGAGAGCCACTCCACTCCTGACCTACCCATGCACTTCCAGAACTCCACCGGGATCTCGTCAGACCCGGTCGCTCGACCCCTACTCATCTTAAGCAAAGCCCCCATGACCTCCTCCGCCCTAATGCGCCTGCAGTACCCAAGGTCTCTATGTTGCTCTGAATGTCCTAACTCCCCTAGCTCTATATTACGATCCCCCTCCTCGTTAAGTAAGTCTCGAAAGTACGCCTGCCACCTCTGCTTGACTTGGGACTCCCCCATCAGAACTCTACCATCCTCGCCGTTGATGCACCTAACTTGGTCAAGATCACGCGCCTTCCTTTCCCTTGCTTTAGCTAACCGGAATAACTTCCTGTCCCCGCCTCTCTCCCCTAGTTCCTCGTACATGCGACCAAACGGCGCGTTTTTAGCTTCCGTAACCGCCAGCTTTGCTTCTTTCCTCGCTACCTTGTAGATCTCCCTGTTCGCTCTGCGTTTTTCCTCACTTGTGCTCCTTGCCAACTTAGCAAACTCCGCCTTCTTGACCTCCACTTTTCCTTCGACTACATCGTTCCACCACCAGTCACCCTGATGTCTGCCTGAATAGCCCTTGGCTACCCCGAGCACGTCCCGTGCTACCTCCCTAACCAAGTTCGCCGTCTCTGACCACATAGCGTCCGCTTCCCAGAACTTCTCCAAGCTCCGCCCTCATCTAACCTCCTCTCCAACTCCTGTGCTTTCTCCTTAGTCAAAACACCCTATCTAATCCGCGGTTGTCCCCGAGCACCCCTCCTCTTCCTCTTCACCCAGAGACCGACATCCATCACTAGGAGTCTATGAAGAGTCGAAAGGGACTCTCCCGGAATAACCTTGCAGTCCTTGCACATACCCCTATCGCTCCTTCTGAGGAGGAGGTAATCAATCTGAGTCCTCGCCGCCGAACTCTTAAAGGTGACCAAATGCTCCTTCCTTTTCTGAAATGTCGAGTTCGCAATTAGAAGCTCGGATGCCCTGGCGAAATCAAGCAGTGACGTGCCTCCTCGTTCCTAACCCCAAAGCCAAAGCCACCGTGCACCTCACCATAACCACCAACATCAGCCCCAATATGACCATTAAAGTCCCCTCCAATAACTAACTTCTCAGATTGGGGAATACTACTCACTAGATCATCCAAGCCCTCCCAAAAGCGCCTCTTAGCCTCCTCGTCTAAGCCCGCTTGCGGCACGTAAGCGCTGATGACGTTGAGGACGCAACCCCCAATAACCAACTTAATAGACATTAACCTATCATTCACTCGCCTAACCTCGACCACGGACTCCCTTAGATCCCTATCCACCAAGATGCCCACTCCATTCTTACCTCTCACGACCCCAAAATACCACAGCTTAAACCCGTCTACATTCCTCGCCTTCGACCCTTTCCACCTAGTCTCCTGCACACAAGCTATGTTAAATTCTGAAGAACCTTCGCCAACTCTATGGACTTACCCGTCAGAGTGCCTATATTCCACGACCCAATCCTTAATCTATGAGCGTCCGCTACCCTCTTCCCACCCTTACCTCCCGCCCTACCCGCAGGACCACTCCCTGCCCCCTACTCACCACCGCCCCCACCCCGAGGACACGACCTTACACTATCATCTCCCGCCGCGGCCACTATCCCTCCAACCGACTATGGAGAATAGTGACGCACACACGCACTACAACGAAATACGCAAAAGGAGGCAAACTAGATAGCAACAGAGTAAACCTCACACGGAATGCTAGGAAAAATACGTAAGAAGGTGTACAAAGTAAATAAGAGAGCGGGAGGTACCAACTCCCGGTGGAAAAACCTGAAAGTAGGCTTTGATGCGCCCAAGGTCAACTGCTACCGACTCTTGCACAAGGAAAAACCTTGGCTGCTTACTCCCATCAATACAATTACCGGATAACTCTATCTGTCAAGGCTTATGGCAGATAGGAAGAGATTACCTAGTGTTTTTTTTGTCTGGGACTTGAACCCTTGTCTTGAAGGTCCGCGCCTACTTTGTTAACCACTAGTCCATACGAAAGGGTAGTACATAGGATATGTTGTTGATGGGTGGTGGTGCCACTGGACCCAACGTCTATAGTTATCATTCTAAATTTTTGAACGAGATGGTTCATACAATTCAATGTAAATCAAGGAATACTAGATTGCTCTGTTAGAAAATCTTAATGTTGTTATTTTTATCAGCTCTCTAGTAGCGGTATACTAATGCGTAATAACTACTAGTGTGACATCAAATGTGGTCTTTGATATTGACATGATCTGCTTCTTAGAAAATCCAGATTAGGGGACAATTCAGATTAATTTTATCGGTTAATGAGAGAAAGCCTTTATACTTGTGTTTCCGTATGGTTAAGAAGGTTTCTTAACATTGCTTGCCTTTTAGGTATTATCCGTTGCCAAAGCTTTGTCGATACAGGCCCATCCAGACAAGGTGTTGGCCACTTCTCTACATAAAGAGCAGCCATTTGTTTACAAGGATGACAATCACAAACCCGAGATGGCTTTGGCGCTGACAGAATTTGAGGCTTTATGTGGGTTCGTCAGTCTTGAGGTACATTCTTGTGTTTTTGTTTGTCTACTTAATAATAAGCATGTTATTATTCTTTTTACTCTCAACAGTTCCATTACCCGGTGATGATAGATAATAAGATCACTTAGTTGCTGCAATGCACACATAACCTCTCATTGTGGAATCTGATATTTTGCCACGTCTCTTCATTGGCAAAGTTATGAGTTTGAGCTTAGATATTTGTTTCATTTGTTTTATATGAACACTCCCTTTAAGAAATAATAAAGATAAATATGAGCTTGTTGTTCCTCCCCAAACAACCAGCTGTTAACATTTTAAAACTTCAGGGAGAAAAATTATAGGAAATGAGAAAAAGAGTTCCAGTATCTTTTTTCATCCCCTCCTTGTCAGGTGAAATGAAAGGCTGCTAGCTAGGTGTTCTGGTTATCCTATGTGTTAAGCAACTACACAATTCAGAAGTTCATCGAGTAAATTCAAAAACAAACACCAGACTAAACATGCTCTTTCAACGGTATTTTGATGGAGAAAAAACAAAAATCAAGTATTTTGCATTAAATAAAGATGATAAGACAGGTAAGAAAGTTGATTTACTTGCAAGAGTCATAAACATCTGGAATTTGAGTGATATCATAGCGGCTGCAATTGAATACTGTGTTAGGGAGAACATAAACAATAACGACACAACTCTAATCCAAAAATCGATAGCACATATTCAACAGAGGACAATCCCAAACCATTAATATCCTGACACAAAGATATGAGGAGCAACTATTAAATATCCAATTTCAAAAATAAGTTAGATTCAGCTAGAACAGCTTATTCTTTGCGTTCATTATATAAATCTCTCACAAGTTTTCTCCATCGTGCAAACATGAGTAGAAATCCCTCACTGCCACAAGGTAAACCTGCAGCAATACGATCAACATCTATATTTGTTTTACCAAGTGCTTTAGCTTGATCATAAGGGGGAATCACATCATAAGAACTTGTTCTTCATCTTCATCCTTAGCAAGAAGCTTCACTTGTTCTGTCACCTTCTTAGTCAAGTTGACCTGATTGCAAGACAGATTTCTGACAGTGAAAATATAGAAAGACAGGAAGCAACACAAAAAAAAAAAAGAAAAGAAAGAAGACACTGTTTGCTCAAAAGTTAATCATATACTTTGTGAGTGCGAAACAATATGAATAAATCAAGGGAGAATCATAGCAAACTGTAATAATCCATTGGACCACATGAAAGAAGCGAATGTGAACACTCAGAATTAGGAGAAGAGATATTAAAAGCTTTTATTGATAATATTGAGTTGGTCTGCCTCTCCATGGAGAGGTTCAGAGACTTGCAATGGTGTTCCCATTTCCCATCATATGGGTCTCATTGTATCTTTTCTCTTTCTCGTGAATATTGGCAAAGAAGAAGCCCCCTTTTAGGGTTCCCTCTTAGTATTTATAGCTGTGACCCTCATGAGCTGTCAATAAGTGGCCGTGACCACGTTGTGGGTTTGCCTTCATGATGGTGAATAGGTCGTCGCCTGATGGATCACATCAGATAAGGGTTAAATATCGTTGGTTCTGAGTGGTCATACGACTTATTAATCATAACTTAGCTTAAATCGGGATTAACTTCATTAATTATCGTGGTGTCGAATTCCGATCCATACAGTTAGTCCCTCCGCTTATTGAGGTCGTGCCTTGGCCGAGCTCGATGAGCGGACTTCGTCAACTGTAATTCGAGAAATTCCGGTAGGTAGGTCAACTGTTGATTCGGTCGAGACTGAATTCTCTTTGGCGATGATTTTTAACTTTAATATCATCGACGACCTTAGCCATTTACATACTGGAGATGGCCTTAGCCTTACTACTGTCGACTGCCTTGTAGAGTGTTAGTGTTCTGTTATTGTGTTTGGTCGTCGTTCGATCGAGGTCGAACTCTCCTCTTTGGCGAAGGCATTTAGCCTTCTATATTAATTCGAGTGAGGTCGTGCTTTACTGTGCTTTGAAGCTTACGCCTGCTTGGGGACGTAGCCGTCGATCACGGCGGACGGGCAGTATGCTGTACAGCCGAGGAGGGCGAGAGTACACTTGATACGCTTTTTGCGACGTCCAAAATTTCTAGGACGTACGGAACATCTCCTTAGCGTCCACATGTCTTTCTGACTGTTTTGACGGCGAGGCGCCGGTTGGTAACTGAAAAGTCACTTCATGGAACCTGTCATAATGACGCACGTTTCTGTAAGAATGGACCGTTTTGCGGTTGGTCATGTAGTTAATGATGGCTCTTGGGGTTCGTGAGAGCCACTTGTGTGCTTATAAATAAAGAGTTGAGACATTTACTTCTCACATTCACATTGTTGGTCTGAGAGAGATTTTGAAGGAACTCTTCTTCTTGCTAATTCATCTTCCTCTTTGTTGTTCAAAAGTCGTGCAATATATGTTAAGACTGCAGATATAAACAGCTAGTAGAAGACAGAAATTTATTCTGTTAGACAAGCTTCTTATTTTGAGAGATCTGGATCCAAGATTTTAAGTAGTGGGTATGTAGCTACACAGCCACGACTTATCTGTGACAATGAGTATGAATCTAGCGTGAATATATTTCTTATAAAAAATTTCAATTATATGTATTTATACTTCAAATCATACGTAGGAGGTGCTGATATGCACACCTGCTGCTAAAACTGTAGATCCGCCATTAGCAGGACAGGTAGTTGTTTACCTTATTCATGTTGTTGATGTTCTTGAGAAGCAAAGTTATTGTGCTCCTTGACTTGAGTTGATGGAATGGGTTAACTTGCATGGCTATTTTCCAGAAAAAGAAATTGATTGTGATGATAAGTCTATTGAATATTTTTCCAGGAGCTCAAGGTGACTATTAAAACTACGCCCGAGGTTGTCAAAGTGATTGGTAATGCAAAAGCAGAGCAAATTTTAAACTTGAATGAAGATGATGGGGAGGAGGAAGTTAGATTAATGCTACAATCAGCATTTACGGACATAATGTCAGTTCGCAAGGATGTGATTGATGAAGTGTTAGCCAAGCTGATTAGTCGCCTAAACATTGAAGATCAGGTAGTCCAAATTGATCCACGATCAAGTGAAAGTATAAGTTGTTTGTTTTACTTGGGCAGTAATTGGAGGTCTCCTTTTTGTGCCTCTGCATGGTAGTAAACTCCTTCATGTGGATAGTAATTCTCTGAGTTTTTGGGAAGATTTGATCATTGTCGTCAGTTTATGTGCCTTTGTTCCAGTCCTATCTCCAAACACAAAAGCATACTTGAGTGCCTCTACTAACTTACATGTGTCGCTCTTACATGGTGGTGGCTTGCACTGGCAGAAAATGTAAGGCCGATTTGTGAAAATGTGAGTGCTGAGAGTATCGCGATGTTTTATTGATTTGAATATGGGATTTCTGTATTTTATAGCTACAGCTGATCTGTCTTATCCTCGTTCATTCTCAGATTAAAAAAGAAACAAGAAAAAAGGACTTGTTCTCTTCCACATTAACTGTGGATGAATCAGCTGAAACGCAACTGTGATAACCTCAATCAAGTTGCATTTGTTGTGCAATTCCTACCAAGGAGCTAATCTGTTTGGAATTGATTTTCGTTCTATGTGTATCGCTGCAACAACAACAACAACCCAGTATAATCCCACTTAGTGAGGTCTGGGTAGGGTAGTATGTACGCAGACCTTACCCCTACCCTTGAGTAGAGAAGTTGTTTCCAAATAGACCCCCGGCATCCTTCCCTCCAAGAACTTCCAACCTTGCTCTTGGGGAGACTCGAACTCACAACCTCTATGTGTATTGCTGCAAATGTCATTATTTAGTTTTCCTTTATTTCCTATTATTATTGTGCCTTGGATGCGTCAAAACCTTTTTCACAGCCACAGAAGTGACACTTGACTTTATCTGCATCAAATTCTGTCATCTGGAAACTATGGGATACATTTTGGATTTGAGTTTCTAGTTCTTATGTTGATGTATAAGTTATTCTTTTGTAAATTATGTGGTGAAGCCGAACTGCTTATGGTCTCGTCAAGTATATTAGCTGTAACTCTTGCTGCTTAAGTTCATCTTGCCCGTTATTCTTATTTATATGGATTTGCATTTATCTTCGGTGTTGTAGGTGAGGCACCTAACGGACAAAGAACAACTGATTTTAAGACTCGAGAAGCAGTATCCAGCTGATGTTGGTGTCTTAGCTGCATACTTGTTAAATTATGTGAAACTCAACCCTGGTGAAGCTTTATATTTAGGCTCAAATGAACCTCATGCATACTTATATGGTGAGTCTGTTGAATGCATGGCAAATTCAGACAACGTGATACGTGCCGGTCTGACTCCAAAGCACCGAGATGTTAAAATTCTCTGTTCAATGCTGACTTACAGACAGGTATTACAGACACCGTTATGGTTTTGCTCCATATGCCATATTTATTTCATCGGTTACAGACACTTCCAACCGAGAGGTTGTGAGTTCGAGTCTCCCCAAGAGCAAGGTGGGAAGTTCTTGGAGGGAAGGATGCCGGGGCTCTATTTGGAAACGGCCTCTCTATCCAAGGGTAGGGGTAAAGTTTGCGTACACACTACCCTTCCCAGACCCCACTAAGTGGGATTATACTGGGTTGTTGACTGAACCCTTGAATAAAGCAGCAACCTTATTATGAGCTTCTTAGGAGTTCGACCAACTATAGTTTAGGCAAGAGTTGTATTTTGAGCTCAATATAGTGACTGAAATTGGTTGGTATCTTTTTTTTGATTATGAATCCTACCAAAGAATTGATTCAACTAAAATTAGATGATAGGAGGCGTTGAAGGTGTATATCCTTTGTTGTTTATAAGTCACCTGTTTTTTCAGTATGAGAAGATTTTATTGGGTTATCGCCTATTTATTCTGTAAAATGAAATACGTGGCATTGGGTGTCTGTGTAGCAATGAATCTGAATCAGTTTTTTGCTGCAGGGTTTTCCTGAAATTCTGAAAGGTACTGTAGTTAATCCGTACACAATGAGATACCTCCCTCCTTTTGATGAATTCGAGGTGGATCGTTGCATTCTTCTTCCACAATCAACTACTGTATTTCCATCCATCCCTGGTCCTTCCATTTTTTTGGTCATGGGAGGAGAGGGGACGATGACCACATCATCGGACAAGGTAGTTGGTGAAGGCGATGTTTTATTTGCATGTGCAAATACCAAGCTTACTGTTGCAACCTTGTCTGGTTTGCATCTATATAGAGCAGGAGTTAGCAGCAGATTGTTCGAGTAATGGTTAGTGGCATCCTATGGCATAAATAGTGTATTGATTTCTCTCTAACTGCTAATTTTTCAGCACCACTTTGTAATAGGATCGTGTACATTACATGGCCTGTTAGATGTAGATCAAAACACCCTTGGTACAGGTGGACAATTAGCTAGAGCCGCGTGTGCTGTAGTAGTAAAACTGATCTTAAAAGAAGGGAGATCGGCGACATTAAAGTTACCTTTTGGAGAGGTCCCTATACAAGTAAACTTTCAATAGAACAGTAGAAAACTTGTTATCAATCAGAAAATGTATGCTGTTTGTGGGGATACTAGTGAAAGGATATTACTAGGTAAGGTATTTTTACTGGTTTCCAAAACTAATTCTGGAAATTTTCATTATGATTTTGTTTTATACACGGTAAGAAATTACGAAACATTGCCGGAGTTTGTAATGAAAAATTAACTCAACTATATCTGGATTTTATAGAAAATATATATGCAAAAATGCTAAATTTAGCTCTGGAATAACAAGTTGGCTGCCCGTTCATTAGCTTAAATTGCTAAATTCGTGTGGCATTACTTAAAAAATAAATAAAAAATCCATAAAGGCAAACAAATCCATGCGACACTAATCAACGTGCATGTAACGTATAGAAGCAACAGTGTCTAAACCAATGATTGGAATTGGTTAACTTTCATTACATCATTTCCTCATTCGGGGCTTTTAATACATTTGTACTTTTGACTTAGCCATAGTCAAATAGAAGAGGAGACAGAAGTATACGTAAGTATCGGAAGGTTATCATGGGAGAAGCAATGGTCACCCAATATATCAAAGTAAATTTAGAAAAGAGATGACTTGAAAGTTATCCTATATTAGTAGTGGCGAAGTCGAAGTAAAACAAAATCTTCCCTAGAGGGTGTTCAATATATGTTATATAAATCTAAAACTTAATATTTTACCTATATATACACTATAATTTTTCGACGAAGGGTGATCAATTGACCATCCTTTGCTAGGTGTAGCCTCGCCCCTGCGCATTAGGTGGTAAACTTTAAAGGATGCTAACAAATACTCCCTTCGTTTTATATTAGATGAGGTAGTTTAGAGGGAAACACGAACAACATGTGGAAGCTGCACTAAAGAAGTAGCAACATTAGTGCTTAGGTTTATCTCTAGGTCTAGAACCTTGACCACATGAATCCTTATAGTGGAATGAGGAGGTAAAAGAGTTACTAAAGCTAAAAGATGGTGCTATAAAAAGTTTCCAAAAGCAAAAGACAGAGAACTTTTGAAGAATACAAAAGAAGTAAGAAGGAAACTAAAAAGACTATTATTATAGCTCGAGAAAATCTCTACACAACTTGTACCAAAAGCTAGATATAAGAGAAGGGAGAAAGAATGTTTAAACTATCAAAATTGAGATAGATGAGGAATAAGGATTTAAATTAAGTAAAGTTTATTAAAGACGATTTTCAACAAAATGTTCACATGAGATAATAAGATCAAGAGAGGTGAAAAAGACATTTTGATCAATTATTAAAATCAAACCAAGAAAATTATATTTTAGGCCTCCAAACCTTTATGTGCAACAAAAGCTTTAGCTGGACTCATAAAATTAGGCCGATAGAGGTAAATGATGCCATAAAAATTAGTAAATTAAAAAAAGCCTGTGATCCATATATTATCCCTACGGAGGTTAAGAAGTGACTTGGAGAGTGTCACGATCCAAGCCCATAGCACGTATTGTCCATTTTAGGCCTAGGCTCTTACGAATTTGTTTATTTTTTGCTATGCCACCTCGAGCCCTAAAAGCGTGCGTGCTATGTAAACTTGTGCCATGCCTTATAAAAGTCATTATATTTTGTGAGATTCGCCTAAGGTGATATGTGTATCCCTTCTTCAGAATCTTGCCAACCTACAAGTTTGTTAGTCCTGCTTGATCCGCCCTCATCAGCCAACCCTCCATCATGAGCATCACATGCACTCCTACCCTAGTACTCAGCATCCTTGTTGAGGTTTGCCCCACCACCTTCTCATAGATATGAGATTCGCCTAAGATCAGTTGGCCGGTGAGGATTTTCACATATTATACTGAGAGAGATTCGACTTTGTTATCTTATTTATCAAAACCTTAGCCCACGACATGTATTGCCTTCTTTGGACCTAAGTCCACACAAATTTATCTTCTTTTTTCTGGGCTTCGCCACCTCGAGCTGCAAAAGCACGCGTACCATATGAGCTTGTGGTGTGCCTTACATAGCTCTTTGATTTCCTCTCCCATTTCGATATAGGATTTACCAAAGGTGATATGTGCAACGTTTCTTTAGAAACTTTCCACCCTAGAAGTCTTTAATCCTGCTTGACCCGCCTTTATCGGCCCGCCCTCCGTAGTGGGCATCACAGAGAGCTTGAAGTAGAATGATTCACTAACCGATTTAACGAAACTAATAAGTGGTAGAATGCCCAAAGAGTAGAGGAAGAGGAATAGTACTTTGATTCCAATTTTATGAAAAAAATAAGATATTCAAAGTTGTGTGAACTGTTGTGGTACTAAACTCATGTGTCATATGAAGAGCGTAGACTTAGGAACACAATAGGAGTAATAAAGTACCGGTTTGGATTTATGCCCTATAAATCTATGACGAAAGTCGTAGTCTTGCTAAGACGAATGGTGGAAATTTATCTCTAAAGGAAGAAAGATTTGCATATGGTATTTATTGACTTAAAGAAATCATATAATAGAGTACCACGAAAGATACTTTGGTGGGTGATGGAGAATAAATAAATTCATATTAAATATGTAAATTTCATAAAGGATATGTATATACGAGTCGTTATTAGTGTAAAAATAATAGTAGGAGATACGGAGGAGTTTCTTGTAACGTTGTGTTTATACCTAGGTTTGGTATTGACACCCTACTTGTTCACCCTAGTTATGAATGAGCGAACCAATACAATACAAGATACAAACATATGGTATATATTATTTGCTGATAATTATGTATTAGTTGATGAAACTAGCAAGTCTGTCAACCAGAATCATGAGCTATAGAGTAGCATTTCTTAGAGTAAGGGCATTAGGATAAATAGAAGTAAGATTAAATACACGCATTGGAACTTTAGTCAACATATATAAGAAAAACAAAGTTGAGGTGAGACTTAACGGAATTGCGGGGACAACATGTAAATAATATAAATATATTTAGGTTTGTTGTTTCAAGAGAATGAAACATAGATATCAAGGTAAAATATAAGTTGTATACAACAGCTATAAAATCGGCCACATCATATGGTAGTAAATGTTGGGATACAAAATTTCAATATATCTATAAGATAAGTATTGCAGAGTTGTGGATGCTAATATGGATGTGCGACTGAAATGGATGTGCGATTATATAAAGATTAGATAAGATTAGTAATGACCACATTAGCCAAAAGGTGGACGTAGCATTCATTGAGGATAAAATGAGAGAAGTGTCACTTGATATAGCTTGGTCATATCTTACATTGTCCTGCAGATGCACCAGTCTGTTGGTGTAAAACTATAGTGAATGAATGTGTTAAAAAGGGACGAGGTAGACATAAAATTATATGAAACAAAGTTGTCTCGAAAGACCTATAAATACTTGGAATCAATCCAGACTTAGCTAAAGATGGGTAACAATAGAAAAAAGGATCCATATAGGTGATCAACTTAGTAATTAGGATATATATATATATATATATATATATATATATATATATATATATATATATACACACACACTCACTTTTTCTACTACTATTACTTTTATGTTATTTTGGCATAATGATAATAGTTGAGTTTAAAAAACGAAGTGAGGGATAAAGCCGATTTCAGCTTTATTTGGGATTGAACCGTAATTATTCTTGCTATTGTGGTCCTAATTTTGTTAGCATAACATCAATGTCGATAATTGCTTAGCAAGGAAGTCAGGTTGAAAGATTATGTGCATAAATTCCTTATAAATGACAAAACATAAGCTTACTGTAAATCAGCATACATGATAACTGTTAAAATAATACCTTCCAGCCAAGTCAAAATAAGTCCGATTGAGATGTTTTATTTTATATGAATAGAGAATAAGAATGTGCTTATGAGGTAGAGCACTGCAGTTTTCATCAGAATCCCACCTTTCGGAAAAAAGGAAGGAAAAAAAAACAATGTTCAATTGACTGTTTATTTGTGGACGAATAAAAATTATAATTAAAAAAGTGCACCTTTGCCTTCTCTCTAAGAAGAAGGGTGAATAGTGAATTCTTCACTATTCATATCGGAATCCGGCAAGGTAAGATCACAATTTTGATACCAAAAGAATACCCTTCCATTTGTGAACAACCTCCCATTGATTTCAATATTCATATCAAAACGCTGCAAATCTTAAATTTATTTTTGGATTTACTGTAGCACCGAGTCATTCTGCAAATCCGTTTCCTTCTCTTATTTTGGTAACGTGAAGATATTCTGATATTATTGGTTGTATGGTTTGTGGAAGAATTAGTACAAAGATGTCACAAATTGTCACAGATCTTGTCACTGTAGCTTGCAACTTTAGTTTCTTCTGCAAAGGATCGTAAATGGTGGTTTGAAGATCTTCATGGATGCTGCAACCTCCCCCCATCCTTTGGCTATGGGAGAGGTAACACAGAACATTCAAGAAATAGCTCAAAACATTAAGCCACAACAATCGTATGCTGAACTAATGCCACAATCCAAATGTGCGGCAGCTTCGTCAAAACTGGAGTTATTTCCAGTTCATATGATATATGGTGAACCAACAGTTGAGTTCACAGTTAAAGAGGTGAACAAGTTCACCATCGAAGAGCGACTGCATCAGGCAGTAATTCTCAAATTTTCATCCGGCAAACCTGACATCCAACAGTTACGGCAGATTATACCAAAACAACTTGACGTCAAAGGTAAATGCAATGTTGGACAGCTAGATTATCGGCATATCCTGGTAAGATTTGATCTTTTTGAAGACTTTGTTCATGTATTGTCAAGAACAACTGGTTACGCTAAGGAAAAAGAAGACGAGTTGTTTTATGACTTTCCTATGGACCATGGGATTTAACCATCGACAACAAACGTCAAAAGCTGTGGTGTGGATTTCGTTTCCTGATCTGCCAGCCAATATTTTTGCAAAAAAGTCGTTATTATCCATAGCTTCTGCTGTGGGAAAGTCTCTTGCAATAGATAAGGCAACGCAGGACCGAACAAGACCAAGTACGGCACGAGTTAAAGTCTTAATCGATTTAATGGACAAACATCCTAAGAGAGTCAAGATAAACATCGTCGATATGAAATCTGGAAATAATATTGAATACTCTTAGCAGATCATTTTTGATAACTTGCATAAATATTGTACGTGTTGTAAACATCAAGGACATGACGAAAAATCATGTCGTTGGAGGACAGAGGAAAAGAATGAAAAAGCACTTCAGCTGGAGGAATCGGAAGGACTGGGCAGTCTTGGTAAAGTGGAGTGTGATGCTAGGGATTTGTTGAATGCCAAACGAGCTGCAAATAAAAGTCAAGGAACTTCAAACATTGAGGTGCAGCCAGCTATGAAACCAATAGGTGATACCAATGCTCGTGGATGTGTTATTGCTACAGATCGTGAGACTAATCATGGTCCACGATCAGTTGATGTTAATACCCAAACTACAACAGCTGAGGTTACTGAAAGTCCAAGTAATATGCAAAATCCAATGGAACATGGAGAGCAAACCATTAATAGACAAGGCCAAAGTCATGTTCAGAATATAGTAGCTGCATGTGATCAATTGATGGTTCATGAGCAATCAACTAGTAGAAATGCAGTAGTTATGACTGATATTTCTCAGTCTTTAGAGGGAGAAGAGCAGGAAGCTGGAATTGACAAAAAACCTGCTGCATTAGTTGAAAAACCAGCAGCTATTTTAGCTAATGCTGTGCAAGCTGGGAAGCTAATTTCTCTTATCAAAACTGGACGTTTTTTAATGGCAATGCTGTTACAGTACATAGTTCTGACGAGGAAGCTACGACCCAGTTTTCTGGGAATAAAAAAGGGGGCCATATGAGTAAAATGATGGAAAATTGTTCTGGGAAGTTAAAGGTGGTTGATCAAGGTGGGGATAGGAATAAAAAACATGGAGTTTGGAATGTGGTATCAACTCGAAAAAATCTCCCACAAAAAAGGATGGTTCATTCATACAGCAGAACAATGGTGTTCTACTAAATGACTCTCAGGTTAATACCAACTCAAAATCATTCGAGGTTCTAGCAGCTACTGGGGATCCTGAAGTGGATGCAACAGTTTTAACTGGTCAAGGGATGTCCAAACAAATAGTTGCACTATCTAGTGATGAACGAGGAAGGCAAGACAATGTGGATTTGGACAATAATATAGGTGCTCGACAGAAGGACTCAAAGAACATATTAGGGGCTGAACTTATTGGTATTCAAGCTCATAGTACCAATACACCTGCCATGTATTTTTCAAGTCCCAATGTAGAACAAATCATGAAGGACGCTCAGCATGAAATGATGATCAAAGCTACCATGGTTAAGCAACCTTTAGTAACTTTGAACAAACCCGTTTCTGAGGTCCCTTCTCAGTTAGTGGGTTCATTTGATGGTGAATCTGGGCAGCCTATGGTGTCTACAGGAATTAATAATGAAGTAATAAAGGAAAATATGAGGTTGATGGTTATTAATTCCAAATTGTGGCAAGAACAAAGGGAGGAAGATGATGAAGAATATTATGGAGATGAATTTACAGGGTATGAATCTGAACATGGTGAACAGGAGGTGGATGTAGAGAGTGCAGGCGAGGAGCTTGATTCTCCAAGAACACCAAAGCTTCAGGCGACATATTAAATGACCCCGAAGAGTAAATTGAACCTCAATGCACCTGTTTATATCCCCAGAACCAATCCAATTGCTGGTAATCAAAATACAATAGCTGGAAGATTGATTCAGTCAGTAACATCTCCTAAGCAAGCAGCAGCTGCAACTTTGATACATGCTGCAACAACATCTTCCAAGCAGGCTGCTCCAGGTATTTTTACGAGTCAAATTGTAGTATCACCACCTGTTGTGCAGCAGTATCAAAGAGATCCAAACAGAACTGAAAGCAAAAATGATAAAGCAAAGAAGAGGCAGCAACAAATAGTCACAACTACGCCAGTTATGTCGCTAGATGATAGAAATTTGTTGGATGCATTGGTAAGTACTGATTCTCTTATCCACTTAAATCGTATTGCTTTTAGTAATGGTAATGGGAAGGGAAACAGGAATGTTGTATAAACACAACAACAACACAAGCCAAGCATAGTTAAAGCACAAGAAGAAACTACACTGGATACACAACACATGCCAAATCCAAGATTTTCTGAAATGCAAGAAGCAGCAGACATGATTCAACAGGCTACAGGAAATAATGTGCAACAATACCATCGCTCAAGTGATCACTATACTTCTAATACTTTAGCAATACATTCAAAAGATGCAAAGCAATAGCACGCTACAAAGGCAATACAGATCACTTTGGATCCTACCTCATTTAGCACAGGTCCTGCAAACAAGAGCAGCGGACAACAAACAGTGGTGGAAACATTACATGGAGAGGCTGCCTTGGTGGCACTTGATAATTCCGAAAATAGCCCACAACTTGTGAAAATGGGCAGAGAATTTTTTGAACAGGGAGAAGAGGATGAAATGTTATAACAATGTAGGGAGCAAGTGGCAAGAAAAGGTGATCTATCACCTATGCATAACAGAAAAAGCAAGAAGTCGCGCACAAGGGATACGAGTTGGGACGGGAGAGTAAATGAAGATTCAAACATAAGGAGACTCCCAATGAGAAGTGAAAAACAAAAACAAGTCATTCAAACTACATCTACAAAGTCCTATCGTTCTAAGAAAAAAGTATGATTTTTGAATACTTTTTGAAAAGAGTTGTGGACTAAGTCAAGATTCTACAAATTGAAGATTTCACAAGAGTAGAGAAAGAGTGCACCACAGTGGTTTCTTCATATTTTTATTTTACCATCACATCGGTTTAGTTCTATGTAATACCATCACAGAGTATGTTATAAACTCTGTGATGATCATAGGGTACCTAGTTCTAGATAGTTCTTTCTTTTTGCATGCTTTCTAGAGAGGTTATTTATGCCTCAATAGGATTAGTACAATAAGGTTAGCCCGGTTGAGTTATGTGGGTAACAATACCGGTGCTATTGTACCCCTTATTCGTGTACTTTTTCTATTTGTTGTATTTTCTTTTCTTTTATTTTTTTAATAAAAAACCAACCCTAGGAACTTGCTTGGGGTGCCCAAAAAAAACATTTGTGGACGAATAACCATTCAAGTTTCTGTCAATCAAAAAAGATGTATTATCACTTTTAGCTAGCGACAGAAATTATTTATATTTGTTAGCCGAAAAAATATATAAAATTTGTAAAATTTTGATATATAGCATATAGAATATATATATATATATATATATATATATATATATATATATATATATATATATATATATATATATATATATATATATATATATATATATATATATATATATATATATATATATATATATATATATATATATATATATATCTATATATATATACACACACACACACACACACACAAATTTTATATATTTTTTTGATTATTATTGTTACAACGGCTATAGAGTATTATTTTCCATCAAACAATTCTGTCCCTTATAACCATTAGGCAAACTCACCCAACCCAAGGTAAGAAATGTTGGGCGTGGTGGGCGCTGTAGTGGGTGTTGTGTTTTTATGTATTTAATATATTAAATACATAAAAGAGGGTGAATGAGAAATGGAGGAAAATGAAAATTTTAAGTGAAATTTTATGTTTTCCCCTTGCCAAATAGACATTATTTCATATTGGCATATTGGAAGAGGAAGAGGTTTTTATGGGTATATAAGCAATTGCTCTTATTCTAGCTCTTAAAGAGTTGAGATGAAGGCAAGCCTCGCGCCGTCGCTCGCTCGCTCGGCTCGGATTCGAATTCGGTCAAATGATTGATTGATTAACTTTTTCGACCAAATTTATTTGTTAATAGTAAAATATTAACATAAATATTATTAAATATTTATTTTAATAATAAAATATTAATATTGAAGTAAATATAAATATTAAATCTTCCAAACCGTTTTTTCTATTTTGGTAACAGCAAATTAACTACTCTCTTCAATTTTTCCTCTTTATTTTCCCTCTTTATTGTTGAGTAAATAGCCATTTATGTAATGACATTTATGTTGTGGCTGTTTTGCATAAACAACCATTCTTAAGAGTTGCACCTCTTCATACTTTAGCCCACCTTTGGTTAAAAATACAAGGCTATTCTACTCAGAATTTTCATACTAATTTTCTGAGTTCTTCTCCTTTCTTCTGCATGTTTTAACTTCAAAGGAAACAACAGTATGTGTGATTTTCTATCGAACTTTGAGTTCGCTAAAATACTGGCATTTGAAGTACCACTACACCAATGTGTAATTCATTCTATCTGGGAGGAAATAATCCATAACCTTGGGTACTAGGAGGGGATTAAATTCCATAAGGAAACACTATGAATTCACTGTGCTTGAATTGATTATTGTTATTTCGTTTACTATTTTGTTTATATATTATTTTGCTTTATTTTTCCAGAATTAGTTTATAAATATAATTTACTAACAAGTTTATGGAATTTAATAAACATATTTTGTATTTGTACTCACTGTTTCTGGAGAGTAAAACCTTTATGGTTTTGTAATAAATTAAAATCTACGTGATTTTAACGTTTGCGTCATTCTTTTACAGAAATGACTAATGATAATGTGAACCAAGTTGTTCCAATTGTGACTGCCAATACCTCAACAAACCGAATGACACCAGCAACATTGGCACTGGCGGAGAAATTCAGAAAAATTTTCGGGATTGAGTTCAAGCGCTGGCAGCAAAAGATGTTCTTCTATTTGACTACTCTAAGTCTCTAGAAGTTCATCAAGGAAGATGTTCATGTGTTGTCCGATGAAACTCTAGAAATTGAACGCTTTCTCATGATTGAGGCGTGGAAGCATTCAGATTTTTTGTGTAAGAATTATATTTTAAGCGGGCTGAAGGAAGCTTTGTATAATGTCTACAGTGGCGTGAAAATATCAAAGAACTGTGGGCTGTGCTTGAACAGAAATACAAAACCGAAGATGACGGGTTGAAGAAGTTTGTTGATGTAAAGTTTTTTGACAACAAAATGATAGATAGCAAGTATGTTATTACCCAAGTCCAAGAATTGCAAGTGATTATTCATGATCTCCTTGCTAAAGGTATAAATCAAATTAATATTGATGTTGAAAGTAGTAATATTAGTATTTTTACTAAGAGAAATTTCATTGAAGGTCTTGTCATCAATGAATCATTCCAAGTAGCAACAATGATTGAGAAGTCGCCTCCTTCGTGGAAAGACTTCAAGAACTACTTGAAACACAAATACAAGGAGATATCCCTTGAAGATCTCATTGTTCGGTTGAGAATCAAAGAGGACAACAAAGATTCTAAAAATAGAGGCCGTAGGAACTCAACAATAATGGGAGAAAATATTGTTGAAGAAAACAAAAAAGAGGAAGAAGGCTTCTGGACCTAAACACAACCCAAGCAAGAAGCGTTTTAGTGAAAACTGCTACAATTGTAAAAAAATCGGATACAAATCTATGGAGTATCGTGCTCCAAAGAAGACAAGAAGAAGGGTCAAGCAAACATGGTTAAGAAGAATGATGACGTTGATGACTTATGTGCCATGCTTTCCGAATGCAACTTGGTGGGCAATACTAAAGAGTGGTGGATTGATTCTGGAGCCACTCGCCATGTTTGTGCTCTTAAAAAAGCTTTTGCTACTTCTGCTCATGTTGGACCAGATGAGATGATTTCTATGGGAAATGCTGAAAGGCCAAGATTGAAGGATGTTGGAAGATATTTCTCAAAATAACTTTCGGCAAAGTGGTGACTTTGAACAACGTCCTTCATGTTCCGAGATTATAAAGAATTTAGTCTCTACTGGACTTCTTGTTAAGAATGGTTTTAAATGTGTATTTGTATCCGATAAGGTTGTAATAAGTAAGAATGAGATGTTTGTAGGAAAAGGTTACCTCACTGAGGGTCTTTTCAAGCTGAATGTAATAGTTGTTGAAAATAATACTCCCTTCGTTTTAATTTATGTGAACCCATTTGACTAGACACAGACTTTAAGAAAAGAGAGAAACTTTTGATCTAGTGGTGTAAAATGAGGTACCTTTATTTTTTATGGTTATAAATCATTGTGTAAAGGTAAATTGTTTCCAAATAAGGAGGGGTCATTCTTTTCGGCACAGACTAAAAAGGAAATAGGTTCACATAAATTGAAACGGAGGGAGTAATAAAATTTCAGCTTCGTCTTACTTACTTGTGTCAAATGAATTATGTCATATACGTTTGGGTCATGTTAATTATAAAACCTTGCAGAAAATAATTAATTTGGAAGTATTGCCTATGTTTGAGTATGACAAATCAAAATGTCAAGTATGCGTGAAATCTAAGTAGGTTAAACATCCTTATAAGTCAGTTGAAAGGAATTTAAATCCGTTAGAATTAATTCACACATATATTTGTGACATAAAGTCAATACCATCTCGTAGCGGAAAGAAGTATTTCATAACTTTTATTAACGATAGTACTCGAAATTGCTATGTTTACTTACTTAATAGCAAAGATGAAGCAACAAACGCATTCAAGCAATACAAAATTGAAGTTGAAACACAACTTAAGAAGAAAATCAAAATGATAAGAAGTAATATGGGTGGTGAATATGAATCTTCTTTTGAACAAATATATTTATAATATTAAATTATTCATAAAATAACGGCCACGTACATGCCTCAATCCAATGGGATTGCAGAAAGAAAGAATCGTTCATTAAAGGAGATGATGAACGCATTGTTGATATGTTCTAATTTGCTAGAGAACTTGTGGGGGAAGCCATTCTTACAATTAGCCGAATACAAAATCGAGTACCCCATAACAAAACACAATCAATTTCATATGAAAAATGGAAAGAAAGGAAGTCCAACTTGAGTTATTTTAAAATGTGGGGGTGTTTGGAAAAAGTTCAAGATCCTAAACCCAAAAGGTAATAATAGGACCAAAAATCATTGATTGTCTTTTCATAGGATATGCGACTAATAGGAAAGCATATCGATTTCTGGTTCATAAATTAGAAAATCCCGACATTCATAATAACATGGTTATAGAATTAGATAATGTTGAGTTCTTTGAAAATATATATATCCATATAAAAAGAATGTGAGTCAACTGGTGAAGGATCTAAACGACCTCGGGAAGAAACAAAAGAAATTACACTTAACCAGGAGGATCCAAGACGTAGTAAACGTCAAAGAACGTCCACCTCATTTGGACCAGATTTTGTGACTTTCTTATTGGAAAATGAGCTTCAAATACTTAAAGAAGTTATATATTCTTCAGAATTATTGTTACGGAAAGAGATAGTTAATAGTGAAATAGAATCCATATGGAACAACCATACATAGGAATTGGTTGATCTTCCTCCTGGAAATAAACTATTGGGCTCTAAATGGATCTTTAAGAGGAAAATGAAAAAAGATGGTACTACTGATAAATATAAGGCAAGAATTGTGGTCAAAGAATATAGAAAACTATTAGGTCTTGACTATTTGATACATACTATCCAGTTACAAGAATTACGTATGGTCATGAAATTCATCAAATAGATGTTAAGACGACCTTCTTAAATGGAGAGTTGGAGGAAGAAATCTACATTGAACAACTTGAAGGGTTTGTAGTTCCAGGAAAAGAAAAGAAGGTCTGTAGACTTATTAATTCCCTTTACAGATCCTTTACAGATTAAAACAAGCATCCAAACAATGACATGCGAAATTTGACCGAACGATATTGTCAAATGAGTTTAAGATAAATGAATGTGATAAATGTGTGTACATTAAAAATGTTCCAAATCACATAATCATTGTGTGATTATATGTGGATGATATGCTCATAATGAGTAATGACATTGCTAACATAAATGCTTCTAAGCATATGCTAACTAACAAGTTTAATATGAAAGAATTGGGAGTTGCTTATTTAATTCTGGGAATTAAGATTCATAAGACTTCTCAAAGTCTAGCATTGTCACAATCTCATTATATTAAGACAATACCTAAAATATTCAAACACTTGGGCTTTAAAGTTGCAAAGACTCTAATTGACGTGAATCTTGCATTAGCAAAGAACAAAGGCCAAAGCATATCATAATTGGATTATACTCGTGTGTTGGGTTTCTTAATTTACATCATGAATTGTACATGACCAGATATAGCTTGTGCTATAAGTAAATAGAGTCGATATACGAGAAATCCAAGTCAATCTCATTGGATGGCCATGAAACGAATTTTAGAGTATTTAGTACATACCCAGGACTTTGCTTTGCACTACACTAATTATCCTTCGGTCATTGAGTAATAATGTGATGTAAATTAGATCACCGGATCAACCGATTCCAAGTTCACAAGTGGATATGTATTCACTATTGGTCGATGAGCGGTACCTTGGAAGTCGCCCAAACAAACTTGTATTGCTCACTCCACAATGGAGGCTGAATGTATAGCCTTAGATAAATCCAGTGAAAAGGTTGAATGGCTCCGGAATTTCTTGGAAGATATTCCATTTTGGAACAAACCATTGGCACCAACATACATACATTGCGATAGTCAAACGTCAATTAGAAGGACTGGGAGCGTTATGTATTATGGTAAATCTCGTCATATTGGACGAAGATATAAAACCGTTAGGTAATTAATCTCTAGAGGAATTATCAAGATTGATTATGTAAAGTCAAGTGATAATGTGTCTGATTTACTTACAAAAAGCCTAACTATAGAGATAATTGAGAAATCATCAAGGGGAATGGGAATGTGGCCGAGAAAAAGTCATAATGGTGGTAACTCTACCTAGAAGACTGGAGAACCCAAGATCTAGGTTCAAGGAGATCAAACAAAGTCATTAATGACGTTTCAACATTGTCAACTAAACTTTTAGTCCATTCTCGTATGAGACAATGCTCAATACCAAGAATAAAGCATTAAGGCTTTTTAATAATTTTTAAATTTGATACGGGGTATATCAAATAGTGTATCTACGGGAGGACATGTTTAGGAATCACCTATGTAAGTGTGAAGTATTAGCCGCTTCAAGGAGAACTTTGTAAGGCCAGTTTTCTATGCACTTATGAAAGCAGGCGGTGCTCATGGCTGAAACGAACACAACAATGAAAAAGAAAGACGATTAAGGATTGGTTGTATGACTTGTGGTTGTCTAGGTATATACCAAAGTTTGACAGTTCAGAGATATCAAATCTACCAATTGATCGAGTATATCCGACGTAGGTTAACAACGGAAAGTTCAAGGGGAAACCTACTTATCCAGATGCAATTAATCCTTGCTTGCGATCACACCGTTTTTCATGCATACTTCTGTGATATAACCATTCCTCATTCATGTGGGGGATTGTTTGGTTTTTATGTATTTAATATATTAAATAAATAAAAGAGGGTAAATGGGAAATGGAGGGAAATAAATTTTTTGAGTGAAATCTTAAGTTTCTCCACTTGGAAAATGGACATTGTCCCCATATCGGAAGAGGACAAGGTTTTTTATGGGTATATAAGCAATTGCTCTTCTTCTAGCTCTTAAAGAATTGAGAAGAAGGCAAGCCTCGCGCCGTCGTCGTCGCTCGCTCAACTCGGCTTTGGCTTATGCTTCGGCTTCGACTTCGAATTTGGATTTGGTCAAATGATCGATTGATGATTAACTTTTTAGAATAAATTTATTTGTTAATAGTAAAATATTAACAGAAATGCTATTAAATTTATTTGATAAGTATTTATTTTAATAACAGAATATTAGTATTAAAATAAATATTATTATTAAATCTTCCAATCCGTTTTTTCTTTTTTGGTAACAGAAAATTAATTATCTTCTTCAATTTTTCCATTTTATTGTTGAGTAAATAGCCATTTATGTAGTGACATTAATGTTGTGGCCATTTTACATAAATAGTCATTCTGAAGAGTTGCACCTCTTTAGATTTCAGCCCAACTTTGGTTATAAATACAAGGCTATTCTGCTAAGAATTTCCATGTGAATTTTCTGAGTTCTTCTCCTTTCTTCTGCATATTTTAACTTCAAAGAAAGCAACAGTAAGTGTGCTTTACTATCGAACTTTGTGTTCGCTAACAGTGGGGTTGAGGTATTACTACACCACTGTGTAATTCGTTCTATCCTGGAAGGAAGTAATCCGTAACCTTGAGTACTAAAATGAGATTAATCTTCTTAAGGAAACACTATAAATTCAATTGGCTCAGATTAATTTTTACTATTCTATTTATATATTATTCTGCTTTTTTTTCTTCCAAAATTAGTTTACAAATACAATTTACTAACCGTGAGGTGGCCTTGGCAGTGGCCACTGCCCTTGTCTAAAAGTCGTTTATGTACTACAAAAATCAAACTCAAAGCTTTACAATTCACACTACAAGCACTAATAAAATATTACAAAGAGAGACTATTAATATCAAATTGCACATAGTTTTAGCCAAACATCAATAACTGAAGAGCAACGCAAGATAAATACAATATGGTTAGGTAGTTGCACTTATGATTGGCATTTACATCCAATTTATTACTTCACATTAGTCGTTATAAAATAAAATTCAGCTTTGATACTTTTCACGAATTGTAAAAAGAAGAATTAACCTGAATAGCTGCATACATAATCAATTAAACAAAAATCAACCGACAAATATATATTATTATATAATTCATTTATACTATATTACTATGTATAATCAGTATATAGTTTCTATGTATACAGTTTAGAAAAAATAAACAGTGAATTCAGATTATCACTTTAGACCGTGACAAAAATTACTCATATTACGTAGCCGAAAAAGTATATAAAATATATATATATATATATATATATATATATTATATATATATATATATATATATATATATATATTTTCGGTTATTAAGTTGAATCTAACTATTTAAATGATTGGGATTGGTATTAGAAAGTTTATATAAAATTTGGAGTCATCTGGATTTTGTTGGAAACACGTTCTCAATGCAATATACTAAAACGTGTGTTCTTTTGTATAGGTTTTGATGAATGACAAACGAAGCGAAAATTGATATATGACGAAGTTCAAGAAACAAGCGATCAATTGATATACAACGAGATTCAAGCTCAAGACAAAGTTTTATAGTTTAATTGAGTCATTCTTAATTGTGATCTTGATCCTACAACTTGACTCGTAACATGGCTTCTCTCATAAAACTATCTTCCAAAATCATGCATATTTAATTTAATGTCAAATGATTTTAAATCATGCATATTTACAGTAGTCAAAATAATTTTTAGACATGTCTTAAAAATCTGGACTAAGATAATCGATTATGTACTTATGATAATCGATTGTTTTAAGCCAAGACTGCATGACAATCGATTGTGAACCAATGATAATCGATTGTGAGTAAGACAGTGAGCACCAAGTTTTTCAAACCTGCATGACAATCGATTGTGAACTAATGACAATCGATTGTGACTGAGACAGTGTCCATCAAAGTTTTTCAAAACTCAGAATAATCGATTATGAACTAATGGTAATCGATTATGTTGAGACAGTGTCTTCCAGTGATTTTCAAATTCATTAAATAATCGATTGTTACATTGGACAATCGATTGTCAAAGAGACAGTGTCTAAAATGTTTTTCAAAAACTGATAAGTAATCGATTGTTGACTTTGTGCAATCGATTGTGAAGCTGACCGTTGTCGTAAAGTTTTCAAATACCGTCAGGTAATCGATTATTGATTCTGTATAATCGATTGTTTTGATTAAAATCCGGAAAAGATTTTTTGAACGTTATTGGGTAATTGATTATTGATTTTGTATAATCGATTGTTTTGATTAAAATCCGGAAAAGATTTTTTGAACGTTGCTGAGTAATCGATTGTTGATTCTGGACAATCGATTGTTTGTGGTAAAATCTGGAAAGGATTTTTTGAAAATTGCGAGTAATCGATTATGGATTGTAAGTAATCGATTATCAAGCGTAAAATCTAGGATTGAATTTTGGTCTAACTGGCAGACAATCGATTGTTAGGGTTTGACAATCGATTGTCAGTGAGTAAAATCAGCAACTCTTAATTGGCAATTAGGCAACGGTAATGCCAAGTTTTTCAACTATAAATACAGCTTCATTTCAGTGTTTTAAACACAACAACATACTACAACTGATCATTACATTGCTATAAGCTTGCATACTTTTGTTTATCATTTTATATTCAATTTCATAAAGCTTTTGAGAGTCATATTCTTGTCCAAAGTTGTTGTGATCTAAAGCTTACTTCTTTTACTCATATCTACTCATTAACGAGTATTTTGTTTGAGTGTTTAGTGTTTTATACACTTGTAAGAGAATTGTGATTCTCTTGTTGTAAGGAACTTGTGTTTCCTTGGTTGAAGTCTTGGAGTGTTGTATCTCCAAGCAAAGGTGTTAAGGCTTGTGTCCTTAAGTTGTAAAGGTTTGTTGAGCACCCGTAAGCTTAACAAGTTAGTGGAAAATCTCGAGAGAGTCTCTCGGGGACTGGACTAGCCACGTGTTGTGGTGAACCAGAATATATCGGTGCGTTCTTTCCTTTTTGTTTATTTAACGCACTTATTTATTTCCTGCAAATTTTACTTTCCGCAAGTTTACGCTAAATTTTATTATAACGCTATTCACCCCCCTCTAGCGTTAAGCGTATTTTCTAACAATTGGTATCAGAGCCATACTCTCTGAAGACTTAACAGTTTGAGAGAACCATCCATGACTTCTACTCGTGACTCTTTTGCAGGAATTGATGAAGGACAGTGCTCCACACGACCACCTCTATTTAACGGTACAAATTACACGTACTGGAAGGAGAGGATGAAGATCTTCGTTCAGTCCAACAGCTTTCACCTTTGGAAGGTGATAATGAAGGGAAACCAAATTCGACCAAAGAAGGTGGAAAACGAATGGGTTCCCAAGTCCGAGGATGAGTATGACGCGGATGACATCCGAAAGGTTCAAAATAATGCTAAAGCAATTAATTTATTATATTGTGCTGTTAATGCTGACGATTACAGGAAAATATCGTGTTGCACAGCGGCAAGGAGATGTGGGACAAGCTAGAAGTTACATACGAAGGTACGGACCAGGTAAGGGAAGAAAAAATTGATTTCCTAACCCATTCGTATGAATTATTTCACATGAAGGAAGGTGAAAAGGTGGACGAAATGTTTGAGCGATTTTCAATAATCGTAAATGACCTACATGCTCTCAAGAAAACATTCACGGATAGAGAGCTCGTTCGAAAAATTCTTAGAAGTCTCACACCGGCATGGAGATCAAAGGCCGATGCAATTCAAGAATCCATTGGCATTTCAAACGTCACCATCGACGCACTAAGAGGTAACCTTAAGACCTATGAATCTACTATTCTTAACCCTTTTGTTGATGATCAAAGGAGGCAAAGAATAGCTCTAAAGGCGAGCACAAGCCAACCGCAAATTGATGAGGAAGGAGACAACGAGTTTGGACTCGTTATCAAAAGATTTCAAAAGTTCATGCACAAGGAGTATGAAAACAAGGGCAAAAAGCAAGGCGAACAAATCAAGTGCTATGAATGTGGTGAAACCGGGCACATCAAATCAAATTGCCCAAACATCAAAAAGGAGAAGAAACCTTTTAAAAAGCAACGTGCATACATTTCTTGGGGAGGCGACTCCGGAGATGAGTCAAGCGAAGGAGAAGAAGACGAAGCAGCAAATCTTTGCCTTATGGCACAAGAAGACAACAAAGATGAGGTATGTCAAATCTCGTCTAAAAACTTCTTTACTCTTGAAGAAATGCAAACTGCTTTTGATGAATTATATGCTGAGTTTATTAAGGCTGCAAAAACTGTTAAGGGCATAAAAGAAAATGCTTCATTAAAAGAAAAGGATTTTCAAAAACAGCTTTCTTTGAAAGAAAAGGATTTAGAAAAACTGGTTTTAGTAAATAAAAAGCTGAAAGAGGAAAATAAGTTTTTTGGAAAAAGAAGCGCCGATAAGCCCGAAAATTCTACTAAAAATTGTTCTTCTTGCTTGCATCTCAAAAATGAGGTTGATAGACTCAAAGGTACCTTAGATAAGTTTAATTCTTCCCACAAGAATTTGAATGAGGTCCTTGTAAATTTGAAATCAACCAAGCATGGCATAGGTTTTAAGAATGAGGTTAAAGAAAAGGTTGAAGTCAAACCCCAACCACCTAAGGCTCAACCTAGGACTAATAAAACAAATGCTTATCCTAGAAATAGCAATCCTAGAACCAATATGCATGCTAGACAAAATGTTGAACATTTTAGGAGACCTAGAAATGACTTACCACCTAGAAATAGTTACCCTAGAAATGATGCATATTTTAGGCCAAATGTTGAACCTTTGAGAAGACCTAGAAATGGCCTTCAACCGAGAAACAATCACTCTAGAAATGCTGCCCATCCTAGAGCTCATAGTAGGAGAAATAATTCTCATGAAATACGAAATAGTCATAGTGTTCAAAATAGAGTAAAGAAATTTTCATCCGTCTAGTTACTATGAACCTAGAAGGATGCATAACCCAAATGTGACTTGTCATTATTGTAGACGTATTGGTCATATTGCTCCTGCATGCTTTACACGTCATAGACATATTACTCAATCGCATCATTATAATATGCCTAACCCCCAAGGACCCAAGATGGCATGGGTACCTAAAGAACATTAATTTGTTGTAGGTGTGCTTGAAGGGATCAAGTGTACTATGGTACCTTGATAGTGGATGCTCCAAGCATATGACGGGATGAATCCAAATTCCTTCAATTAGAGCACAAAGAAGGAGGAAGTGTTATCTTCGGTGATAACAATAAAGGAAAGATCATCGGCATCGGCTCGGTCGGTAAGGATGAAAATTCCTCTATTAAGCATATATTACTTGTTAAAGGATTAAAGCATAATCTCTTGAGCATAAGCCAATTGTGTGACAAGGGAAATCTTGCTTTATTTGATTCGGATGAATGCTTAGTGTTCAGACGTAGTGATTTCAAAATTATCCTCCGTGGTTTTAGAGTGGATAATATTTATATGGTTGATCTTGCTAATTCCTCACCCCATTATGTTGATTGTCTAATGAGTAAAGAGGATGATACTTGGCTATGGCATCGTAGAGTAGCACATATCAATATGCATCTTTTGAACAAATTGCTTTCTCAAAACTTAGTTGTTGGTCTTCCCAATTTAAAATTTGAAATGACTCTATTTGTGACTCGTGTCAAAAGGGAAGCAAACAAAAGCATCTTTCAAATCTAAAAACATTGTTTCAACTTCTAGACCATTGCAATTGCTTCATATGGATTTATTTGTTCCCTCTCGCATTGAAAGTCTAGGAAGAAATAAATATGCTTTTGTGATTGTTGATGATTACTCGAGATTTACTTGGACTTTATTTCTTGCCAATAAAAGTGATGCTTTTCAAAATTTAAAATATTTTCTTAAGCGTGTTCAAAATGAGAAAGAAACAACCGTCACTTCAATTAGAAGTGATCATGGGGGAGAGTTTGATCACAATCTCTTTGCGGACTTTTGTGACGAGCTCGGAATCGAGCATACCTTTTCCGCTCCACGTACACCACAATAAAATGGGGTGGTGGAAAGGAAAAATAGGTGTCTCGAAGAGATGGCTAGAACCATGCTCGACGAAGCTAAGATACCCAAACATTTTTGGGCGGACGCCGTGAGTACCGCTTGCTATGTTCTAAATAGAGTAGTAATTCGGCCGATACTCATGAAAACCCCCTATGAACTTTATAAGGGTAGAAAACCAAATATTTTCTATTTTAGAGTTTTTGGTTGCAAATGTTTTGTTCATAACAATGGCAAAGACCAATTGGGTAAATTTGATGCTAAGTCGGATGAAGGTATTTTCATTGGATATTCCTCACGTAGTAAAGCATATAGGGTCTTTAATAAAAGAACCCAAATTGTGGAGGAATCCCCTCATGTTGTATTTTCCGAAAATAATGCTCACCTGGCGAGAAAGGATTCCGGTTTTGATCTTGCAGGTATCTTAGATAGCTTGAAAGACAAAATACAAGAGGAACCACCCAAGGAAAATAAAGATGAAACTGAGGAACAACCAACGGAAGAAGCGCCACAATTGGAAAAAGAAACAAAAGTGCCAAATAAGTGGAGGACGATCAAAGATCACCCTCTTGAACAGGTAATTGGCAACGTTGGAGACAAGGTAAGTACCCGAAACTCTCTCAAAAATACCTTAGAACATACTGCGTTTCTCAAATTGAACCCAAAACCATCTCAGAAGCAATTGGGGATGAATTTTGGACCTTGGCAATGCAAGAGGAGCTTAACCAATTCGAACGCAATGACGTTTGGGATTTGGTGCCAAGACCCGAAGGTTATACCATAATTGGTACGAAATGGGTTTTTCGCAATAAACTAGATGAAAATGGTATAATCACTAGAAACAAAGCTAGGCTTGTAGCAAAAGGCTATAATCAAGAAGAGGGTATTGACTATGAGGAAACATATGCTCCCGTAGCTAGATTAGAAGCTATTCGCTTATTACTTGCATTTGCCTCTTCTATGAATTTCAATTTATATCAAATGGATGTGAAAAGTGCATTTCTAAACGGTTTTATTCAAGAAGAAGTTTATGTTGAACAACCCCCCGGTTTTGAAGATTTTAAATCTCCCGATCATGTTTTCAAACTCAAAAAGGCTCTTTATGGTTTAAAACAAGCTCCCCGAGCTTGGTATGAAAGATTGAGTAAGTTTCTTTTGGAAAATGATTTCATTAGGGGGAAAGTTGACACAACTCTCTTTGTTAAGCATAAAAACAATGATATTTTGTTAGTTCAAATATATGTAGATGATATTATATTTGGTGCTACTAACAATGTTTTATGCAAGGAATTTTCCGATTTAATGACAAGCGAATTTGAGATGTCTATGATGGGTGAGTTAACATTCTTTTTGGGATTACAAGTAAAGCAAATGAAAGAAGGTACATTCATTTGTCAAACCAAATATTGCAAAGAATTGCTGAAACGATTTGAGATGAACAATGCAAAAGAAATGGCAACTCCCATGAGCACATCCGATCATCTAGACAAAGATGAGAAAGGTAAGGAAGTCGACACCAAAAAGTATCGAGGTATGATTGGCTCTCTTCTTTATCTTACTGCTAGTCGTCCGGACATCATGTTTAGCGTGTGCTTATGCGCTCGTTATCAATCGTGTCCGAAGGAGTCTCACCTTACTGCGGTAAAACGGATTTTAAGGTATCTTGTTGGTACTACAAATGTGGGTCTATGGTACCCCAAAGGCTCTTTATGCCAACTTGTTGGCTCTTCCGATTCCGATTTTGCTGGATGCAAATTGGACCGCAAGAGCACTAGTGGCACTTGCCATTTGCTCGGTAGCTCTCTCGTTTCTTGGTTTAGCAAGAAACAAGTAAGTGTTGCGTTGTCCACAACCGAGGCTGAATATGTAGCCGCGGGGAGTTGTTGCGCTCAAATCCTATGGATGAAACAACAACTCTTGGACTATGGCCTAAGTCTTAATCATATCCCACTTAGATGTGATAATACTAGTGCCATATGCTTGACGAAGAACCCCGTTCTTCATTCGCGAACGAAACACATTTAAATTAGACATCATTTTATTAGAGATCACGTTCTCAAAGGCAATGTCGAAATTGAATTTGTTGAAACCAAAAACCAATTGGCAGACATCTTTACAAAGCCTTTAGAGAAAGAGTCCATCTTCTGAATTCGCAGTGAACTCGGGATCCTTGACTCCACGTTGATCTAAGTCATGCATTGCATTTTTTTTACATGATTTCTAACTTGAGCGTCGGAGACGTCTAATTCTTTTTTGCAGGTATCGCCCTAAAAGTAGGGGGAATTATAAAGCATGACGCGCAAGAATCGAGTCTTCTTCAGAAAAATCTGTTTCCCTCATCTAATAATCGATTATCTCGTATCAATAATCGATTGTAATGCTATCATTTGAGCTATTATACTCTTTTTAAATAATCACACCTTCTTTCCAATAAATAAACAAGGTTTATTTCATCTTTGGCATCTTATTATTATTTTTGCTAATGGCAAAAGGGGGAAGATAATGGGTATGATGCACTCTCAAGTTATAAGCTTAAATTGAGGGGGAATTCTCAAATTGAGGGGGAACAAATTGCATACTTGTTGCATGTATATACTTGTCTTGAATCGTCATTATAAATTGCTTGTCTTGCATATCCCGCTTAATGTTTACCATTATCAAAAAGGGGGAAATTGTTCGAAACACGTTCTCAATGCAATATACTAAAACGTGTGTTCTTTGTATAGGTTTTGATGAATGACAAACGAAGCAAAAATTGATATATGACGAAGTTCAAGAAACAAGCGCACAATTGATATACAACGAGATTCAAGCTCAAGACAAAGTTTTATAGTTTAATTGAGTCATTCTTAATTGTGATCTTGATCCTACAACTTGACTCGTAACATGGCTTCTCTCATAAAACTATCTTCCAAAATCATGCATATTTAATTTAATGTCAAATGATTTTAAATCATGCATATTTACAGTAGTCAAAATAATTTTTAGACATGCCTTAAAAATCTGGACTAAGATAATCGATTATGTACTTATGATAATCGATTGTTTTAAGCCAAGACTACATGACAATCGATTGTGAATTAATGACAATCGATTGTGAGTAAGACAGTGAGCATCAGGTTTTTCAAACCTGCATGACAATCGATTGTGAACTAATGACAATCGATTGTGACTGAGGCAGTGTCCATCAAAGTTTTTCAAAACTCAGAATAATCGATTATGAACTAATGATAATCAATTATGTTGAGACAGTGTCTTTCAGTGATTTTCAAATTTATTAAATAATCGATTGTTACATTGGACAATCGATTGTCAAAGAGACAGTGTCTAAAATGTTTTTCAAAAACTGATAAGTAATCGATTGTTGACTTTGTGCAATCGATTGTGAAGCTGACCGTTGTCGTAAAGTTTTCAAATACCGTCAGGTAATCGATTATTGATTCTGTATAATCGATTGTTTTGATTAAAATCCGGAAAAGATTTTTTGAACGTTATTGGGTAATCGATTATTGATTTTGTATAATCGATTGTTTTGATTAAAATCCGGAAAAGATTTTTTGAACGTTGCTGAGTAATCGATTGTTGATTCTGGACAATCGATTGTTTGTGGTAAAATCTGGAAAGGATTTTTTGAACGTTGCCAGTAATCGATTATGGATTGTAAGTAATCGATTATCAAGCGTAAAATCTGGGATTGAATTTTGGTCTGACTGGCAGACAATCGATTGTTGGGGTTTGACAATCGATTGTCAGTGAGTAAAATCAGCAACTCTTAATTGGCAATTAGGCAACGGTAATGCCAAGTTTTTCAACTATAAATACAGCTTCATTTCAGTGTTTTAAACACAACAACATACTACAACTGATCATTACATTGCTATAAGCTTGCATACTTTTGTTTATCATTTTATATTCAATTTCATAAAGCTTTTGAGAGCCATATTCTTGTCCAAAGTTGTTGTGATCTAGAGCTTACTTCTTTTACTCATATCTACTCATTAAGGAGTATTTTGTTTGAGTGTTTAGTGTTTTATACACTTGTAAGAGAATTGTGATTCTCTTGTTGTAAGGAACTTGTGTTTCCTTGGTTGAAGTCTTGGAGTGTTGTATCTCCGAGCAAAGGTGTTAAGGCTTGTGTCCTTAAGTTGTAATGGTTTGTTGAGCACCCGTAAGCTTAACAAGTTAGTGGAAAATCTCGAGAGAGTCTCTCGGGGACTGGACTAGCCACGTGTTGTGGTGAACCAGAATATATCGGTGCGTTCTTTCCTTTTTGTTTATTTAACGCACTTATTTATTTCCTACAAATTTTAATTTCCGCAAGTTTACGCTAAATTTTATTATAACGCTATTCACCCCCCCTCTAGCGTTAAGCGTATTTTCTAACAGATTTTTTTGAAGCCAAAACGTTTGGTGAACTTTTATCCATCAGGTTATGGTTGTGAGAAAAATGAAGTAAAGTTGATTTTTTGGAGAAACATAGAATTCTGTAGAATATCCTAGTGTAGTATTCTTAATATTTATCTAGTAGATATATCCAGATATTCTAGAATGGGAAGATATGAAAAATCTAGATATTCTAGAGTCTTGGATATTTAAGGAAGATACTAGTGGAACGTGATAGAATTGTCTAGATTATTTTTGTATCTAGAATCATCCCTAGACAAGTATAAATAAGAGTAGCCTTAGGCATTTGTTGTGAAGCCAAAATTCAAGAAAGCCTTTTTCCTAAATAAAGTTCTCCTCTTCAAAACTTTTCTTCTCTTTTTTCAAGCTTCCTCTTCTTTAGTTGGATCCTTCAATCTTAGTTAACGATCTTGGGCTAGCAGAAGGTCTCCGAATAATACCTTTCTTCTGTTATATTCTTTACATGGTATCAGATCCATAAGTCGGCTTCTGGATTTCAAGGTCGGGTTAGTGGTTGATTCAACTGCTTTCTCAAATGGATTTGGGTGGTCGTGCTAATAGACTGGGGATGGAGTTATTGAACCAGTCTAACTACAAGGTATGGAAGACTTGTATGGAGTCATACCTTGTTGGTGAGGATTTGTGGCAAGTTGTCAATGGGAGTAATACAAGTCCTCCTGCTGACGCACCGAAAATAGTAATACACGTAAGAAGTGGAAGTAGATTAATGCTAAGGCGGAATTTATCCTAAAGAGATCGATCTCTTCTAATTTATTTGATCATATTATAAGGTGTAAATCAGCTCATGAAATATGGATCACCTTTGATCGACTGTTCAACAAGAAGGATGAAGCTCAGCTACAAATTTTGGATAATGAGTTAGCTAACACCACTCAAGGTAATCTTTCTATCGCCGAGTATTTCTTGAAGGTTAAAAATCTTTGTTCCAAAATTTATCTATTGAACCGGACGAGGCTATCTCTGAAGCATGAATAAGAAGAATCATTATTCGTGGTTTAAATTCAGAACATATTCTCTTTGTTACATCAATTCAAGGATGGGTTCAACAACCGTCTTTGGAAGAATTTGAGAATTTGCTGTCATCACAAGAGCTACTAGCCAAACAGATGGCTGGTATATATATCAAAGAAGGGGAAGGAAATGCTCTTATTTCCGATAAGAAAGACTATAAAGGGAAATCAAGAGATAACATGTACTTTCAGTCCTCAAGTGGTTCAAGCTCGTCGAGAAAGAAGGGGGAGTATTCCAGCAACGGTAAAAAGCTTTTAAAATATTACCATTGTGGCAAATTCAGACACATAAAATAATATTGTCGAGCCAAAGAGACCAACATGGCCCAAACCAAGGAAGTTGCTGCACAAGAAGATAAAGAAGAAGATAGGGGATAGTGCTTCGCAGCAGAGACTCGAGCAATAAATGCCATTGCTTCCATAAATTGTAAAAAAGACTGGATCGTAGATTCAGGTTGTGGGCACCATCTTTTTGGAGCTCAATCCAAATTCTCCACCTTTTGCAAATACAACGAACGTGATGTCATTGTTACAGCAGATAATACAGTCTATAATGTTGAGAAGGAAGGCACTGTTGTGATCAACGAGAAGCAAAAAGATACTATCACCCTCAACAATATCATTCATGTTCCAGGTATGGAGAAAAATCTATTTTCAGTTGCAACCGTGGTAGATGCAGGAAACTATTTGCTATTTGGCCCACGTGATGTGAAGTTCCTTCGAATTATCAAGGTGCTCAAGGCAGATATCGTTCACTCTGGTAAGAGACTCTGCTAAGAGAGTTGACGATTTGTATGTCTTATCTGCCTCTAATTCATATATTGAGAATATGCGTAGTAATGATAATACACATCTTTGGCATGCAAGACTTGGACATCTAAGCATGGATAAATTAAAGGCCATGGTGAAGTTGAATCTAGTAAAAGTTTTGCCCGACTTAGAAAATTTTGGTGGAGAAGGGGTTTGTGAAGGATGTCAATATGGAAAGGCACATGGTCTTCCATTTGACAGATCCTCGTCAAGGTGTAATGCCCCACTAGAATTTATTCACAGTGACTTGATGGAGCAACGAGAACTCCTTCATTTTCTGGCTATTCTATGCTAATTTTCATTGATGATTTTACTAGATTCACTTGGGTTTATTTTGTGAAGCATAAGTCAGAAGTTTTCAGTAAGTTTGTGGAGTTCAAAGAAACAGTTGAAGGTGAACTCGATTCCAGAATAAGGCGGCTGCGAACTGATAATGGCGGTGAGTTCACATCAGATGAGTTTCTTTCCTTTTTTCGTCAACATGGCATTAAAAGAGAACTGACATGCGTTGATACGCCGAAACAAAATGGAGCGGCTGAAAGGAAGATCCGACACTTAACTGAGACATGTAAGAGCTAGCTTCATGCCAAGAATTTACCTGGAGCCTTGTTGGCTGAAAGCAAAATGTGCAGTGTACGTGATTAATCGGATGTCGCTTTCTCCAAACAATATGAAGTCTCCTTATGAATTACTATTTGTAGAAAATTCTAGCGTGAAACACCTCAGGGTCTTTGGCTCTATTTGTTATGCTCACATTCCGGATTCTCAACGGAGCAAGTTGGATGCCAAGGCAAGGAAATGCATCTTTGTCGGATATGATGAAAGGAAAAAGGGATGGAAATGCATGGATCCTAAAACTCATATCTTTGTTGTTTCAAGGGATGTCATATTCGATGAAGTCTCTTTGTATTATAGAGTTGCGCAAGAACGGGCAGGTTATAAACCCATGAACCCTGAAGCATCAAATCTGCCTATCACAAATACTTCTTTAGATAATACAGTTGTTGAGGAGCTAAGAGAAAGGGGGAGCCCGAGAACTTAACAACATGAAACTCTACAAGAATATGATTCATGTGATTCGGGAAGACCAAGACGAACTATTGTCAAGCCAGCTCGTTTCAGAGATGAAAGTTTTGTCAGCACATACTCATGTTCCTTTGCAAGACCAATTGAAGAACCTTCAGTATTTGGGGAAGCAAGACGAGCCAGAAAAATAGTGTTGAGATCTTTACCAAGACACGTCCTAAAGCATTGGTTGAGTTCTTCCGCGACAAGCTTGGGATAGATGCCAAAAATTACTTTAAGGGGGAGTGTGAGAAAAATGAAGTAAAGTCGATTTTTTGGAGAAACATAGAATTCCCTAGAATGTCCTAGTGTAGTATTCTTGATATTTATCTAGTAGACATATCTATATGTTCTAGAATAGGAAGATAAGAAAAATCTAGATATTCTAGAGTCTTGGATATTTAAGGAAGATATTAGTAGAAGGTGACAGAATTGTAAAGATTATTTTTGTATCTAGAATCATCCCTAGACAAGTATAAATAGGAGTAGCCTTAGACATTTGTTGTGAAGCCAAAATTCAAGAAATCCTTTTTCCTAAACAAAGTTCTCCTCTCCAAAACTTTTCTTCTCTTTTTTCAAGCTTCCTCTTATTTAGTTGAATCCCCCAATCTTAGTTAACGATCTTGGGCTAGCAGAAAGTCTCCGAATAATACCCTTCTTCTGCTATATTCTTTACAATGGTATCACCAAAATTTATCCATAAATGCTAAAACATCCAACGATCCATCAGAATTTATGGCTGATTGCCAAACCTCGTGATCATCATAACACATCAGGAACTGGCCAGAAATTCTGACGATCACCCTAATTTACTGTTAAGGAAAATCTTGCCCAATATAAAATAAAAAACCGGTGATCCATCAGGATTTTACTTCATATTCTAGCAAAAATGTTATTTTTACGCAATTTGTTTAACGATGTTAAAATTTTGATGGTGGCACTAAAATCTTATTTGTGTAATTCACCCACATATGAACCATAAAACCAAATTACCACCTCAAACCTTGCCAAAACTCCTCTTCTACTCTCGTAGTCCTCTCCTTTATATATATTTTCCATTCTCTCTCTAATTCAATCAGAGTCGTTATCTGTTTTGACAATGTTTTCGTAATGGCAATAGGCCCTCAAACTTGGTTTCAACTGGCAAGCATATCCTCCAATTTTAATAATGCACAAGTAGTCATCTCAACATATCTTCACTTTGTTAGTTGAACATTTCAAATTACAAAATGATCATCTATACATTTTCAAAAATTTATGTGTCAAGTCAGCATTTGTGTTTACGTGTCCAATTTTATATAAGTTAAAATGTTTACTTGTGTATATCCAAAGTTGGAGAACGTATTTACCAGCTGAAACAAAGTTTGAGTGCTTGTTTATGTATTATGCCTTTTGTAATCATGAAACACTATACTTAATAATCGTTTTCATTAAATGTTGTATTTGCACTCAATTTCCTAAAGATTGCCTCACTCAAATGTCATAGTACCTTGAAATTCTTACTAAGTTAATTAGTCCCTCCATTTCAAATTGCTTAAAGCTATTTGAATCATGGAGTTTAAGCAAAATAGAAGAATATCAAAATTTATGGTCTAAAATAATTTATAAATATTTGTATGGCTATAGATCGTCTTGTTAAGAGTAAAAAGGAAATTTTGAAGTTAAATTGCTTAGAAAGGTTTATTCTTTTTGAAGAGGATGGTATATGGGCCAAAATTATCCTAGTTATATAGTCATACCACTCTATAACGGCATATTTATATAATAACACTTTACTATAAAAGACAAGCTTTTCTGGAACCAATTCTTATGTTATGTTATAATATATGCTCTCTGTAACAACACTTCGCTATTGCATCCAAAAATATTCAAAACAAATGATGTTGTTATAGAGAGATTTGACTAACATTCGGCCACGTTAGTACTAGGAGAGATTTTGAAGGCTGCCACGTGTTGTTAGTATGATTTCAACAAGAGATTGATTCAAGGCCGAAGTGATCTAATAAAAGAGAGGGCCTAGGTCGAGTAGTCAACAGAAATCGAGGTCAAGGACGAGCACTCTTCTTAACAGAAAAGTAACGGCTATTTTTGTTGATCTGACTTTAAAAAGAATATTCCTAGGATCTGTACTATTAGGGTTTATGATACATGTCCTCTTATAAATACAAAGAGACATAGTTAAAGGGGGGCATGAACACTCATTTATAAACAATCACTTTGACAATCTCTAGGGATTCTTGCTTTATTACATATATACGAAAGACACCTTTTTTTTGAAATCCTTTCTAGTCTCTCTCCCACAATTCAAGAAGAATTTGAATATTCAAAGGTTCATCAATCATTTATCACCGTCATGAAGAACATTACACGATTACATCCCCTTTTTGGTCATATTTGTTACACTTATTTACATAAATACCATTATACGCCATTTATCGCTATTTAATACTTTCTACTTCGTATTTATAGCGTTGTTCATTGTCATACATTAACCATTTTCACCATAGATATTGTAACATATTGTCACGACAGTAGCTAAATAATCTAGTAGATATTGTTATTGGCTAAGATTAACTGTATCTTGTTAAGAAAATTTAATTGTTTAAACCTAGATTTAAGTTTTGATTAAGCATTTTGGCACCGCCTGTGGGGATCTTTTAGCTAATATTTTAGTTTCCATTAGATCTACAACTCACGTGATTTCCTAACCTAATAAGCCACAAGGTTTTTTCATCCTCTCTACACGTACAAAAATTTCCATGACAGGTAACATATGATGTTCTCCATAACCTCATGAACACCATCAACTAGAGCTATGAAACACAGGGCGAGGATGTGACACTCACTACCTTCTTTAGGCATGAGAGGTCGCCTCCTCCTTATTGCAGTACAACAAAACCAAATGGAAAATAAGCTTCCACGTCTACAGAATAAGGGATGCCACCTGCCATGAAAAGGATGCTCGAAGCATGGCTAACAAATACCCTAGTAAGCTTGCTCAACAAACAACATGGTCGACCGTAGAAACCACAAGAACGAACACAATACGGTGAGAAAATGAATAATTCGATCAACCAGATAATCCAACTCCAGATGTAACTCATAATGTAACTGATAGTGCAGGGGACATCATCCATCCTGCTGTTTTGAAATGAATGGAAGAAATGGAGAATAAGAGCAATACACTCAGACACCAAATGAAATAACACCATGAACGAGTAGACATGATATCGGGCGTCCCTAAGTTACTGCCGAAAAGGGACGTTGGTAGGTTCGTAGAACAACTGTATAGCAAGGAAATGACCATATGTGCTATACCAAAGACCTTTAAAATGACATCATATCGTAGAATATACAATGTGACAACCGATCTCGAGGACCATGTGACTCATTATGTCACCACCGTGAAGGGTAAAGACCTCAGCAAGGAATGGGTGTCCTCCATTTTGTTGAAGAAATTTGGTGAAACCCTCACTTGAGGGGCATTAGCATGGTGTTCACAGCTACTAGCCCTCTTCATAGAAATGTTCGAAGAAATGGCTGACAAGTTCGTGACAGCACATGCCAGGGCCAAGAAATTCGAAACGAGAGTAAACAACATCTTCTCCATCAAATAATCCCAGGAGGGGAACTGAGGGACTTTCTTTCTTGATTAAATAAGGTAAGGATGACCTTGCCAAATGTGCCCGAGGGGATGGTAATCGCAGCCTTTCAGAATGGGTTGTGTAGGGGCTCAAGAGCTACCAGAAAGTTATTGAGCCAATTGATGAAGTATCCTCCAACCACTTAGGATGAAATCCATAATTGCTATTATACCGAGGTTCGAGCAGAGATGATAACAACCTCAACGTATTAGCTCGATGACTCATCTCGGTACAAACCGAGCATAGGAAGAACAAAGATATAACATGAGGAGGGATCGCCTAGTCTCACGGCCAAATAGGGAACGACATCAAGCTTATGTAAGGGAACCTAACTCTCCCTTCTTTCGCCGTGATGAAGGCCTATAAAGGCCAAGGACGAGGACTTATAGAAACGAGAGAGGTATGTCCCATTTGTTATTGTTGCGGCCAAACGCACACGCAACTATACGCGGTCGTCAAGTAATAAAGTGACTAAAAGTCAGATGTCAATCCCACGAGGACTTGTGATTAGCTATTAACTAAATTAGACTATTCTAATTATCTAAACAAGAATTAAACCTAGAAATATTTGATTCTAAACTAATTAAATTAAATAAAAACAAATAATGAACTTTGAATAGAGAAAGAGCAGATTTTTATGATATCAATGTAATAAAAACGATCTAGGGTTATGGGCTATCTAACATTCCTATTGTATTCTTCAATTGAATTAACTACTAATTTATCTAGTTTATTGGTTGACAGGATTAATATTGCTCAAAAAATTCTGTCAAGTTCTTACTCGCCTATTCAAGCTAACCTAACTCCTATATGTCTATGAGTTATGATCAACAAGAACGCATTTATTATTCCTGTAAATGAACCAAGAAAGGCAATTAGGTATATGTATATCCTAAACGAAAATCCGTTCCCCGAGGCCCGGGTTCAAGAACTTGCTCTGTTAGGATTTATGCCCGTCACTAGAGGGGGGTGAATAGTGCGGCACAGGAATATTGATAAATATTGCGGAATTAAAATTGCAGGAATAAAATAAATTCGGTAATTAAAATAACAAGGAAAGAACGCACCGAATTTATCCTGGTTCACCACAACTTGTGGCTAGTCCAGTCCCCGAGAGACTCTCTCGAGATTCCACTAACTCCGTTAAGCTTACGGGTGCTTAACAAACCGTTACACTTGCTCGTAGATGTACACTCTACAAGACTTCAACTTGCTCGAGGATACCTCACCCCAAGACTTCAACTTGCTCGTGGATACCGCACCACAAGACTTCACACACTAAGACTTAGGGTACTTAGCGAACCCGACAATCAATGAGAAGATATGTTCTTCTCAAACACCTTTCTCTTTTACAACAAGAACTCTCTCAAAAGAGTAGATAAAGAGACACAAATTTAGCTCTACGAACAACTCAAAATTGTCTCTCAAATGGCTCAACAAAAGCTCTAAAATGATGCTCAAATAATGTCAATATGTATATCAATATTGGGAGGTGTTGTGACTTTACAAACATCTCAAAAGACCTCTTTTTATAGGGGTTAAAGGGTGGATGTCCGTTGCTTAATTGGCAATCAATTATGCTGATTTTATGCAAGGATAATCGATTATTTGATTTGCATAATCGATTATCCTTTTACCATTACAAAATCGGAAGAGATTCTGCTCAAGAATAATCGATTATTTGGATGGAATAATCGATTATTTTGTTCCAGTGCTCAAAACTTTGGCAACGGATGCAAGATAATCGATTATTTAAGAACTATAATCGATTATATACCATTGATATACATGTGTATACCACAGTATACCAGAATTGAAAACTTACTTCAAAAACCATTTTGGTTAAAATGAAAACGTTAAAATCATTTTGTTTGAAGTATATTAAAAATGTTTATGATATATATGATTTAATAAAATTATTATATGCATATTAATGATGACCTATGTAATATACCAGAATTGAAAACTTCAAAAACCATTTTGGTTAAAATGAAAACGTTAAAATCATTTTGTTTGAAGTATTTAAATTATGTTTATGATAAATATGATTTGGTAAAATGATTTTATGCATATTTATGATGACCTATGTTGAGCCAAAAGACGAGATAACTTTAAACGTTGCTCTTACATTTGTTCAACCTAACGACCTACGCCTTGGGTCTTTGGTCTTGAACTTTTGAACTCGTCCTTGGCTTGTCTATGCAATTCCGTCATCAGTATGCTTCTTGGCATTCAAGCTTGATTGTTTGTCATATAATATCGTTGTTTGACACTGACTTCATTGTTTGTCATTCATAAAAACCTATACCTGAAAATCATGCTCATGCAACCAAAGCGCACATATCATAGATATAGTGATTTTCTACAATTTTCCCCTTTTTGATAATGACAAACAACAGGAGATATGCATATCGGATTCCCCCTTAATTCATGCTATATTTCAACATACAATTCATGTAAACAATTTAATAACAATATAATTCCCCCTTAATTGAATATTCCCCTCAATTAAAGCATACTAGAAGGTGAAGACATTCCCCCTTATTCGATGCATATCGCCTAAATTCTTCCCCCTTTTGGCATTAGCAAAAAGAGTATACTAATTGTTATTTAAACTATTGACGATACCAATTGTTTGTGAAGAAATCATATCAACATCAAATAATACCAAACGTTAGTAAAAACATACTAACCATAATAACGGTCATTTTTTTTGCAGATATACCAACTGTTATTTAAACTAAAAGTATTCATCAAAACATGAATCAATCATTTAATATAAAAATAATTGATACCAATTGTTATTCAAAATAACACTTATCACAACTTGAATCAATAATTAATATCAATTGTTAGCACATATCAACTATTACGTTTTTATCAAAAATACGATAACTAACCGACGTTCCCCGTTGATGCAATAAGGTTTCGTGCTTGGTGCATCTACTACGATATTGTAGTCTTCAAGTACACCTGCAAATGTACCTAAAAATAGGTTTTCGGTACCCAACTTCTTTTGGGTCCTTGGGGGTTAGGCAAATAATAATCATAATCAAAATATGAATCTCTATGTTTAGCAAAACATACGGGTGCAATGTGACCTACCCGGTTACAGTAATGACATATAACGTTCGGGTTGTGCATATGCCTTGGTTGAGCCAAATGCGTTCTAGGTGATCTAAAGTTGTTATTCCTAGAAGCGTTGAAATTCCTAGAGTTATTTCTAGGTGGTCTAAAATTATTAATTTTAGACTCATTAACAAAAATCCTAGAATCATTTCTAGGTGGCCTAAAATGATTAATTCTAGGCTCATTAATAAAATTCCTAGAGTTGTGTCTAGGTGGTTTAACCTCATTTCTATCATCCTTTTTAATTACTTCACTTGTTTTAGAATCATTTACACTACATTTTTCTAGTGTATTTCTAAGTTCTACGTTCTCTATTTTCAAAGAGCTACAAGAAGAACAATTTGAACTTTGAACAATTAAAGAGGCTTCATTCATCTCCTTGATTTTATTTTTGAGATCGACATTGTCATTTTCCAAAAATCTATTTTCTTCTTCTAAAATTTTGATTTTATTTTAAGAACAGTATTGTCATTTTCTAAAAGATCATTTTCTTTTAAAGAAGGTTGTTTTTCAAAATCTTTTTCTTACAAAGAAAGTGTTTTCTCAAGATCTTTTTCTTGCAAAGAAAGTGTTTTCTTCAAATCTTTTATGGTTTTGGAAGCTTTAACAAATTCACCATATAGTTCATCATAGGCATTTTGTATTTCTTCAAACGAGTAAGAGTTAGAAATACATACCTCTTCTTCTTCGTTGGCCATGAGGCATAGTGCGGCAGTTTCATCGCCCGAGCTGTCCGAATCCCATGTTACGCGCCTATGGTGTTTCTTCTTTTTCTTGTCCTTTGATTTTGGACAATGTGATTTGGTGTGGCCAAGTTTTCCAAAATTTTGACATGAAGGACTTGGTTCTTCCTTCTTTATTTCCTTCTTCATAAACTTATAAAACTTTTCAATTATATCATTGGAAGTAATAGCATCATCGTTTTCCGAGTCACTTACCTCTTCTCTTTTAGAGGATGAGGCTTTGAAGGCAATATTCGAATTACTTCTAAGATACGGATTAAGAATTGTGCTTTCATAAGCTTTAATTACCTCGTAGTCCATCAATTGTGACGTCCGTGATTCCTATCGACTCTTGGATAGCATTTGCTTTGGAACGCCATTTGGGAGTGAGACTCCGTAGGATTTTTCGAACTAGATCTTTGTTCGAGTATACTTTTCCGAGAGCATGAAGATCGTTGACGATCATTGAGAATCGTTCGAACATATTATCGATGTTTTTATCTTCCCTCATTCTAAAAAGTTCATATTCATGTGTTAGAAAATCAATTTTAGATTCTCGGACTTGTGACGTACCTTCATTGGTGATCTCGAGTTTATCCCACATTTCCTTTGCGGTTGTGCAACAAGAGATTTTCCGATAGTCGTCCGGATTCACCGCACAAAATAGTAAGTTGACGGCCTTTGCGTTTCTTTCAACCTTCTTGATGTCCTCGGCATCATATTCATTTTCCTCCTTTGGAACCATGATTTCCCCAACTTTCTTTGTTGGCGTTTGTTCACCTTTCTTGATGATTTGCCATAATCGAAAGTTATTTGATTGGATGAAGATTCTCATCCGCTCTTTCCAGTATGTATAATTTCTTCCATCAAAAAATGGAGGCCTTTCGGTGGAGTGTCCTTCGCTCATTATTCCTGCGTTCAATATTCTCAACAAAAAAATATATATCTCTCTCAACCGGTTAAGGCTTTCAGAGAGTTAGGCTCTGATACCAACTGTTAGGATTTATGCCCGTCACTAGAGGGGGGTGAATAGTGCGGCAGGAATATTGATAAATATTGTGGAATTAAAATTGCAGGAATAAAATAAATTCAATAATTAAAATAACAAGGAAAGAACGCACCGAATTTATCCTGGTTCACCACAACTTGTGGCTAGTCCAGTCCCCGAGAGACTCTCTCGAGATTCCACTAACTCCGTTAAGCTTACGGGTGCTTAACAAACCGTTACACTTGCTCGTAGATGTACACTCTACAATACTTCAACTTGCTCGAGGATACCTCACCCCAAGACTTCAGCTTGCACGTGGATACCGCACCACAAGACTTCACACACTAAGACTTAGGGTACTTAGCGAACCCGACAATCAATGAGAAGATATGTTCTTCTCAAACACCTTTCTCTTTTACAACAAGAACTCTCTCAAAAGAGTAGATAAAGAGATACAAATTTAGCTCTATGAAGTGGCCACCAAAGACGAGGTCTCGTTCGAACACTAGGAAATTCGACGCTCTCTATGAATTCCACCAGGAACGCAGTTACAAATCAGTAGATTACATCGCCATAAGACAAGAGGTAGCGAACATGTTGCAGCAAGGGAACCTCAAAGAGATGCTGAACGAGAAGTAACACCTTCGCCTGGGGTCAAGAACGTCAAATCCCTCCTAAGCTAGCCATCACCAGCTCGTATCATCAATATGATTATTGGTTGCATCGACGACACCTCCATAAATGGCCTTAAGTTCACTGCCAATTACAAGTTCAAAAGATCGATCACCCATAAACGATATGATGGACTCAAAGAAAGTAACATCTTCGATAAGTGAGACGCTGAAGGTTTGACTTTCCTTTACAATAAAGCTCTAGTCATAAATTTTACAAATTTTAGAAACTGATGTTAAACGTATCATGGTAGATGATGGGTGTGGAGCATGCATCATCCACCCCTGAGTCCTCGCCTAGATGAGACTCAAGAATAAAATAGTGACATGTTCCATAACACTAATATGTTTTAACAATGCAATTGAAGGACTTTGGGAGAAATTAAACTCCCATTCCTCGCAGGTGGCATAACTCTAGAGACAATGTTCCACATCATGGACCATGCCACCACATTCAACACCATAGTGGGACAACCATGGATACATCCTATGAGAGACGTCCCCTCCAACTTATACCAAGCGATCAAGTTCCTAACACAATAGGGAATATTCAACATACGAGGGGAACAATGCACATCGCGAAAATGCTACCGCATCACCATGGATATCATGATAACTCAACAAAAGAAAGATAAGGAAAAAAAAGCATAGCAATCAACAGGGTCAAGGTCGCCACAAAAAGGAGATATGGAAGTCAATATGGACCCCGAAACGGCCGAAGCCGCAGTTCAACTATAGAGGACCTTGACCCCGTTCAATTGGACCACAGCGACCTCAGCAAAAAGGTCTACATCAGATGAAAACTCCTAGAACCAAGTAGATTTAGTTAATTCTTAATAACTAACACAAAAATGTTTTCTTTCAGCCATGCAGATATGCCAGGCTTCCCTAAAGAGATCGCCACACACAAATTGAACGTCGACCCCTTCCATCCCCCGGTAAGGTAGGTCAGATGAATGTTCAACCCCACCATCAATAGTGTCGTCCACGAGTAGGTAGAGAAGCTACTAGCAAATGGCTCCATTAGGGAGTCGAAGTTCCCCAAATGGATAGCCAACATGGTGATGGTCAAAAAGAAAAATGGGAAATGGTGGATGTGTTTTGACTTCACAGACCTGAACAAAGCATGCCCGAAAGATTTATTCTCATTACCACATATCGACCAACTCATTGGCACAAGGGCCGGGCATGAGTGCTAAGTTTCCTAGATGCATACTTGGGTAATAACCAGATACTCATGGAAGAAGTGGACCAAGAGAAAACCACATTCATTACTTATATGGGAACATATTATTATAAGGTCATGCCATTTGGGTCGAAGAACGCAGGGGCCACCTATCAGAGGTTGGTCACAAAAATGTTCAAATACCAAATCGGCAAGACCATGGAGGTATATATCGATGATATGATGGTTAAATTCTTAAGGGCATAAGACCACATCGACCACTCCTTCGACATACTGAGACAACACAGGATGAAACTAAACCTCGAGAAATGTGCATCTAGCATAGCCTTGGGAAATTTTTTGGGTTTCTTAGTATCACAATGAGGAACTGTGGTCAACCCAAATTAAATCAAGGTTATCGACGGGATACTTGAGTAGCTGACTACTAAGAAACAAGTTCAAAGATTGACAGGTCGAATCGCCGCCCTAGCGAGATTTATCTCGCGGTCATCCGATAGATGTTATAGATTTTTCGACGTACTCAAAAAGGATAATGGTCTCGAGCGGACATCCGAATGCGTACAAGCACTACGAGAACTTAAGGTGTATCTGTCATCCCCGCCTCTACTCTTGAAGCCTAAACGCGGGGAACACCTCCTTGTCTACCTCGCGATCTATGAAGTAGCAGTAACTACGGTCTGGTTCGAGAAAGCAAAGGTAAGCAATCCTATTTATTACATTTGTATAACATTTATCGATACCAGTACGAGGTACCCACACCTCGAGAAATTGGCCCTAATATTGGTCGTAGCTTCACAAAACCTTAGACCATATTTCCAGTGCCACCCTATCTCGGTCGTTATTAATTTCCCTTTAAGAAATATTTTACATAAACCCGAGTTATCGGAGAGTCTAGAAAAATAGGCCATCGATCTAAGTGATCCAAAGACTTTAGTGCAAAAGTGATACTTGAGGTTGAGAAGGAAACCGCTCAAGCTCTTCTTCAAACACAAGAGCTCTGTGTCTGTACACTGATAGTGCATCCAATGCTTTCGGATCTGGACTGAGACTCGTACTCGAGGTCCCTACCGACGAAGTAATTTGCCAGTCCATAAGATGCCCAGATACTACTGCAACATGGCAGAGTATGCGGACGTTATTGTAGGGTTGAGGCTAGCACTCAAATATAGAGCAAACTGGGTGAAACCCGCTGTGATTTGTAGCTCGTGGTCAACAAAATTACACGAACTTTCCATATCAAAGAAGAAAGGTTGAAAAATATCAAATTGAGATCTGTAAGTTGTTGCCCAATTTTGAAAAATGCTAGCTCAACTAGATCCCACAAGCTCAGAACAACGAACCAGATGGCCTTGCCAAGTGGCCGCTGCCGCCAGAAGCATCACGATCGAGGATAAAAGCATAGTCCAACTCCACAACTCGTCACAAGACCAAATCGAGGTAAAATATATAAGTTTAACTTGGGACTTGCAAAATTTTATTATCACATATTTGCAAGATGTCACGCTTCCAAGCAAAAAAAACGAAGCTAAGAAACTAAGAATACAAGAGGCCAGATAAAGCCTCCTTCATAAGGATTTATACAAGAGAACATATGGCGCTCCCCTAACGTATTTAGGTCCAAATCAAACTTAGTGCATTCTCGAACAAGTCCATGAAGGCCACTACGATGCTCATTTTGGTGATCGAGCACTCATCAGGTGCCTCATACAGGATAGATACTACTGGCCCACCATGAAGAAAGACACCTCAGAATTCATGAAGACATATGAGCAATGTCATAAATACGCTACAATAATCCACCAAGCTGGTGAACACCTTCACCCGGTCACCTTTCCATGGCCATTTATCAAGTGGGGAATGAACATCATGGGCCTACTACCACCTGGGCGAGGTAATGTCCGATCTCTTATAGATTTACTGACTATTTTTCTATATGGATGGAAGCAGGAGTATTCGCCAAAGTGCATGAACAAGAGGTAATCGCTTCACATTAAAAAACATCATCTGCCAATTTGGCCTACCTAAAGAAATAAGTTGCGGCAACAGACTCCAATTCACAAGAAAGAAAACCACTGATTCTTTGAGAAATGGCACCTTAAGAGGATACTTTCAATTCATTATCACCCGGCGAGCAGCGGGCAAACAAAATCATCCAATAAGTCCATATTAAATATCATGAAGAAGAAACTTGAAGAAGCTAAGGGATTGTATTTTGGGTGCAAAAAACCACCCTGAAGAGGAGCACATGAAAGACACCCTATCCATGGTCTATGGAACAGAAGCACTTACACCAGTCGAGATCGGAGAGCCCAGCCTGAGGTACTCCCATGAAAAAGACACCAACAATGATGAGAGTAGAAGACAAGAGCTCAACGACATCGACAAACGAAGGGATATGGCATAAATAAGGATGGTCACCCAAAAACAATAGGCGAAACACTATTACAATAAAAAAGAAAAGGTTCGACCACTCAAGATCAGGAACTACGTACTCAAAGCCAAAACCCAAGCAAACAGAGATCCACAGGAAGGAAAATTGGGAACCAACTTGGACGGTCCATAAAAGATTATAGGCAAAGCGAACAAGGGAACATTCCAAATAGAGACAATAGAAGAAAAATAACTACCAAACAATTGGAATATGAGCCATCTCAAATACTTCAACTTCTTGAAAATAAGAAGTTCCCCCAAGTCATACTCTTTTTTCCTCACTTGAGTTTTGTTCCATTAGGGTTTTCTCATGGAGGTTTCTAACGAGGTGACGAGAGGGACACTTCAAGTCGGAGTGTACGAAGAACAGACTGATTTATTTTTCATTTCCAGACTCCTCAAGATTCTCCAAGTCGATTAATAAAGGGACCATATATATTAGGACTGGAACGCTAATCAACACCCAAAGTTTGTAACCTTCTCCAATTATTTGATCAGAGCAACATTGCCAAAGTTATAGAAATTCACACTTATTGAAACTTCTCTAATGAAAGGTTAAGTTTGACCAAACTCGAGCAACACTTACCGGCCCTTGGCCATAACTTAATAAAAGGTTAAGTTCGACCAAGCTTGAACAACACCCACCGGCCCTCAGCCATAGCTTAACAAAAGGTTAAGTTCGACCAAGCTTGAACAACACATATCGGCCCTCGAGCGTAGCGTAATAAAAGTTTAAGTTTGACCAAGATTGAACAACACCTACCAACCACGGGCCGCATCTTAATGAAAGATTAGGTTTGACCAAGCTTGAACAAACACCTACCAGCCCTTGGCCACGACATAATAAAAGGTTAAGTTCAACCAAGCTCGAACATACATCTACTGTCCCTTGACCATGACTTAAAAAAGGTGTAGCTCGAACAAACATCTGTCGGGCCTAGGCCACATCTTAATGAAAGGTCAAGTTTGACAAAGCTCAAACAAACACTTATTGGCCCGCGGCCACGACTTAATGAAAGGCTAAGCCGAACAACACGTATAGATTATCGGCCACATCCAAAAATAAAATAGATACTTAAATTATATAAAGAAAGGGCCGATATGGCCCACGACTATTCGGCTTAAAAGCTTCGATTAGCTAGAAGGTGACAATGATAAAAAGGACAAAAAGCAAAACATGCAAACAATAGAAGCAAAAATATACAAATACAAAAACAAACCGTATGACTGAAAAAAGGTATAAGGAACACCTTTGATAGTCATACTTAGATAAAGAGTTTTTTATAAAGGCACTTGAACGCCAACAAATATACACGAAAATGTTCAAAAGAAAACTATTGGCCATTTCTATCATGGCCTTTAACACCTTGCCATCTCGGATTTCAATGACTTCACCCTAACCATTGAAACCACCATCATTTTTGCCTTCGACATCCTCTCTATCCTCACCCTGAAGTAAACAAAATCATACCAGGTATCGTCCTTGAGCCGATCTATGCCCTCTTCCTTACCTCGTCACCAAACTGAGGCGTAGCAGGATTATATCCACAAGAAAGCCGAGCCTGGCAAGCCTTGACTCGAGCATCCTCAAAAGCCGCCTCAGAAAAAAATCATCGCATGCAAGTCACGAAACACATCCAGTCTGGCTACAACATAGATCCACTCTTCATAAAACTCATGAGGGACGTTGGGGAAATTAGAAGCATTAGATGAAGAAGGTCGCACAAGCAGTTGGGTTTTCTTAGCCTCCAAAGCGGCAAATCGATCATAAAGCTTGGAGTTTTCTTTGTCCAGCTCTCCGATCCTATCCTCAAGCCAGTCCCCTTTAGCCCTTTTCGTTGATGGGTTATTCTCCTGCTCATAATAAAGGGTTCTATTTGCCAGCTCAAGGATTTCCACCTTCCTCTGAGCATCCAACCAAGAAGACCTTGCATGCTCGAGCTCCTCCTGCTTCTCCGCAATCTCACCCCTGAGAGCCTTTATCTGAAATTATCACTAGTCTAACTAGCCTTAAATATATGGGACCACCATCAAGTGTCCCCACCATGTATGTCTCCCCTGCAGGACGCAACAACACTTCCACAACCACCTCTTCCAGTTGGGGGGCCTCGGTTCTTGTCCCATCATATTATTCAATATTAATCGGCGTTGTCTTTTTAAGAACCACGTCATCCTCTATCGAGTCAATGACAATTGGGATTTTTCCTATGGCATCCACGACTCTCCTCTTATGAGTCCTTAGTTCCCCAGCTATGGGGAAGACTTTGTCGTCCTCATCAATCAACAAAAATAGATGAGGAGAAGAGGTATAAGTCAGGACGAAAGCAGATTCCTAGACCGTAAAAGCCAGAATGGGAGCAAGAACAGAAGGCTCAACAGCCATGACGGGGGCGGTAGAAACTGAATGCATAGCATTCCTCTTCCTAAAAGAGGGCACATGCGGTTGGCTCCTTCGAGAAAACCCCTAACTGGACCTAGAGAAAATAAGAAATATAAAAGTTAACAAAGCAAGCCAACATACAACAAAGAAACGCAGTGATAACAACCAAAAAGAGAAGTTACTTGTGGAGTGGAGAGCTGGTATGAACCTCCTAAAGGATCTTGGCTAGTCAACAAAATCCCTATAGCATGGGGAAGAATCTTCCCAACCCAGTTTGCGATGCGTATTGCTATAGGGGGAGGACAGTTGTTGGCTGTAAGGAAAGAAGAATCACTTAACTAGCCTGCAATAAGCGGAGAGATTCAAAAGGTGAAAAAAAAAGAAATTTAGACACTTACGTGAATGATTCCAAACCTCGGGAAAAACGTTGACATTAACCCCGACATCCTCAGTCCTGACTTCAAAGAAAGCAAGACAAAATTGGAAAGTGGCCATGTCATCTATCTTCATCACCGAACACTTGTCTCTACAATGACAAAGATTTAGCATAGTTCCCTATAAAATCTAGGGGCGAATAAGCAATGGGCGAGCTGAGCAGAGAAAATACCGCGGAAGTGACAAAACACCTCCACCAGTGTAACAACCCGACCCGTCATAACATGAGTTACCGCCCTGTATTCCCATTTTATGCTTCTATATATTTCATTATATGCGTTAGAATTTGAAGTAATTCGGATGTAGTCCGGTTAGAAATGAGACAATTAGTCTCTTTATGAAAAGGTTAGTTTGGAAAAGTCAACTGAATATTGACTTAGAAGTTAGAGGTCTCGGAATGGATTTTCAATGATCAGACTAGTTTCAAGTGATGATTTATTTACTTATGAGGGCAATCGAAATTGAATTTGGAGGTACGGTGTAGAATTAGGCTTGAATTGGCTAAGTTTGAATTTTGGAGAATTCCGATTGATAAATGAGATTTTGATCTGGGATTAGAATGGAATTTCCACAGTTGCAGTAGCTCTGTTAGGTGAATTTGGATATGCGTGCAAAGTTTCAGGTCATTCGGAGGTGTTTAAGTCGAGTTTTAGATCAAATACAAGTTTCAGAAGTTTTAGTTTAACTTAGGCTTGAATCCGTGGTAATTTGATGATTTTAATGTTCATGACAGTGTTTTTATGCTACGAACAAGTTCGAATGAAGTACTAGATCGTATCTTTATTTTTGGTTGAGGTCCCGAGGGCCTCGGGGTAGTTTCGGATGGTTAAACGGGAGGTTTGGACTAAAGAATTATTGCAGAAAATTGTTGGTGTGTTGCAGAGCATTTCCCTATGCGATCGCATAGAGTGCATTGCGATCGCATAGGAGGCTTGGAAGAAGGTAAAATTTTGGTCTATGCGATCGTATAGGTCTAGGAGATTGGCATGTGCGTTCGCATAAGGAGTAAGGCGATCGCGTAGTGTATTTGGGGCTAGGCCTCTGGCAGAGGATCTATGCTATGCGATCGCATGGGGTTAGTATGATCGCATTAGAGAAATTTAGGGGGCCTGGACTTTGGCCTATGCGATCGAATAGGGTTGACTGCGATCGCATAGAGGAAATACCTGGGTGGACATAATGTTTTAAGGGTTAATTCATCTGCGGCCTATTCATAATTTCCACCATTTTTACTCCACCAAGAGAGCTTTCCGAGCGATTTGAAGCGTGTTTTCAACGGGTACCAATTGAAGGTAGGTCTCTTGACTTACCTACACCATTTATATGAAGAATCAACCCTCAAATCCATGAAAATAGGTTGAAATTATGAAGAACTATAGCTTGGTTTTTGAAAACAAATTTTGGGGATTTGAAAGGCCATTTGAACTCTGTTTTCAACAAACTTTATATGTACGGACTTGTGGCGAGACGAGGAATCCATTGATGTGACTTTAGTAATTTTTCGAGAAGTGGGCCCGAGGCTCGGATTTTACCAACTTCGTGAATTTTAGTATTTTTCGAGTATTTTTATTGGGTTATGTTTCTTTAACCCATATTTATGTATTCGTTGTGATTTTGAATAGATTCGACGCACGAGGAGGTCGATACAAAAGGAAAAGGCATTGCGGACTAGTCTACGACCGGTTAGAGGTGAGTAGTTTATATAAATGATGGCCTGAGGATTTGAAACCCCGGTTTATCACATTGTGCTGCTATATTAGGGCGTGACTCGCACTCCATGGCAGGTTTGGGATCTTATCTGATTGGGGATTGTGACTTGGTCCATCCGGAGTGCTAAATATAATTATTGACGGCTGATACACACCTTGTATTGAAAATATCTGGGCTTACTGCCATGTTTGGGGCCTTGTGCTGATCTGTAGCATTCGTCTAGGATGAATATCATTGTGATAACATGATTTGTATAATCATTGATCTCAGTCCTCTGTTTAACCACTGTTATGAAATGTTAAGTCACATTTTCCTTAAATTAAATAACTAAATTATATTCTTCTTAATAATTGGAAACTGGGAAAGTAGATTAAAACGGTTATGTGACTCATATGCATACTGTAGACTGAGTGTGGGTCGGGCTGCACGCCGCAACAGTGATATAATGATATTGCGCTTGGGCTGTAGGAGCCCCTCCGGGGTCTGTACACACCCCCAGTGACGCCGTCGACGTTAAACGGATCGGGATGTACGCCGCATCGGGATCATGTGCATTGCATTGTATTATTGCATTATATTTGTCTGATGTAACTTGATATTGTTCTGTAGTTCGTAGTTAAGGTGACGGACTGTTAGTTTTAGCTTTACTTTGTGGCATTTCGTGGATTTCTTATCTTCGGACATTTTATATGCTTATTACTCACTTAGTCAGTAGTACTTACCCCTACTCCCTACACTTTGTGTGCAGATTTAGGTGTACCGGACGCTTAGCTGAGCAGTCGTAGTGTCCAGAGATTTTACAAAGTTGTTGAGGTAGCCGCTTGACGATTGCAGGACCTGGCTACTCTTCCTGTTTCAGTTTATTATTATATACATTTCCAGACTTGGATATTTTTGTTCAGATATTATTATTCGGTTTGTTTTAGAGGATCTAGACTCGTGACCCCAGATCTTATGGGAGTGTCTTATTAGTTATTCGTATTTCTCAGTATTATTTCTGTAAATACTGGGTTATTATTCTAAAACTATTACATTTTTCCTTAAATTGTCGGTTGTGAGAGTTATAGAGAGATTGTTGCTCGGGCTTGCCTAGCTCTATGGTTGGGCACCATCACATCCGGATTTTGGTTGTGACAACCAGCGGGAGCAGAGGAAATGAGTAATTGATAATGAACAAGTAAAAGTATAGAGCATAGTACCCGAGGTGATGAACATGTACTTCGTCCCATCAACATGGAACAATTCGATATAGGTTGGGAGGCAGAACTTGGATTTAAATTTTGCCAACTGTTCGGGCGCCTTTGTCAATAGGAATTTTCTAGGCACTGCGTCAGATGATCATTGGAAATCGGACCTAGCTTCAGGGTTGCGTGGGATGATCTCCTCCGCCGATGGGAAATTTTCATCCTCTACGGTGGTAGCTACATTCTATCTATGAGTAGGGAACACCATCGCAAACAGAACGACGTGACTCCCTTCACCAAAATCAGATGGTAAATTATGCATGTTTTTGAGAAAGTGAAGAAGAATACTAGGAAGAAAGTTTGGGATACGACATAGAACAATGAAGAAGAGATGAGAGGTTCGGAGAGGAAGTTTGAAGTTTCAAAGTTTGGAAGAATAAGAGTTTCAAATCTAGGTTTGGTCATCCCTATGTATAAAGATTGAGGCATCAAACTCGAAATTATTTGTCATAATGGGCACCAAAACTGAAACGACTCATCATAATTGGCAACGGAATCGAAACGATAGATCGAATCAAAGGTCACGCACGAATCGATACAATGCATCAGGAATAAGCATCATCATGATGCATAGCACCATTAGGTCACTCCCTCTCTTGGACCAGATTGTTCCAATAAATCACCCAGGAAATTTAAGGAATTTGAAATATGCAGCCACGGAGAGCCACATCGCATGCTCGTGACAATGACCAACGACTGATGTTATCTGTTCGGAAAGATCAACCACTAGACCACCATGAATGACATTATCTGCTCATTAAACTCGCCGGCGAAGATGACCTCAACAAGCGGACAGACTAACTGTATGGGTTAAAATTATCCTAGTTATATTTAGGCCACGTTAACACTAGGAGAGTCTTCGAAAGCTGCCATGTATCATTGGTATGGTTTCAAGAAAAGGCAGATTCAAGGCCGAAGTGATCTGACAAAAGATAGGGGCTAGGTCGAGGAGTCAACAGAGATCGAGGTCTAGGATGAGCACTCTCCTTAACGGAATAGTAACGGCTAGTTTTGTTGATCTGGTTTTAAAGAAAATATTCCAGAGAATATTCCTAGGATATGTACTATTAGGATTTTATGGCGCATTTCCCCTTATAAATAGAAAGAGACATAGTTGAAGATGGAATTGAACACTCATTTATACAAGAACACTGTGATAGCTATTCTTGCTTTATTACATACATACAAAAGACATATTTTTCTTCATATCCTTGTCTAGTCTGTATCCCATGATCCAAGGAGAATTTGAATATTGAAATGTGCATCAATCATTTATCATTACCAGAAGGAACATTACGCGATTCCATCACCTTTTCAGTCATATTGTTACACTTATTTACGTAAAACCAGTATATGTTGTTTATTGCTATTTAATGTGTTTTACTTCGTATTTATGCCATTGAATGTTGTTCAATGTCATATATTCTCCACTGTTACCATATATATCTTGTAATATTTTATCACGGCACTAGCTAAATAATCTAGTGAATATTATTATTAGCTAATACTAACCCTATCTTGTTAAAAATTCTAATTGTTTAAACCTATATCTAATTTTTTTGTCAAACAGAGGGAGTATGTTATTATTTGCTTCTCAAGTGATAAAGAATTGAAGCTATGATGGTACATAATTTGCATTTGAGGAGTGAATAGCTGCTTCTTAGTTTTAACTTTTAAAGCATGAATATTTTGAAAACAAAAATATATATGCACACACATAACAAATACGGCTATAGTCGAAGCAAAAGGGACTGAAAAAAATAACCGACCTCAATCACACATTCATATCCTCTTCCTACCCCATCTAGGATGAGATAAGATTACTGAGGTGCTTACACGTGGCATCTCCATTGTGGTGACTTAAATGAAGAATGACTTAGCACCAAATATAATGTTCCAACCTTTCATGTGTGGATATTAGGATTTGTATAATGTATCAAGAACCACATAATCCAATGGTTAGTTTTACTCCAAGATGAGAGAGTTGTTGATTTTTGTCCGTTCGATATGGGAAATACGTAAAACCTTATCATTATATATAGTGTGGTGGGCAACTATGCAAAGACCATCTTGGAAGTTTAAAGGAAAAAAAAGGAAAAGAGAGAAAGAGAAATCTTTCTGTCTTAAGTGTAATTAACAATGGCTTCCTCAGTTCTTTCCTCAGCAGCAGTTGCCACCCGCAGCAATGTTGCTCAAGCTAACATGGTTGCACCTTTCACTGGTCTTAAGTCAGCTGCCTCGTTCCCTGTTTCAAGGAAGCAAAACCTTGACATCACTTCCATTGCCAGCAACGGCGGAAGAGTGCAATGCATGCAGGTAACTTATATACACTCACAATGCAAAGAATTTTGATACAATTAATGAATCTTAAGATGTCACAGCTAAAAATTCCATTTGGTGGAGTATAGGTGTGGCCACCAATTAACAAGAAGAAGTACGAGACTCTCTCATACCTTCCTGATCTGAGCGTGGAGCAATTGCTTAGCGAAATTGAGTACCTCTTGAAAAATGGATGGGTTCCTTGCTTGGAATTCGAGACTGAGGTCAATATTTGTTCTAAATTTTGCATACTCCTTCAATTTTATGCTCACATTTTTTTTCCTTCTATTTGTTCCTAAAAAAAGAGTGACATATTTATACATTTAGAAAAAAATTAACTTTTAACTTTAATATATTATTTCACATGTTGCAGCGCGGATTTGTCTACCGTGAACACCACAAGTCACCGGGATACTATGACGGCAGGTCAGTACTAGATCGACAATTATTTAGTTAAATCATGGATATGTGTCTGCAAATCTTGAAAAGTAGTACAACGTTCATGTCTTGAAAGAATAAAAACTTAAATTTTAAATCCTGAATCCTCTTTTTGATGCAGATACTGGACCATGTGGAAGTTGCCTATGTTCGGATGCACTGATGCCACCCAAGTGTTGGCCGAGGTGGAAGAGGCGAAGAAGGCATACCCACAGGCCTGGATCCGTATTATTGGATTCGACAACGTGCGTCAAGTGCAGTGCATCAGTTTCATTGCCTACAAGCCAGAAGGCTACTAAGTTTCATATTAGGACAACTTACCCTATTGTCCGACTTTAGGGGCAATTTGTTTGAAATGTTACTTGGCTTCTTTTTTTTTTAATTTTCCCACAAAAACTGTTTATGTTTCCTACTTTCTATTCGGTGTATGTTTTTGCATTCCTACCAAGTTATGAGACCTAATAACTATGATTTGGTGCTTTGTTTGTAAATTTTGTTGTTTCACATTGTTGTGTGGCCTATATGAGTTTTATTTTAGGTAATATCTGCAATCCTAAATGCAAATTATGGTCCACACATTCACCCTCATCCCAACCACTTCTACAATATGAAAGTTATTCAATCATTCCTTCACTTCCCAAAAAGTTATTGTGCTTCATATTTATGGGCTGCCTTATCTACTACATCTAGCTAATTTAGCAAAGGACAAATTTGGCAATGTCTTTTACTATTGAACATCTCAAGCTTTTTCATGACCACAGTTGTAAAAACTGGAGACATAATGGATAAGATTTCATTTTTGGGTGTATGATCGTCATTTCACTTGCAAATACTTAAGTCACAATAGAAGTTCTGTTAAACGTTCTCATATCATTATATCTATAGAATACTTCCAGCTTCATGACATCATATCTTCCAAGAAATTTGGCTGTGTTCTAACTTCTAACTATTGTAACTTGTGTGAACATTCTTACATAACTAATAGATATGTGAGACACATGAAAAATCTTCAACTCTTTAGAAATTGAAACCACCAAGATAAGGATACACTCAGAGGAAAAAGAAAAAGAAACTCAATCACCACTCCCAATTCCAAATTTCACATATATATACAATACTGCAGGTTTTGAAATTGTCAAAAATTTGTGGCACCAAAATCAATCGAGAGTGAAAGCACAAAACAAAACTAACTCTCAACCACCTTATGTAAAACAAATGTGCAACAGCCACATCCTTGCACAATAATATTAACGAAAAACCAGAACTTTTCCCCTCTAACAAATCGCTAATATCTTCAAAATCTTCTCTTCTTTTCTAGATATACTATATACATTGTTGAGCTGCCGACTTTATGTACTTCTCAGTAAGGAAGATTTTTAAGCCATAGCAGCCATGTGGGAGTTTTGGCAGTCAAAACCCTCTACTCTATTTGGTGATTGAGTTTGCCCAAGTCTTGCCATTGAACACCTTCCTTTACAAATTGATGATGGAGAAGATGAAGCTGAAGTAGATGTATTTGGTGATGATGGAAAACAGGGTTGTTTTTCATTTGTAAAGCGAGCATCATGGATTAATGGATTCATAGCCCTGCAAGGCGGTGAACCAGAGAAGAAAGGAGGGGATGACGAGAAATCAGATGTGTATTGTGTTGCAGCTACACCATCCTGTTAGACCATGAAGATCATTTTAAGAAATGGCAGGTTGAATCAGTGGAATGTTTTATAACCCTGTTCTTACATAGTCAGCACAATTAGACAGAGACATATCCAAGATTTGAAGTTTATGGATTTCGAACTAGCTACGGAACCTATAGCTCGTCTTAGTTACTAGGTTCGCAATTAAATATTTATACATATTTAATGAATTTCCTAATACAAATACAGTGTTTAGGCAAAAGTAACTAAATTCGGCCGAACCCGCACATAATAGGCTAGTTGTGCCGCTGCATTTTGAAATGCATTAACATATGGAACAGCTATACATGTACATAAGTCACACAGGTAAATTGACAGTCGAATATGATCACTAGAACAGTAAAAAGAATACAGTCCAAATTAAGTAAACCAATCTGCTAAAGATAGCATCATATCACTACATAAGCCATATTAGTTAAGTGCATCTCACAAGCTTGCATTTCCAGAATATCATTAGACGACACAGAAAAGAACAAATAACCAACAAATACAATCTTCTACCTTCTGCAAGAAGGATTTCTATATTAATCCGGCCAACTCAAGAATATGTGGCATGGGATTAATCACTGTTTAAAAAATGACTTGAACTGAACATTTTATTGACCTTTCTATTTTTATATTCATCTGGCCTACTCAAGAATATGTGGCATGGGATTAATCACTGTACGCCCTAAGGCTCCTTTTAGAATTATGCTTCGTTAAGAATATCTACAAAACCATAATTGTGTTTCCATAAGGCTCCTTTTAGAAATATTTCTTTAAGGCAAATTTAGGATTCTCATAAGAGCTCCATATTAAGATAGTTAAAAGGATTATAAAGTAAAATAATGTATGGACCGATGAGGCCAGGCCTAGCTGGCTGATAGAATATTGACATGTATTAAGGAATGGGGATAGACTGATAGACAGAAAGACAGTGACGTACATTGCAATTATTTGCCAATTATCATTTGATTGGACTCTCAACTACCTCAACTTTCAATTTGTCTCATGAAAACCCATACTACCTACTCCTATGGATTGAATATTTTCTGTCCACTGATTACCTTTACACCTTAAAATCACTTAAGCATCAAAGCTACTTCTTGCCTTGTGTAGTTTTTAATTCTAAACTCTCCGATGATGAGGATGCTTTTCATATTGACGATATGAAAAGGTCTAAGATATTTGTGATCATAATGATTCATGCGACGCCAACTAACTCACACAATGTGCAACGTTTATCATGTAAACACCGTTCATGTATATATTGCTTTAGATTCTGAAGTTTTGACAACCAACAAATGTTGACATAAGTGGATGCAGGATAGCTATAAATGATAAGTTTCATCCCTTAGTAGTTACGTTAATTCTTGTAAAAATTCACAGGCGAGCCAGAACTTTAACCTTATGGGTTCTGGATTTTAGAAAGATGGCTTCAATTATTAATAATTGGGTTCTAGTTTAATATTTGTACATATTCAATGAATTTTTTAACATAAATAAGTTTGAAGAAAAGCTACTGGATATGCCCTGACCCCTAACCGAGCTACTAGCTCCGCCCCTAGTAAAAACAATATAGTTCTAATCAATCAACTTATAGCCATATATCATGTTGAATCTAAAGACGTGCACGTCATGGCGGATTCAATATTCAAAGATTCATCATAGTCAAGACTGTTTCTACATTGACCATCAATGTACCACGACACCCTAATTCAAAAATCTTTCCTTTTTTGCACTTTGTTCTGACAACATTCATCCATAAAGAAGAAAAACAAACAAAAAAAGAGTAAAGGAGCGAGTCCATTATCCACAGAGTTTTGAAGCCATTGACGATTTCTCAGTTCCAAAAAAAAAATCTAATGTGAATAGAAACGTACCTCTTTGAGAATGAGATCAATAAATTCTGCTCCACTTTTTGAAACAAAGGCATCAGCTTTATTTCTTTTCCACCATCAAAACAAAAAAGACCCATTAAAGAGAGGATCATCAACATTAATGGGTCATTAAAATCTTGAAAATTTGGGATGAACAAGGATTAGAAATAATTACCTCAAGGGAATGCAGCTAGAATGGCTAATGGGATCCCCAAGACGACGTGGTTTGGGACAAATGAGTGAACCCATTGGATTAGGGCCGCAATTCATTGATCGTGAATCGGCTACAACCCCAATACTTTAGTCCGCACCAAGGCAACGGGAAACCCCCATCGCCACTGGAAGGTGGCCGGAAAAAAGAAAGAAAATATCTATCCCTAAAATTTGGCAAATGCCTATTTTGCTACGATTCCTTCCATATTTGTAGGTCTTATACTTTGCCTCCGTCCCGTTTTAGGTAAATAAGGCCTATACAAAACACGTATCGATCTTACATTAATGGTAAAATACCTTAATTCAGCCCCTAAGCTTAGCTCACCTTATTAGTATTGTCCATCAATTTTATTCGATCTTAATTACCCCTTAATTTGGCTTTTTGATTGTGATTACTCCTAGATATTGATGTGGCAAAAAGTATGAATGCATTCTTCGCCACCTAAATTTTCCTGTCTATGTAGTATTTTTTTTAAAATAAAACATTTTTTACCTTTTCTAAGAATAATAATTTTTCAGATAATTTATTTCTGGGAAGAAGCTACAAATTCTGGCATAACTTCCGTAATTCCATTCCGACAATAACAACAACAACAACTCAGTATAATCCCACTTAGTGGGGTTTGGGGAAGGTAAGGCTATATCCGGTTCCGGTTCTGGGTCTATTTGGGTCTGCGGTTCCGGTTCTGGTGGTTCTGGCGGTTCCGGTTCTGGCGATTCCGGACCCGGAACCGCTACCATCCGGTTTCGGATACCATCCGGTTCCGGTTCTGGCAGTTCCGGTTCCGGCGGTTCTGGCAGTTCCGGCAGTTCCCGGCGGTTCTGAAATTTTTTTTTTTTTAAATCAATATCTTGTATAGTAGTCATTAGTATATTGTAGAATATATTTTATATGGTGTACTATGTTATTAGTATAGTATATATTGTGTTTGATAATTAGTATATATTGTGTATAAGTAGTGTATGTTTTGTATATAAGTAGTATATATTGTATATAAGTAGTGTATATTGTGTTGTAGTTAGCAATTAGTATAAATTGTATATAAGTAGTATATATTGATAAAAGAATGTTGTCATTAGTATATTGTGTTGTATGTTATATATTGTATGTTATATAAATATTCAAGGATTGATATAGAAGTAAAGACAAAGAAAATATTGAGACAAAAGATATTCAAGGATATGATAAAGAGCATATTTATTGACCAAAATGGCATATCTTTCTTAGTCGTCCTTCCCCCAATGGAATGAGCACAACATGGTAATAATATCACCATTAAAAGGAAAAAAACTAAAAGAAGACATGACAATGTACAGGTTACATCATAATTTATGCATTATTTCTGACAAATCTCATAAAACCTTCAAGGTTTGGAGGTGGTTGTGTTGGAGGTGGTGGAAATGAAGCTTGTTCATCACCACTTCCGGGTGAAGTTGCTTCCTGAGCAAGTTCTGCTATCATTTGTTCATAGCACTCATCTATTTCTGGTTGTGATTCAGCTAGGCCAAAGTTCCTTCTTTCTGCGCAGATCCAATCTCGAAAAAGCACTGATTTTTCCAAGTTGTCCCGCATCGACGCTCTGTGATCACCTATTTGTAGTCTTTCTTGACTAAAAGTGCTCTCCGATGCAACAGTTGACGCTTGAATTGACAGAACATCCCGCGCCATCCTTGCAAGAACGGGAAATACTTTTCCCTTGTCTTCCACCAATCCAAAAGGTCGAAAGAGCCGTCTGGATTCTCATTCTCTAGTCCCTGCGACAAATAAACTTGAAGCTCATTTAGATGGGAAATTTCATCTAAATTATCCCCTTGAGTACCCCTCAACTCTGTCCACGATTTAAGAGCTGTTAAGCCAGCAGCTCTTTTAGACGACTGTGATGTAGACGAAGTAGGGGTTGGAATATTAGGCCTAGCATGCTCTAACGCCTGTTTATAAGCATTATAAACAGTTTGAGCATTAACTTTAATTGATGCTTCCGCATCAGCTAGTGTAGCAATTTCTACTTCTGAAAGATCTAAAGATTGATAAATAGTAGAATACCAAAAGTTAGGACCTTAATTTCATAGTTGGATTTAACATATCAGACACACCATATATAGGAGGGATTGGAAAAAAATATTTTTTAAACTTCTTTTTCATTTCAGTTATTGCAATTTCATAAATGTCCCCTCCCTCGCTAAAATCAACAAACAAACTAGCAAGTGCGGCAATATAAACTAAACAGTTAGAAATAGTTGGATAATATTGGCCAGATAAAGCATTTGTAGCCACATGAAAATGTTCTAAAAAATCTAGAAGAATTTTAACGTTAGTCCAATCTTGCGTAGTTAGCATATCATTATCGTCCTCACCACAATCCTGAGAATTATACGTAGCGTTAATTGGGTTTCTATATTCGTACGCTACTACTAAACTTTCGTACATGCAATTCCACCTAGTCGGGCAAGGTTTAGGAACCTTTCTTTCTCTAAGGCCATATTCGTCACACTTTTTAAAATATTCTCTAAGTCTACTTCTACGGTTTGAATAAAATAGCCAATTAATAGCCATTTAACCTTTTCAATTTCTAAGTTTAATATTCTCATACCATCACCAACAATTAAATGATAAATATGACATATACATCTAACATGGAAAATATTAGTAAAAGCAGGATTAAGTGTTCTAGTTAGCATACCTATTGCACTAGTGTTGCTAGAAGCGTTATCCATAGAAATTGACATTAATTTATCACTAAAACAAAAATATCTACATACATCTGAAACAATGTTAGCAATAAACCTATTCGTGTGCCGTGAATTAATTATCCTATATGCAATAATGCGTTTTTGCATTATCCAGTCTTCGTCTATCCAATGACTGGTTACGGTTAGATAATCACAATCATTATTACTTCTACCAATATCAGTTGTAATAGACATACGATTAGTTATATGGGTAAATAAATAGCGCAAGTATTATTCATATTCATGCTTGTATTTATAAATATCGGCCTTAACTGTGGAGCGAGGCCAACCTTTATACGTAGGATTAAATACTCTTCTAATATAATGAATCCATGCAGGATTAGAAGCAAAAGAATAAGGCAAACACATAACAGTAATCATTTTAGCTAATTCTTCACGATCCTTATTTGGATCGTAACATAATATACCTCCGGTGACTGTGTTTATTCCTGGTTGAACTACATTTGAACCAATACTTTGGTTAACTGTAGAATCAACACTTGTCACTTGTCCTCCCCTCTTGTTGCGCTTTCAATTGCAAATATCTAGCCTTATCGCTAGGGTGTAATCTTATATGCTTAACTAAACTACCTGTGCCTCTACGATCTATAACTATGAACAAGTAATTTCCCACAAGATTTACACTTTGCCTTATCTTGTTCTCTTAGTTGAATAAAAAATTGCCAAACTAATGATGTTTCTGTACGTTTGGGAGGTTGTTTACTAAAAGTGGGAGTTTGTGCGGGTGGGTGTGCCGGTTCATCACCTAAGTTATGAGCAGTACTAGTAGGTGTATCATCTAAATCTACTGGAGCTTGGGTTTCATCATCATCATCATCCTCATTTCCCTCTAAGATAGGTGCATTAGGATAAAGAGCATTCATAATATCATCGTCTATTCTATCACCAACTGCTACATCATGTAGAAAATCAATATCGCTAAATTGAAAACGCGGGTGATCACTATCAAGGATTCCGAAGGGTTCATTAGGATTTCTAGGTTGGCTACTACTTTGAACTTGCTTATCTTTTCTAGGTCGGGGAGCGGGGGGAGGGGTAATATTTTGGCCACTACTTTCACCGGTTTTAGCTTTTCCTTTACCGAACATTTTTTTCAACGAAAATGCCATAATAATTATAATTAAGCAAACTAACAACACACAAAAATATTCTTAGCACGTAAGAGTTGAAACGAGTTTACCGGATTGACGAACAACTTCTTGAAAATTGAAAATGTTAGGATTTATGCCCGTCACTAGAGGGGGGTGAATAGTGCGGCACAAGGATATTGATAAATATTGCGGAATTAAAAATTGCAGGAATAAAATAAATTCGGTAATAAAAATAGCAAGGAAAGAACACACCGAATTTATCCTGGTTCACCACAACTTGTGGTTAGTCCAGTCCCCGAGAGACTCTCTCGAGATTCCACTAACTCCGTTAAGCTTACGGGTGTCTAACAAACCGTTACACTTGCTCGTAGATGTACACTCTACAAGACTTCAACTTGCTCGAGGATACCGCACCTCAAGACTTCACCTTGCTCGTGGATACCGCACCACAAGACTTCAACCACTAAGACTTAGGGTACTTAGCGAACCCGACAATCAATGAGAAGATATGTTCTTCTCAAACACCTTTCTCTTTTACAACAAGAACTCTCTCAAAAGAGTAGATAAAGAGATACAAATTTAGCTCTATGAACAACTCAAAGTTGTCTCTCAGATGGCTCAACAAAAGCTCTAAAATGATGCTCAAATAATGTCAATACGTATATCAATATTGGGAGGTGTTGTGTGTTTAAAATCAGCTCAAAAGACCTCTTTTTATAGGAGTTAGAGGGTGCAAGTCCGTTGCTTAATTGACAATCAATTATGCTGATTTTGTGCCAAGATAATCGATTATGCAGATTTGATAATCGATTATTTCTCCAACGTTCAGAAAATCAGAAGCTGATTTTCTGCTGAATAATCGATTATACGATTCTGCATAATCGATTATTCTGTTCCAGTGTTCAAACACTGGCAACGGTCTACAGCATAATCGATTATGCAGATTTGTATAATCGATTATTCTAGTCCAGATTTGAAAACTTACTTCAAAAACCATTTTGGTTAAAATGAAAATGTTAAGATCATTTTGTTTGAAGTATTTGAAATATGTTTATGATAAATATGATTTAATAAAATATGTTTATGATAATATGATTTAATAAAAAGTTTTTATGCATATTTATGATGACCTATGTTGAGCCAAAAGACGAGATAACTTAAGCGTTGCTCTTACATTGGTTCTACCTAACGACCTACGCCTTGGGTCTTCGGTCTTGAACATTTGAGCTCGTCTTTGGCTTGTCTATGCAATTCCGTCATCAATATGCTTCTCGGCATTCAATCTTGATTGTTTGTCATATAATAACGTTGTTTGACACTTGACTTCATTGTTTGTCATTCATCAAAACCTATATCTGAAAATCATGCTAATACAACCAATGCGCACATATCATAGATAGAATGATTTTCTACAGAAAATAGTTGAAATTGAACACTTGAAAGCTTCAATTCAACAACTTCACAATGTTTCACGAATTTGCAACAATAAATTAAGCACTTGCACTAGAAAGATTGAAAGAGAGCTTTTTGGCACTTCCCCCTTTTTGATAATGACAAACAACAGGAGATATGCATATCGGATTCCCCCTAAATTCATGCTATATCTCAACATACAATTCATGTAAACAATTTAATATAATTCCCCCTTAATTGATGCATATCGCCTAAATTCTTCCCCCTTTTGGCATTAGCAAGAAGAGTATACCAATTGTTATTTAAACTATTGACGATACCAATTGTTAGAAAAAAAATCATATCAACATCAAATAGTACCAAACGTTAGTAAAGACATACCAATCATAATAACGGTCATTTTTCGCAAATATACCAACTGTTATTTAAAATGAAAATATTCATCAAAACATGAATCAATCATTTAATATAAAAACAATTGATACCAATTGTTATTCAAAATAAAGCTTATCAAAACATGAATCGATAATTAATATCAATTGTTAGCACATATCAACTATTACGTTTTTATCAAAAATACGATAACTAACCGAAATTCCTCCTTCATGCAATAAGGTTTCGTGCTTGGTGCATCTACTACGATTTTGTAGTCTTCAAGCACACCTGCAAACGTACCTAAAAATAGGTTTTCGGTACCCAACTTCTTTTGGGTCCTTGGGGGTTAGGCAAATAATAATCGAAATATGAATCTCTATGTTTAGCAAAACATACGGGTGCAATGTGTCCTACCCGGTTACAATAATGACATATAACGTTCGGGTTGTGCATATGTCTTGGTTGAGCCAAATGCGTTCTAGGTGATCTAAAGTTGTTATTCCTAGAAGCGTTGAAATTCCTAGAGTCATTTCTAGGTGATCTAAAATTATTCATTCTAGACTCATTAATAAAATTCCTAGAATTATGTCTAGGTGGTTTAACCTCATTTCCATCATCCTTTTTAATTACTTCACTTGTTTTATAATCATTTACACTACATTTTTCTAGTGTATTTCTAAGTTCTACGCTCTCTATTTTCAAAGAACTACAAGAAGAACAATTTGAACTTTGAACAATAAAAGAGGCTTCATTCATCTCCTTGATTTTATTTTTGAGATCGACATTGTCATTTTCCAAAAATTCATTTTCTTCTTCTAAAATTTTGATTTTATTTTTAAGAACAGTATTGTCATTTTCTAAAAGATCATTTTCTTCTTTTAGTTTTTCATTATCACAAGTCAATTTTTCAAAATCTTTTTCTTTTGAAGAAGGTTGTTTTTCAAAATCTTTTTCTTGCAAAGAAAGTGTTTTCTTCAATTCTTTTATGGTTTTGGAAGCTTTAACAAATTCACCATATAATTCATCATAGGCATTTTGTATTTCTTCAAACGAGTAAGAGTTAGAAATACTTACCTCTTTTTCTTCGTTGACCATGAAGCATAATGCGGCAGTTTCATCGCCCGAGCTGTCTGAATCCCATGTCACGCGCCTATGGTGTTTCTTCTTTTTCTTGTCCTTGGGTTTTGGACAGTGTGATTTGGTGTGGCCAAGCTTTCCACAATTTTTGCATGAAGGACTTGGTTCTTCCTTCTTTATTTCCTTCTTCATAAACTTATAAAACTTTTCAATTATATCATTGGACATAATATCATCATCGCTTTCCGAATCACTTACCTCTACTCTTTTAGAAGATGAGGCTTTGAAGGCAAGACTCGAACTTTTACTTCTAGGATAGGGATTAAGAATTGTACTTTCATAAGTTTCGAGGTTACCTCTTAGTCCATCAATTGTGACATCCGTGATTCCTATCGACTCTTGGATGGCATTGGCTTTGGAACGCCTTTCGGGAGTGAGACTTCGTAGGATTTTTCGAACAAGATCTTTGTTTGTGTACACTTTTCCGAGAGCATGGAGGTCGTTGATGATCATTGAGAACCGTTCGAACATACTATCGATGCTTTCGTTCTCCCTCATTCTAAAAAGTTCATATTCATGTGTTAGAAAATCAAATTTAGATTCTCGGACTTGAGGCGTACCTTCATAAGTGATCTCGAGTTTATCCCACATCTCCTTGGCGGTTGTGCAACAAGAGATTTTCCGATAGTCATCCGGATTTACCGCACAATACAATAAATTGACGGCCTTTGCGTTATTTTCAACTTTCTTGATGTCCTCGGCATCATATTCATCTTCCTCCTTTGGAACCGTGGTTTCTCCAACTTTCTTTGTCGGCAGTTGTTCACCGTTCTTGATGATTTGCCACAAACGAAAATTATTTGATTGGATGAAGATTCTCATCCGCTCTTTCCAATATGTGTAATTTGTTCCGTCAAATAGTGGAGGCCTATTGGTGGAGTGTCATTTGCTCATCATTCCTGCGTTCAATATTCAAAAAAATATATATACCGTTCTCTCAACCGGTTAAGGCTTTCAGAGAGTTAGGCTCTGATACCAATTGTTAGGATTTATGCCCGTCACTAGAGGGGGGATGAATAGTGCGGCACGAAAATATTGATAAATATTGCGGAATTAAAAATTGCAGGAATAAAATAAATTCGGTAATAAAAATAGCAAGGAAAGAACACACCGAATTTATCATGGTTCACCACAACTTGTGGTTAGTCCAGTCCCCGAGAGACTCTCTCGAGATTCCACTAACTCCGTTAAGCTTACGGGTGCCTAACAAACCGTTACACTTGCTTGTAGATGTACACTCTACAAGACTTCAACTTGCTCGAGGATACCGCACCTCAAGACTTCACCTTGCTCGTGGATACCGCACCACAAGACTTCCACTAAGACTTAGGGTACTTAGCGAACCCGACAATCAATGAGAAGATATGTTCTTCTCAAACACCTTTCTCTTTTACAACAAGAACTCTCTCAAAAGAGTAGATAAAGAGATACAAATTTAGCTCTATGAACAACTCAAAGTTGTCTCTCAGATGGCTCAACAAAAGCTCTAAAATGATGCTCAAATAATGTCAATATGTATATCAATATTGGAAGGTGTTGTGTGTTTAAAATCAGCTCAAAAGACCTCTTTTTATAGGGGTTAGAGGGTGCAAGTCCGTTGCTTAATTGACAATCAATTATGCTGATTTTGTGCCAAGATAATCAATTATGCAGATTTGATAATCGATTATTTCTCCAACGTTCAGAAAATCAGAAGCTGATTTTCTGCTGAATAATCGATTATACGATTATGCATAATCGATTATTCTGTTCCAGTGTTCAAACACTGGCAACGGTCTACAGCATAATCGATTATGCAGATTTGTATAATCGATTATTCTAGTCCAGATTTGAAAACTTACTTCAAAAACCATTTTGGTTAAAATGAAAATGTTAAGATCATTTTGTTTGAAGTATTTGAAATATGTTTATGATAAATATGATTTAATAAAATATGTTTATGATAATATGATTTAATAAAAAGATTTTATGCATATTTATGATGACCTATGTTGAGCCAAAAGACGAGATAACTTAAGCGTTGCTCTTACATTGGTTCTACCTAACGACCTACGCCTTGGGTCTTTGGTCTTGAACATTTGAGCTCGTCTTTGGCTTGTCTATGCAATTCAGTCATCAATATGCTTCTCGGCATTCAATCTTGATTGTTTGTCATATAATAACGTTGTTTGATACTTGACTTCATTGTTTGTCATTCATCAAAACCTATATCTAAAAATCATGCTAATACAACCAAAGCGCACATATCATAGATAGAATGATTTTCTACAGAAAATAGTTGAAATTGAACACTTGAAAGCTTCAATTCAACAACTTCACAATGTTTCACAAATTTGCAACAATAAATGAAGCACTTGCACTAGAAAGATTGAAAGAGAGCTTGTGATAGATTGAGAGAGATTGAGAGATATTGATGAATTGGTGAATAAAAATGAAAGAATGAGGGGGTATTTATAGTTGAGAAATGAGAAATAGTGTAATTATATAAAGTTTGGGGTTAAATTAAAGTTTGGGGGCCAAATGGCTATTTTTGAAACTTCCAAACGGCTATTTTTGAAAAAGAGCCGTTTGGAAATTATTTTTAAATAAAATATTTTTTTTTGAAAAATTACCGTTACAGGACCGGTTGGAACCGCCAGAACCGGTCCAGTTCCAGTTCTGGCGGTTCTGGTTCTGGCGGTTCCAACGGGTAGAACCGCCTCGCCACGGTTCCAGGGAATCGCCGGAACCGGAACCGGGCCGCCGGAACCAGCAGAACCGCCATGGCCGCGGTTCCGGTTTGGAACTGCCAGATTAACAACCTTAGGGGAAGGTAGTGTGTACGCACACTTTACCCCAATAACTTCCCACATTGCTCTTGGGAGACTCGAACTCACAATCTCTCGGTTGGAAGTGGGGGTTGCTTACCATCAGAGCAACCCCTCTTGTCTAATTCCATTCCGGCACTTGTATCAAAATCTCACCTATTAACCAGAAAACGCCAAAATCTCAAGTTTGCCAATTCAAACCTAAATCTTCCACGGACTTCCAAAATGCATTCGGATCACGCTCCTAAATCCCAAATCACCTAACGCAGCTAACCAAATCATAAAAATTCTGATAGGAGATCATATACAAACAAGTCAAATCTTGGTCAAACTTTTCAAATTTCATGCTTCAAACTGAGAAGTGTTCTTCCAAATTCATCCCGATTACCCTGAAAACCAAAATCAATGATTTACATAAGTCATAATATATCACACGGGGCAAGTCGTGCATGTGAGCTGGCGAGCAAAGTGCAAAAGCTCAAAATGACCGGTCTGGTCGTTACACCTTTGAGTATTGGTGGCACTCTCTTATAACACAAGATTCCAGATGCAAACCTCCAATTCATCCATCCTACTCCAATAAGGCGTGTCACATCCTCGTTGATATCGTTTCCACTTAATAACCGACCCAAGGTACTTGAAGCTGCCTTTACTTGGGATAATATGTAATTCAAGCATCACATCTACGCCAACTTCCCCCGGCTCAACACTGAACTTACACTCCAAGTATTCCATCTTCGTCTTGTTCAGCTTGAAACCCTTAGACTTAAGAGCCCGTCTCTAAACCTCCAGCCTCTCGTTAATACCGACCCACGACTCATCAATCAGAACTATATCATTGGTAAATAGCATGCACCATGGCACCTCCCCTTGAATATGGTGTGTTAGCGCATCCATCACCAGGGAGAATAAGAACAGACTAAGCGCAGAGCCTTCGTGTAACTCCATTACAATCGGAAAATGCTCAAAGTCGCCTCCTACTATCCTAACCCGAGTCTTCGCTCTATCATACGTGTCCTTAATTGCCATAATGTAGGGAACCGACAAACCTTTTGCCTCCAAGCATCTCCAGAGAACTTCTCTAGGAACATTGTCATACGCTTTCTCAAAGTCAATAAACACCATGTGCAAATCCTTCTTTCTATGTCTGTACAATTCCATCAACCTCCTAACAAGGTCTATAGCTTATGTAGTAGAACGACCCAGCATGAACCAGAACTTGTTGTAGGATACAGACACTGTCATCCTTACCCTCGCTTCAACCACCCTCTTCCACTCTTTCATGATATGACTCAGTAATTTAATACCCCTATAATTATTATAACTCTGCATATCACCTTTTTTATTATACAATTGAACCACCATACTCCACCTCCACTCATCTGGCATCCTTTTCGCTTTAAAAATAACATTAAACAACTCAATCAACCACCCCAAACCTGCTCTCCCCTTACACATCTAAAATTCCACTAGAATCTCATCTAACCAGGTCACTCTGCCTACTCATCTTACGCATAGCTCCCACGACCTCCTCAACCTTGATTCTCTTGCAGTATCCAAAGTCACGATGACTTTCATAATGCTCCAATTCGCATAACACAATATCCCGATCTCTTTCTTCATTCAAAATTTTATGAAAGTAAGTCTTCCATCTCCTCTTAATCCGAGTGTCTTCCTTCAATATTCTACCATTTTCGTCCTTGATACATCTCACTTGGTACAAATCCCGAGCCTTCCTCTCTCTCTATCGCTCTCTCTGTTTCTCGAGTTGGCCAGTTGAAATAACTTCTTCTCCCTGCCTTTTTCCCCAGTTCCTCGTACATACAACCATAGGCCGCAGTCTTAGCCTTCATGATCGCCAACTTAGCTTCGTTCCTAGCTACCTTATACTTCACCATGCACGCTCGCCTCTCATCCTCACCTATGCTCCGCACTAGCTTCAAGTACGGCGCTTTCTTCGCTTCCACTTTACCTTGGACCATTTCATTCCATCACAATCTCTTTTGTGCCCTCTAGAGACTCCCGTCGAGATCCCTAACACCTCTCTCGCAGCCTCCCTTATATAGTCTAATATCGCTAACTACATAGTGCTCGCGTCATCACTGCTCCTCCAAGATCCTATAGCGGACAATCGCCGCTCCAACTCTTGGCTTTATCCTTAGTTTAGGCTCCCCACCTGCTTCTCGGTCTTCCTTTTCCGCCTTTTTAATATAATACCAAGGCCCATCACCAAGAGCCGATATTGCATCGTGAGTATCCCACCCAGAATTACCTTGTAATCCTTGCACAGCCTCTGTCACACCTTCTAAGGAGGAGATATTCAATTTGAGTCTTCGCCATCACATTTTGAAAAGTACCCAAATTCTCCCCCCTCTTCGGAAAGCTAGAATGCGTATTCACCAACCCAAAAACCTTAGCGAAGTCCAACATCGAGGTACCTCCCCCGTTCCTCTCCCCAAAATTGAAGCCTTCATGCATCTCGCCATAACCACATGTGGTCGACCCAATATGACCATTGAAATCGTCTCATATGAATAGCGTCTTAGCAGGCGGGACCTGGCGCACAATCTCATCTAACACCTCCCATAATCCCCGTTTAATCTACTCATCTAGACCCGAATGTGGCGCATAGGCGCCAATAACGTTTAGGGTGCACTTTCCAACCACCAACTTAATAGTCATCAATCTATCGTTTACTCGTCTAACCTCAACCACAAACTCTCTAAGTTTCCCATCCACCAAGATATCCACTTCATTCTTACCCTTTTGGACTCTTGAGTACCAAAGTTTATACTCGTCCGCATCTCTCGCCCTCGACCTTACCCACCTTGACTTCTGAACACACGCTATATTGACCCTCCTCTTCCGAAGGATCTTGCCAACTCTATAGACTTACCCGTCAATGCATCTACGTTACATGACTCAATTCTCAACCTATAGGCACCTTTGTTCCCTTTATCTCCCTTGCCTCCAGACACCCTTTAACCCTTGCCCACCTCCCTCCCCACCCCGTTCCCTCAAGGACATGATCTCACTCGACAATCCCAAACCACACCCAGTATACTTCCTATAGACCAAGGGGAATCACTAACACACACAAGGCGACAGTTCAAACTAGAAGAAGACAAATTGCAACTACAGGCACACTAATACGGTGAATAAATAAGCAATTAATACATACTATTCCAGTTTGACCTAAAAACAATAAAGCAGGTTGCACTTATTAAACCCAAAAAGTAAAATATTTAATGCAAGATACGTTACATTAGTTTGTACCCAGTAACAACAATAACAACTATCCAGTATAATCCCACAAAGTGGGATCTGGGGAGGACAATATACACACAGGCCCTAACCCTACCCAAGAAGGCAGAGAAGCTGTTTCCAATCGACCCTCGGCTCAGAAAGAGGAAAATAAAAATAAAAACAAGAGAGAATTAGTAAGCATAAACCGTAAACCATTTTATTAAAATGACATGCAGTAATAATTATCTAAACATAAACCATAAACCATAAATAAATAAATAAAATGGCATGCAGTAATATCAAGGAGAAACTACCACGAGGGGGCACAATACAATACACAAATCATCTATAGAGAACCCTACCAAACCCTCAGGCCCGGAAAAGAAGTATGAAAAATGCTAGGAGCCCCTAACCTACAACCCTGATACTAGACCTCCAGACTCTCCTATCAAGGGCCATGTCCTCGGAAATCCGCATTCTAGCCATGTCATGCCTGATCACCTCTCCCCAATACCTCTTGGGCCTCCCTTTGCCTCGACTCGCGCCAACTACCGTCAGCCGCTCACAACTCCTCACTGGGGCATTGGGACTTCTCCTCCGCACATGCCCGAACCACCTGAGTCTCGCTTCCCGCATCTTTTCATCCACTAGAGCCACCCCCACCTTTTCCCGAATAATCTCATTCTTAATCTTATCTAACCTGGAGAGCCCGGACATCCACCTAAGCATTCTCATCTTCGCGACCTTCTTTTTTAAACGTGAGAGTTTTTCACCAGCCAACACTCCGCCCCATACAACATGGCAGGTCTAACCACAGCTCTATAGAACTTCCCCCTGAGTTTCTGTGGCATTTTTCTGTCACACAAGACTCCTGATGCAAGCCTCCATTTCGACCACCCCGCCCCTATGAGGTGGGTGACATCCCCGTCGATCTCTACGTCTCCCTGAATTACCGACCCAAGATATCTGAAACTATCCCTCTTGGTGATGACCTGAGATCCAAGCTTCACGTCCCTACCTGCTTCGCTCGACTTGGCACTAAACTTGCACTCCAGCTATTGTGTCTTAGACCTGCTTAATTTGTACTAGTACTGACATTAAATTGTGATAAATATTTACCTAAAACGGGACGGAGGTAAATATAGGACCATCAAAATATATATTGTAAATCCTACGTGAGGAGTTTTATAGTCTTAGGAAAGTAGGCCATTTGCCATAATTGTAGGAGAAAAACAATACTTAGTTTTGTTTTTTCCTTTTTCCGGACCTTCAAGAGGTGATGGGGATTTCCCATTTCCTTGGTGCGGACTAAAATTGGGTTGAAGCCGATTCACGACCAATGAATTGCGGCACTAATCCAATGGGTTCGCTCATTTGTCCCAAACCTCGTCGTCTTGGGGATCCTATTAGCCATTCTAGCTGCATTCCCTTGAGGTAATTATTTCTAATCTTTGTTAATCCCAATTTTTCAAGATTTTAATTACCCATTAATGTTCATGATCCTCTCTTTAATGGGTCTTTTTTTGTTTTGTTTTTGGTTTGATGGTTGAAAAGAAATCAAGCTGAGACCTTTGTTTCAAAAGGTGGAGCTGAACTTATTGATCTCATTCTCAAAGAGGTACATTTTTCTAGCCCTAGCTCAATGAAGTGAATCTATGTGGAAATTTTAATTATTTAAGATAGTTTTTTTTCCTTTATAAATAATTACGATTCCTGCTCAAATCAAAGCAAAAAGTGAGGATTTTTAAATGGGGAGGGTTGTGGCAAGTGGCGGAGGCGGATTTTACCAAGGGCATTGGAAAAGTAAAAAAAGTAAATCTAATATATATACGTACATAAAAGAAAATTGACCTTGTATACACAAGTATAATTTTCCAGCAAAGGTTGTGATAGGTTAGCGATCAATGTAGGAATAGTCTAACTATGACGAATCCTTGAATAACGAATCTGCCATGACGTGCAGACCTTTAGATTCAACATGATATAGAGCAGAATGGACCCAGAGAATTCATGTAGCTGATACGCGACTAGTTCGGGCTAAGATGCTTGAGTAGAATTATATTGTTTCTATAGGAATTGGCTTAACTTCCCAAGGATGTAACTTTTATGCATGTAGTGATGTCAACATTTTCTTGTTTGTCAAAGCTTCAGAATCTATGGCAATCTGTACATAAAGGCAGCCGATGTACATTTAAAGCTACAAGTTCGGCCGAGCCTTTAGCGCTCAGACCCTGTACATGTATCAAGAAATCTACTAAATAAAAAGAGGGCAGCCTGGTGCACTAGACTCCTGCTATGCGCGAGTTCGGGAAGGGCCGGACCACAAGGGTCTATTGTACGTAGCCTTACCCTGCATTTTTCCAAGAGACCGTTTCCGTGGCTCAAACCCGTGACCTCCTGGTCACATAACAACAACTTTACCAGCTACGCAAGGAAATCTACTAAATATGTAGAAATATTAAATTTCGAATCCAGTAACTTAATGATTAGTGGGTTCAGTGGCATCCCAAACCCATAAGCTTCATACCCTGCATGAAGGATGTTTACATGATAAATCTTGCACATTGTTTGAGTTAGTTGGCTTTGCATTATCTTAGACGGTTTGCATACTGTCATTATGAAAATCATCCTCATCGTCGGCAGAGTGTGTAGAATTTCAAGCTACATAACACAATTTTACACTCTCGGCATGTTTCAAGTTGTCAATCTCATTTTGATGTTTTCATGAGACAAATTGACAGTTGAGAGTAGTTGAAACTCCGATTAAATGATAATTGGTAATTGATTGCAATGCCTCTGTCGTTCTGTTTATCCTACTTTAATACATGCCAATTTCTATCAGCCAGCTAGGTCTGCCCCGATCATTCCATACATTATTTTTCTTCATAATTGTTTTAACCATCTTGATATCAAAAGGTCCTTCTGAGAATACTTAACGCACCCTAGCAAATATTTTTAAAAGGGGCCGTATGGAAACACAATTATGATTTTGTGCATTTTCTAGCATAATTCAATCCCAAAGCATGATCTTTCTTCTAGAGCGTACCACGATTTATTCCCATGCCACATATTCTTGAATAGGCCAGATACCATCGGACCGGGTAAAATCTGAATTAACCGCGGTGCACTTGCAGGAAACTCCTTGTCGAAGGCCTGTGCACCCGGGGATTAGTTGGGGCTCGAAGAGACTTGGACACCTGGTGCAAATAAAAAAAAAATAGAAAGGTCAATAGATTCAAGTTAGCTTATGCCAATTGCAGAACGTAGAATTTTTTTAATTTGTTGGTTATTTGTTCTTTCAGTGTTGTTTAATGATATGTTGGAAACGCATGTTGATAAATGCACTTAGCAAATTTGACTCTGGTGGAGCAATATGATGCTCTTGTTAGTGTGTTGGTTTAACTGATTTGAGCTGTATATTAATTTGACCGTTCTCCTGATCACATTCAACTGTCAATTTGTCTATGTGACCCATGTACACACATAGCTGTTTCTTTTGTTGCTTTATCTTGTGGCACTGATTCAACCTGCCATTTTTTAAAATGATCTTCATGGTCTAACAGGATGGTGTGGCTGCAGCACAATACACATCTGATTTGTCATCGTCCCCTCCTTGCTTCTCTGGTTCACCGCCTTGCAGGGCTATGAATCCATTAATCTGTGATGCTCAATTTACAAATGAAAAGCAACCCCGTTTTTCATCATCACCAAGATCATCTACTTCAGCTTCATCTTCACCTTCATCAAGTAGTAAGGGAAGGTGTTCAAGGACAAGACTTGGGCAAACTCAATCACCAAATAGAATAGAGGGCTTCGACTGCCAAAACGCTCGCATGGCTGCTATGGCTTAAATCTTCCTTACTGAGCAGTATATAAACTCGACAGTTCAACCCTGTATATAGAATATTAGAAAACAACAACAAAATTTTGGAGTATAATTAGCGATTTGTTAGAGGGAAAAGTTCTGGTTTTTCGTTAATATTATTGTGCAACGATGTGGCTCGTGTACATTTATTTGAAATAAGGTGGTTGAGAGCTGTTAATTTTTGGGTCGAGTCTGTAAATGCTCTCAATTGATTTTGGTGCCACAAACTTTTTGACAATTTGAAAACTTTTAGTACTGTATATATGTGAAATTTGAATAGGAAGTGGTGATTTAGTTTCATTTCTTCCTTTATTTTGGTGTTTTTTAGTTTCTAAAGATATGTGTAGAATGGTGAGAGGAAACAAGAGACAAAATCGATCGATTTTGTGTTCCACAAGTCTCGTGCTTTTGAAAATATTCTCTGTTTCATGCTATGTCTCAATTCTAAGTAGATGTGTTACCAAAAACATGGTTAAAACATTCTCTGTTTGATGCTATGTCTCAATCCCAAGTTGATGTATGACCAGAAAGATGGTGTAGGCTGTAGAAACAAAACTTAAGTGCATACATGATACTGCCCAGGGTTGAATTGGAGGACCTTTAGTGTGTAATACCAACATGATAATCTCTACACCACAGCATCAGTAGCCAGCGGCTGATCTAGGGCAAACATTAAGCGTCCACGTGAATCAGACCCTATATTTGTACTAAAATATTCATTAAATCTGTAAGAATATTTAGTTTGGAACTCAGTTCATTGATCCCGTTATCATTGTATTTTAGCTTGAGATCGTTGTAGGAACTTATAAATTTAAAATTCTAGATTTGGCTTTGTCAGTAGCTGAACTGAAAGTTCTATTTTGTTTAACTCAAGTACAACTCTTAACTTAGATTAACACGTTTCTTAAATACAAGCTACTACATTATCTCCTTGTGTTTCAGAGTGTGAAATAAAGAAGATCGACACCACGCTGATCAATTGCTTTTTTTTTCTTTTTTTTTTCCATCCAGTGTGCATGCATGAGGCCTGAATGAATTCAGATCCGCACCAAGAAGTTGTACATTGAGGGATAACGCATTTCCTAACAAATGTGACTCTTTATCCGGAGCTCAAATCCGAGACCCCTGATTAAGAATGAATGATTACTTGCCACTTCACCACAATTCTTGTTGGTAATTACTTATTTTTGCAATAAAAACCACAGTACAAGCTAAAGAGAACCTCTCAAACATGCAAGTCCAAGAATTTCTTGTTTTAGTTCTTTACCTATCTATCCCTTCAAATTTCTTCTAGTTTGCATCACTTCAAATTTCTCTGGATAGTGTGCTCAAGTAATATAATATTATATGAGTATTTGATTTTAACTTATTTGAAATCTTATCCTTTTTATCAGCAATTTCTACAATTGTGGCCAAGAAAAGTTTAAGATATTTCAATAGTTAAATATATTGCCTCGAGACAGTTCAAAATGTGTCCTTTCTAAAGTATTGACGGTATAATAAATATTTATACCATCAGGTCATTTAAAAAGTAATTAAAGCTTATTCTTCTTCATAACACTATTTAATAATCTAGAGCAAATGTTAAATCACATGCTATACTAAGTTAAATTGCAGTAATTGTGCAAAAAAAAAGAAAAAACCATTACATTATCAATATATGTAAGTTAATTATAAACGGAAACACTTAAAAAAATCAATGTTTATTTTGGAAACAGAAGGAATGGTGGAATAACTTTCATAATCTCAAAGTGGTTGCCTGGTTGGGGGTTGCATGGACCGTTTGCATTTAGGATAGGAGATATTACCTATAATGCTATTTACATAGACAACCCCTTAAAGTTATCACCAAATTTCATTTTGATTCCTTAAGTGAGGCCTTTTTGTCTAGTAGACACTTTTTTCCACCATCTTTTAGGCACTTATAGTTTGTTCGGACAAACTTCTTCAAGGTCAAAAGCAATTTATTTTCTTCAACAAAAGTACTTTTTTCCCCCAAAGTTAATGTGTTTGGCAAAACTTTTAAAAGAAAAAAAGTACTTTTGAGTAAGGATAGAAGCAGAAATAGGTAGTTTCTCTCATAAGCATTTTTATGAAAACACTTCTAAGAAAAATACACTTGTTAAATATACTTTTTTACAGTTTGGCCAAACACTATTTGTTGCTTAGAAGTATTTCTTAAATTAATTAGTCACTCACAAACTGTTTTTTACCAATAGTACTTTTCAAAAAAAAATATTTTTCACATAAGCTAATTTTTGTACAGATTATCAATGTATATATAAAGAAAAAGTGGCTATTGAGCATCTTGAAAATTTTCATCATCTGAAAGTGATCGGGGTGAGGGTGTTTTGTGGTACGTGTGTGGACCATAATTAGCATTTAGGATTGCAGATATTACCTAAAATAAAACTCATATAGGCCACACAACAATGTGAAACAACAAAATTTACAAACAAAGCACCAAATCATAATTATTAGGTCTCATAACTTGGTAGGAATGCAAAAACATACACCGAATAGAAAGTAGGAAACATAAACAGTTTTTGTGGGAAAATTAAAAAAAAAAAAGAAGAAGCCAAGTAACATTTCAAACAAATTGCCCCTAAAGTCGGACAATAGGGTAAGTTGTCCTAATATTAAACTTAGTAGCCTTCTGGCTTGTAGGCAATGAAACTGATGCACTGCACTTGACGCACGTTGTCGAATCCAATAATACGGATCCAGGCTTGTGGGTATGCCTTCTTCGCCTCTTCCACCTCGGCCAACACTTGGGTGGCATCAGTGCATCCGAACATAGGCAACTTCCACATGGTCCAGTATCTGCATCAAAAAGAGGATTCAGGATTTAAAATTTAAGGTTTTGTTCTTTCAAGACATGAACGTTGTACTACTTTTTAAGATTTGCACACACATATCCATGATTTAACTAAATAATTGTCGATCTAGTACTGACCTGCCGTCATAGTATCCTGGTGACTTGTGGTGTTCACGGTAGACAAATCCGTGCTGCAACATGTGAAATAATATATTAAAGTTAAAAGTTAATTTTTTTCTAAATGTATAAATATGTCAGTCTTTTTTTTAGGAACAAATAGAAGGAAAAAAAAATGTCGCATAAAATTGAAGGAGTATGCAAAATTTAGAACAAATATTGACCTCAGTCTCGAATTCCAAGCAAGGAACCCATCCATTTTTCAAGAGGTACTCAATTTCGCTAAGCAATTGCTCCACGCTCAAATCAGGAAGGTATGAGAGAGTCTCGTACTTCTTCTTGTTAATTGGTGGCCACACCTATACTCCACCAAATAGAATTTTTAGCTGTGACATCTTAAGATTCATTAATTGTATCAAAATTCTTTGCATTGTGAGTGTATATAAGTTACCTGCATGCATTGCACTCTTCCGCCGTTGCTGGCAATGGAAGTGATGTCAAGGTTTTGCTTCCTTGAAACAGGGAACGAGGCAGCTGACTTAAGACCAGTGAAAGGTGCAACCATGTTAGCTTGAGCAACATTGCTGCGGGTGGCAACTGCTGCTGAGGAAAGAACTGAGGAAGCCATTGTTAATTACACTTAAGACAGAAAGATTTCTCTTTCTCTCTTTTCCTTTTTTTTTCCTTTAAACTTCCAAGATGGTCTTTGTATAGTTGCCCACCACACTATATATAATGATAAGGTTTTACGTATTTCCCATATCGAACGTACAAAAATCAACAACTCTCTCATCTTGGAGTAAAGCTAACCATTGGATTATGTGGTTCTTGATACATTATACAAATCCTAATATCCACACATGAAAGGTTGGAACATTATTTTTGGTGCTAAGTCATTCTTCATTTAAGTCACCACAATGGAGATGCCACGTGTAAGCACCTCAGTAATCTTATCTCATCCTAGATGGGGTAGGAAGAGGATATGAATGTGTGATTGAGGTCGGTTATTTTTTTCAGTCCCTTTTGCTTCGACTATAGCCGTATTTGTTATGTGTGTGCATATATATTTTTGTTTTCAAAATATTCATGCTTTAAAAGTTAAAACTAAGAAGCAGCTATTCACTCCTCAAATGCAAATTATGTACCATCATAGCTTCAATTCTTTATCACTTGAGAAGCAAATAATAACATACTCCCTCTGTTTGACAAAAAAATTAGATATAGGTTTAAACAAATAGAATTTTTAACAAGATAGGGTTAGTATTAGCTAATAATAATATTCACTAGATTATTTAGCTAGTGCCGTGATAAAATATTACAAGATATATGGTAACAGTGGTGAATATATGACATTGAACAACATTCAATGGCATAAATACGAAGTAAAACACATTAAATAGCAATAAACAACATATAATGGTTTTACGTAAATAAGTGTAACAATATGACTGAAAAGGTGATGGAATCGCGTAATATTCCTTCTGGTAATGATAAATGATTGATGCACATTTCAATATTCAAATTCTCCTTGGATCATGGGATACAGACTAGACAAGGATATAAAGAAAAATATGTCTTTTGTATGTATGTATGTAATAAAGCAAGAATAGCTATCACAGTGTTCTTGTATAAATGAGTGTTCAATTCCATCTTCAACTATGTCTCTTTCTATTTATAAGGGGAAATGCGCCATAAAATCCTAATAGTACATATCCTAGGAATATTCTCTGGAATATTTTCTTTAAAACCAGATCAACAAAACTAGCCGTTACTATTCTGTTAAGGAGAGTGCTCATCCTAGACCTCGATCTCTGTTGACTCCTCGACCTAGCCCCTAGCTTTTGTCAGATCACTTCGGCCTTGAATCTGCCTTTTCTTGAAACCATACCAATGATACATGGCAGCTTTCGAAGACTCTCCTAGTGTTAACGTGGCCTAAATATAACTAGGATAATTTTAGCCCATACAATTAATCTGTCCGCTTGTTGAGGTCATCTTCGCGGGCGAGTTTAATGAGCAGATAATGTCATTCATGGTGGTCTAGTGGTTGATCTTTCCGAACAGATAACATCAGTCGTTGGTCATTGTCACGAGCATGCGATGTGGCTCTCCGTGGCTGCATATTTCAAATTCCTTAAATTTCCTGGGTGATTTATTGGAACAATCTGGTCCAAGAGAGGGAGTGACCTAATGGTGCTATGCATCATGATGATGCTTATTCCTGATGCATTGTATCGATTCGTGCGTGACCTTTGATTCGATCTATCGTTTCGATTCCGATGCCAATTATGATGAGTCGTTTCAGTTTTGGTGCCCATTATGACAAATAATTTCGAGTTTGATGCCTCAATCTTTATACATAGGGATGACCAAACCTAGATTTGAAACTCTTATTCTTCCAAACTTTGAAACTTCAAACTTCCTCTCCGAACCTCTCATCTCTTCTTCATTGTTCTATGTCGTATCCCAAACTTTCTTGCTAGTATTCTTCTTCACTTTCTCAAAAACATGCCGAATTTACCATCTGATTTTGGTGAAGGGAGTCACGTCGTTCCGTTGGCGATGGTGTTCCCTACTCATAGATAGAATGTAGCTACCACCATAGAGGATGAAATTTCCCATTGGCGGAGGAGATCATCCCTCGCAACCCTGAAGCTAGGTCCGATTTCCAATGATCACCGGATGCAGTGCATAGAAAATTCCTATTGACAATGGCACCCAAACAGTTGGCTAAATTTAAATCCAAGTTCTGCCTCCCAACCTATATCGAATTGTTCCATGTTGATGGGACGAAGTACATGTTCATCGCCTCGGGAACTATGCTCTATACTTTTACTCGTTCATTATCAATTACTCATTTCCTCTGCTCCCGCTGGTTGTCATAACCAAAAAACGGATGTGATGGCGCCCAACCATAGAGTTAGGCAAGCCCGAGCAACAATCTCTCTCAATTTAACAATAACTCTCAAAACCGACAATTTAAGGAAAAATGTAATAGTTGTAGAATAATAACCCAGTATTTACAGAAATAATACTGAGAAATACGAATAACTAATAAGACATTCCCATAGGATCTGAGGTCACGAGTCTAGATCCTCTAAAACAAACCGAATAATAATATCTGAACAAAATACCCAAGTCTGGAAATGTATATAATAATAAACTGAAATAGGAAGAGTAGCCAGGTCCTGCAATCGTCAAGCAGCTACCTCAACAACTCTGTGAAATCTATGGACACTACGACTGCTTAGCTAAGCCTCCAGTACACCTAAATCTGCACACAAAGTGTAGGGAGTAGGGGTAAGTACTATTGACTCAGTGAGTAATAAGCATATAAAATGTCCGAAGATAAGAAATCCACGAAATGCCACAAAGTAAAGCTAAAACTAACAGTCCGTCACCTTAACTACGAACTAACAACAGATCAATATCAAGTACATCAGACAAATATAATGCAACAATACAATGCAATGCACATGATCCCGCTGCGGTGTACATCCCGATCCGTTTAACGTCGACGACGTCACTGGGGGTGTGTACAGACTTCGGAAGGGCTCCTACAGCCCAAGCGCAATATCATCATATCACTGCTGCGGCGTGCAGCCCGACCCACACTCAGTTCACAGTATGCATATAGCCACATAACAGTTTTAATCTACTTTCCCAGTTTCCAATTATTAAGAATAATATAATTTAGTTATTTAATTTAAGGAAAATGTGACTTAACATTTCATAACAGTGATTAAACAGAGGATTGAGATCAATGATTATACAAATCATGCTATCACAATGATATTCATCCTAGACGGATGCTACAGATCAGCACAAGGCCCCAAACATGGTAGTAAGCCCGGATATATTCAATACAAGGTGCGTATCAGCCGCCAATAATTATATTTAGCACTCGGGATGGACCAAGTCACAATCCCCAATCTCATACGATCCCGCACCTTCCATGGAGTGCGAGTCACGCCCTAATATAGCAGCACAATGTGATAAACCAGGGTTTCAAATCCTTAGGCCATCATCTATACAAACTACTCACCTCTAACCGGTCGTAGACTAGTCCGCAATGCCTTTTACTTTTGTATCGACCTTCTCGCGCGTCGAATCTATTCAAAATCATAAAGAATACATAAATATGGGTTAAAGAAACATAACCCAATAAAAAATACTCGAGAAGTACTAAAATTAACAAGATAGGTTTAGTATTAGCTAATAATAATATTTACTAGATTATTTAGCTAGTGCCGTGATAAAATATTACAAGATATATGGTAACAGTGGTGAATATATGAAATTGAACAACATTCAATGGCATAAATACGAAGTAAAACACATTAAATAGCAATAAACAATGTATAATGGTTTTTAAGTAAATAAGTGTAACAAATATGACTGGAAGGTGATGAAATCGCGTAATGTTCTTCCTGACAATAATAATTTATTGATGCGCCTTTCAATATTCAGATTCTCCTTGGATCATGGAATACAGACTAGACAAGGATCTGAAGAATTAAACATAAGAGAATACTCGACATAGGACGACCCAACATAGTATACAAACTTATACATGTGACATACGGGCCTATAAGACCGAAATAATTATTTGTACACTCAAAATATAGGCCGACAACGCCATATAATTATCTATATACATGACATCTGCCTACAAGCCTCTAAGAGTACATAAACTTCATAAAAGCCATGTGATTACTCGATAGGTCACTTTGAGTTTTAGCATTTATTTCTGTAATCCGAGACCTTGAATCCATTTAGTCTTTCTCAATTTACGTGCACAGCTCGTGTCATTTTTCGGGAAATTATTTTATGTGAAAATTAGTCTTAGAAATTATTTGAGTTAACTACAATTAATATTTTGTATAAATAGACCTTGATCAGTATGTTGACGATTTTGGTGAGTGTGTCTCATGATTTGGGACTTGCACGTATGCCCGAAATCGAATTCGGTAGTCCATAACTTAATTTAATGTGATTTATTGAAAACTAGCAATTTGAAGGTTTAAGGAATTCCTAAGTTTAATCGTATGTTGATTTGGTAACGGATTCGCCTTTCAATTTTGGATTTTGATACTTGAATCATTTCACTATTTATTACTTCTCTGCAAAATTTGGTGCAAAATGGAGTTGATTTGACGTGATTCGGACGTCCGGTTGTAAATTTGAAAGTACTTAAGTGTCTTTAAAATTTTCATTCATTTTGATATCCGATTCGTAGTTCTAGGTGTCATTTTGATTTTTTGATCGCGCGAGCGAGTTCGTATGATGTTGTTACATTTGTGTGCATATTAGGTTTAGAGCCCTAGGGGCTCGGGTGACTTTGGGATAGGCTACCAATCAATTTTTAGACTTGGTTAGTTGTTGGTTTGCTGTTTCTAGTGTCTCTTACTTCGTGCTTCACGATCGTGAAGGGGAAACTGGGACATGTACAAAACTTCTTCATCGCGAACGCGGCCAGCCTCTCGCGAAGACATAGGGTCATGGGGCCTGGGAGGGGGAGCTTAGTCGTTACTCTTTGCGAACAAGACATCAAGACCGCGAACACGAAGGCATGTAGGAGTACGCCTTCGCAAACACGAAGACTAGCATGCGAAAGCGAAGGCCATTAGCCGCTGCTACTTCGCGATCACGTTGTATCGCAAACGCGATGAACACCTGATGCCTAGTCTTTTAAGTTTCTAAAAATCGGGATTTAACCCAATTTTCACCATCTCCACATTAGAGCTCGGTCAATAGGCAACTTTGAAGAAGAATTTTATCCCCACTTCATAGGTTAATATATTTTAACTCATTTTTAGCATATTTTAACTCATTTTCTTTCATTTTCATCAACACTCATTGATTTCTAACCTCTAATCTGTGCTATTTCATAGAAGAAAATTATAAATTTGGGTAGAATTGGAAGTTTTTGTAAAATTGAGATTTGGACCTCAAATTGAGGTCGTATTGTGAAACTAATTACATAATCGGTCTCGGGGTGAATAGATAATTGGGGTTTGGTCCGAATCTCGAGTTTTGAGCAAGCGAGTCCGGGGTTGACTTTTGTTGACTTTTTAAAAAAAGTGTAAAGATCTTTTCTTTATCTATTGTAATCGATTTTCCCAGCATTGTTTGATGATATTAAATTGATTTTGGTTAGATTCGATTGGTTTGGAGGAGAATTTTAGAGATAAAGCCCCTGTTGAGCTTTGATTTAATTGCCGAGCGAGGTAAGCATTAGATCTAACCTTTATTTGAGGGAATTCGAAACTCTTGAAATATCTGTTATGTGAATTACGCGTGATACGGCGCATATGTGAGCTGACGAGTGTATATATGCCGTCAAATTAATTGTTTCTGTGTCTTTCTCGTATTTTATGAATTATCTCACTCCATGCATTGATTGTTATATGCTTTAATTGCTTTCCCATGCCGTAATTTATTACTTGTCATTAATTATTCTTGTATTGAAATGATCATTTCTTCCCTGACATCGTGATTAATTGCTACTTTCCTTATTTGTCTTACTTGTCCTCCTTAATTATCACACACTTGCCTTGTCTTGTTGCTGCTGTATTATTTGTAGCATTTCTTTGATTAGTGCATGGTTCCTTTATTGCTTTGCTTTCATATTCTTGTATTTTAAAGATTCTTGTGAATTGGGTTATTATATTGATTACATTTATTAAAATTATTTGTGGACCGTATTGCACGCCTCAACAATTATGATATGGTAGAATAAGGAAGGATTGATATCGATATGGTAGGATCGGGTTGCGCACCGCAACGGTTGTGTACGTAATACTTGATATTGATAAATTGTGACATGGTGAAATAAGTAAGGATTATGACATTGATTATGTTGATATAATGGGATCGGGTTGCACGTTGCAATAAATTTAATATGTGATTCTTGATATTAATAAATGATATTATGGTGGAATAACGGAGGACTGTGTCTGTATGGAGTGAT